>CM055092.1:67085922-67640809 GCA_029204225.1 Diphasiastrum complanatum | reverse complement strand
AATCATGCAGGTCCACAGGTATTGGTCAAGTCAACAGGCTTGTCGACATTTGGTCTAAAGTCCAAGGGGTTGCGTCTCCAAACATTAAGACCTGTTGGAACATGAAGAAGAGAAGTGGTTGGTGAGAAGTGCAAGTAGAAGGACATCCCTTGGGATATGTATTCGCCTCGTAGTGGTCACCGCACGGAAGCTACCAAAAATGGTATGCCAAGTTGATGAAAAGTACAAAACAAGAGGTAGCGGAATTGTAGATAGGGAGAGCTGCTTTGCTCCCACCCAAAAGAAGGAACTTGACAAATATGGGGGGTCAATTTAGAACTTCTGAGCCACGTTGTTGAGTCAAGTGAGCCTGTTGCTTTGAGGAGACCAAGGATCAAGAGATTTAACAAAAAGCAATGCAAGAAGAGATCGATTGATGAGCATCTCTTATCTAGAGGTTTGGTACACACTTCCTTTGCTATTTTGCACGAGCATCACACGATCGCGTTGTATGTAGACGACCTCATAATCACAGGTAATGATGAAGGTCAATAAAAAAGGATTTATCTTCCAGCTTTGACTTGACCGATCTTGGATTGATGCACTATTGTTGGGAGTGAAAATTTGGCAAAGGCATGATGGTATTGTTAGAAATCGAAGAGATTCTCTAATCGAAGTAGACTAATCTTATTAGTACTCACACAAAACATCAACCACAAGCTGAAGAAGAAGAGAGACTGCAAGAAGCTATGCTTCATAAGCTGGAAACTGAGATAACAATGGAGGGTGGGCGCCCATCTACTCTTATAGAGGCTGTCCACAATGAAAAGCAAAAGCTATTCTACTACAATAGCAATTGAAATGCTAATTATGAAGTCTTAACAATAGAAATCTATGCTAACTTGGTTAAAATAGATTTCTATACTATTCTAGCAAAATTGGTACTAACTTAGGTACCTATACTAAAAATAGATAGTACCTATACTAAAAATAGAAATAGGCCTTCTAGCATGCAGGCTGGCCTCTACAATGGATTAAACAATCCATTAATTCCTAACACTCCCCTTAATGGATAATTAATTATGAATCACAACCAAGTCCTTTGGTTACTAATTTGGCTCAATACGGTCATTAAGCTTAAACTTGGTTCTATAAAATAAAGGATCCTCTGAATCCAACACTGAAGCCATAAATGCGTAATGCGTTCTTCACCATCTTCATGATAGTGTCCACTTGACCGTGTCAGTCTCTTAGCTCCCTGTTGACTCGATTCTCCCTCATCCAACATTTGACTATATTTTATAGTCTCAAAATACCATCTTGGTAGCTTCTTTGTAGGTAACGTAGAAGGAGAATATGTATCAAATACCCTTGACCTTTCCTTTATCAAGATCCACCTGTGTACACACCCTTGGTATAACTTGTGTAGAAGCTGTATCACATGACCTGTATCTTTCTGAACATCATCTATAATAGGAGTTTTTGTTGTAGGAGAAAATACATCCTCCTCATGAATCTTCTAGGTTAGAAGACTCACTTTCCTCAAACACAACATCCCTGCTCATAATCACCTTCTTACTGGTAAGATTATAAAGGCGATATGCCTTCTCTTCCTCATCATAACCCAAGAATAAACACTTGATTGCCTTTGAATCAAGTTTTTGACGATTATCTTTAGGAATATGAGCATATGCTATGCAACCAAAAACTCGTAGATGATCCACTTTAGGTTTTATACTTGTGAAAGCTTCTTCTGGAGTTCGATTTAGAATAGCTTTTGTAGGACTTCTATTAAGCAAGTAAACTGCTGTACTAACTGCTTCGCCCCACAAATGATTCTTGAGGTTCTTACCTCGTAGCATGCTTCGAGCACTCTCCACAATAGACCTGTTCTTTCTCTCGGCTACTCCATTATGCTGTGATGTATCAATTGAAGCAAATTGTCTCTTGATTCCTTTTTTCTTACAGAATTCTTGGAACTCTGTAGATCTGAATTCACCTCCCTTATCTAAACGTAGAATCTTGATTTGCTTTCCTGTCTGCTTCTCAACAAGTGATTTGACTCGAGTAAAGAACTTAAAAGCTTGACTCTTATACTTAAGCAAGTATATCCATACCTTCCTGGAAAAATCATCCACAAACATCATGAAGTAGGATTCTCCCCCTATAGACTCAGTCTGCGTGGGACTGCATAAATCTGTATGACCAAGCTCCAAGATCTCCTTGGCTCTATATGCTCCATCCTTGGGAAACTGCATACGATGATGCTTGCCCATAACACATCCTTCACAAATTTTTCCTGAAGATACAATATTAGGTAATCCTATTACCATATTATTGTCTTTAGAACTTGTAAGCTTTTAGAGTTCAGATGTCCAAACGTTTCATGCCATATCCTACTCTCCATACTATCAGAAGCTGCACAAACCTGATGATCCGGTGTAGATGCATCAAGATTTGTAAAGGCGACCTTCCAAAGATCCTGTGGCCACAACTTGTAGTCTTTGCTTTTGTCTTTGATGAGACACTTCTGATCGTCAAACTCAACTTTCATATTTTGCTTAGTGATAGCATAAATTGAAAGTAAATTCTTCTTGAAACCTAGAACATAGAGAACATTCTTAATTTCTCCTATATTCCCTGAAGGTAAATGTACTCTCACTGTACCCTCTACCTTTGATATTGTAAGAAGAATTGTCTCCAAGTTTGACATGTGAATTTACACCAGTGTCATCAAACTGTGTGAACCACTCACGATGTGGTGCCATATGTTCCGTTGCTTCCAGAATCAATATACCAACAGTCTTCAGAGATCTCTGATGTTGAAGCTGAGAATAACTCATGAGCATCCCACAGCTTCACTTTTGTCTTCTTCTTCAATGAAGTTGCCTGACTACTTCTTTTTGTTCTGGATAGCCTTCTTTTTCCTGCACTCAAACGCAAAATGACCATACTTGCCACAAAATTACAGTTGCCATTTCTCTTTGGATTAGATTTGGAATTGTCTCCTTTTTCCGTATTGTCCACAGGATGACGCCTCTACCAGATACAACCTTCACCAAATAGTACCTCCACTAGATGCAATCTCCACCAGTAAAACCTGCAGCACTGATCTTCTCCTTCCGTAGATCCCGACCTTAACGAGATGGCTCTGATACCATGTTAGAATCGAAGAGATTTTCTAATCGGAGTAGACTAATCTTATTAGTACTCACACAAAACATCAACCACAAGCTGAAGAAGAAGAGAGATTGCAAGAAGCTATGCTTCATAAGCTGGAAACTGAGATAACAATGGAGGTGGGCACCCATCTACTCTTATAGAGGCTGTCCACAATGAAAAGCAAAAGCTATTCTACTACAATTGCAATTGAAATGCTAATTATGAAGTCTTAACAATAGAAATCTATGTTAACTTGGTTAAAATAGATTTATTATACTATTCTAGCAAAATTGGTACTAACTTAGGTACCTATACTAAAAACAGATTACCTATACTAAAAATAGAAAAAGGCCTTCTAGCACGCAGGCTGGCCTCTACAATGAATTAATTAATCCATTAATTCCTAACAGGTATCGTGCTCTCACAAACTAAGCATGTAAATGAAATCCTAAGACGCTTTAAGATGTGCGATAGTAAGCCAGTTTCTATGCCTGTGGAGGTTGGTAAAAATTATCTCTTGAGGATGAGGGTAGGCTAGTTGATGCTACATTATTTCGTAAATTAGTTGGTTGCTTGATTTTTCTTACCACTGCTCATCCTGACATACGTTACGCTGTAAGGCTAGTAAGTCAATTTATGGCTACACTGAACGGGACGCATTGGAAGGCTGCGAAGAGGATTCTTTGATATGTTAGAGGTATAGCTACTTATGGTTTGTTGTTTGATGGGCAGTATGCATTGCTAGTATTACAAGGTTTTGTTGATTTAGATTGCGTAGGTTGTATCGATGATAAAAGGTCCACCACTGGTTATGTTTTTCACTTTGGTAATGGTGCATTTTCTTGGTCAAGTAAGAAATATGAAATAGGTGCTCTTTATACGACAGAACTCGATTACAGAGCACTATACTCAGTCACGTAGGAGGCAATTTGGTTGAGGAGAATGTTGGAAGATATTGGCATCTTGCAATGTAAGCCCACGACGATCAAGTGTGATAGTCAGAGCGCCATTTAGCTAGCTAAAACTTCTGTATTCCATGCACTTACGAAACACATTAAAATTATCATTTTATTAGCGAAAAGCTACTATTTAGTGAAATCGATGTAGTGCATTGCAGGACGGAAGATTAGCTAGCAGACATACTTACTAAGCCTTTAAATGTTTGATAAATTTGAGTTTTTTAGAGAAAAGGTCTATGTACGTCAAATAAACCAGGACTTAAGGTAGAGTGTTAGCCGTTCTGGAACGCAATATGGGAAATCCAATCAGGGTTTCTCGGAACGCAAATATTTTTTTTTAGGGGGTGCCAATATGGGTATCAGATTAAAGGTGTTTTCAAGAGCAATTCACTTATCTAGTTTGCTTGAAGTTCCAAGAGGAGTGAGGTCCAATTTTAGGCGATTAAGTGATTCTTTATTGAACATCTCTATTTTTGTATTATGTGAAATGAAATCACATGGAACCGTATTAAATGGCAGCAAACTGGCAACAATTATGAAGCATAAGCACCCATCTTAGAAGCGTAAGCATAAGCATCCCTTCGAATGGTCGTTTGTGTGTGTGTGAGTTCTCTGTGTCGGGAGTCTCTAATCTTCTTTCATATGCCATTTGTAATAGAGTTTATAGTTGTTTCAACTCCAATCTTGGATTGTAATCATTCCATCATGTCCACAATCCAATTAGGGTTTAGTTAGTATTAAACTATCAAAAAAAAAATTGGCCATTAGTCCTTTTTCCACAAAAAAAAAAATTCGCGATCTGGGTCGCTGATCGCTGACGTTCTGGATCGCGCAATCCGGAACGTTTTCGCAGCGGATTGCGATTCGCTGCAACTCTGGTCAGAACATGTGGGTCCTGTCTATTCTACACTGGACATGAATTTTCTGTTCATGCAGTATGTGTGAGTGCCACGTCTAAGGCACGTACAATTGTTGAGTCGGGACACGCGTCCCGCAACGGGGTCCGTTTTGCCATGCACTGGAACCCCCAAAATGTAGTTGTCTATATGTACTGTCTTTCTTTGAATATATAGTTCACTAGTGTGCTTGTTGGGTTGGTGTGTGCTTTCTCTTTCTGCTATTGTGAGCAATTGACTGATGCTTAGCCTGTGAATTAGCTAATGTACACTGCAAGAACGATCGTCAACAATGCAAAATCTGGTGACAGATCAAAAGTTCGTCATAGATGAAGCATATCATCCTGATAGCATCCAATTTTGGTTATTGAGTGCCATGCAGGTTATTGGCTAGTGACAGAAACAGTTAAGACCATGAACTTTAAAACATTTACAATGAATGAAGAGGCTATTTCGAATGGAAATATAACACGCAACAGACTAAGGTTATGCAATAAAAGTTTTGGTACTTGGGAGAAATTTTTCCAGCGTGAGCTTACATTTATTCTTTTCACTATTATGTGCATCTTTTTTGCCCTGTATAATAACCGTTAAAGGTTGATTCAGATGCCTGTATTGATGTTCAAATTAAATGCACTCATTAGTGTTTCTTAATCTAAGGAGCTTCTGTCAATAAAAAACATATTGGGAGCTGTATAATGATGTCAAATGCACGAAGTTGTTCTACTTGGTTTACTTGCAACACATTCACTCCAATTTGTTACCTTACTTATTTGTTCCCATATCTCCCTCATTTTTTGGTTATCGTCTTATTTGATTGTCATTTTCTACTTTCTTGATTGTTGTAATACTTTCCGTTGATAAGCTGATTATGTAAGGCTACAATGGCTTACAAAGACATGGAGAAGTTAGATGTAATAATTTTAATATCTGATGGTTCAACTGACAGGTAGATTGTCATATGTTTCCGAAGGAACGCATTAAAAGTATGGCGCAGGAATTAGCAAGACTCAGTGGAGGTATTGTTATTGATATTCATCAGGCCACAACTGTCATTCTGTATCGTGGAAAGAATTACAGGCAGCCAAAGGTGCTGATACCCCCCAACTTACTTGATAAAAGGAAGGTTAGTAACTGTCTTTCCAGTACATGAATTTTCACTTTTCTTGTTTCTGATTGTGCAAGATGTAATCAAAGTAGTTAAGAATACTGTTGAAACCAAAATGGCAGGCTTTGTTCAAGTCGAAATACGAGCAAGCGTTAGCTAGTCTAGAAGACCATGCAAAAAAGGTAGACAAGGAGCTTGCTAAACTGAGAATGCAGAGCGCCAAAGCTGAAGGGAAGCAATTGACGGGCACAAAGGAAAAGATTGCTTTGTCACGAGAAAGATTCAGAGCTAACTTAGATGGAGGCGAGGAAAGTGAAAAAGCATGTGACAAGGAAGGTTGGGATGATTGGGATGAGGAGGAATATGAACTTTATGAACCGTCTGAACTGGAGTCAGATTCAGAGCTAGAGGCTTCTGACTCCTCTGAACTTGAATCAAGATGAATTCTGAAGTCTGTATGGAGCATTGAGGTAAACATATGTTGACGTTTTGAAGTCTTGTAGGAATAGACTGGTGAGGACTTCCTGTGGAAAGTAGAAGTTTTTAGAATCGTTTGATGCTTGGAAAGAAACCATCATGTCTGAAGGACTGTCTTCTAAGATGGTGAATGTACTTGTTACTTTGAAGTGCAGGATAGGAGACATTAACCTCTGACCCAAAAGATCAGGAAAAGGCCACTTTTTTGGGTTCTTTGTTATCAGCTGTCTAATTTGCCAGCATGAGCGTCGATGAGTGACTTTCTCACAGTCAAGATTGAACTCTTTGATGTGATACGTAACATGATTATTTACTGAATTCGCTTTGCATCTCTTTCCATCCAAAGTAAGAGTTCTTTGATTGGTCTTGGTTTTGACTGGCTACCCCACACACTTGTAGTAGAGTGCTGCATCCTCTGTTAGGTTGTTAATCTGATATTTCCATTAATTTTGCTGTTTCCGTTTGAATGCACTCAAAAACACCAGTGCCATAGTCTTGAACTTTGCTAAAATACAGGATCAATTGAGACTTTAGGTTGATGATTCAGAGCCTCTGGTTAGCTTTAGTGGATGCTATGTATTTGTGCTAGTGACAAGCTAGTCAAGTACCAGGGGTTAGAAAAAGCTAGGACTATACTACACTCAATAAAATCTCCTTTTTTCTCATTTATTGTAAACTTTACAATTGTTGAAGAACCTTAAAAACTGGCTAATTATCAGAAGATAGTACAGACTTTTCTGGCCTTGCATTTAATATAGAGGTGGTGGAGAAGATGAAACATATGCATATTGGTTGTCTATTGAGTGGATGCCTGTCTGAATGGCCATGCAAATTTTCAAGGCCATAACATCAAATGCAGACATTTGTCTGTACATCGCGGATTCGTGTTTAATAGACCCTGGAGCAACAAGCTACTGAATTGCCATGACAGCCATCAAGTAACCATGATTCCTTGATTGTGTGTGAAGTAATTTTGCTTCTTGAGCAGACTAAAACTAGAGCTGAGGTGGAACATGAATGATTTTCATTTTGTTGCAAAGTCCTTGAGAAAAAAGCTGTTGTGGCGATTCGCGAAGTTTCCATTCATGTGTCACAAAATTGAGAAGTTGAATGTCTAGGACTTTTTGAATAAAGTTTTCAAGTAAACTTTTCTCTTCAGGTTTATAATGTTTAAAGGATGGTTTCTGCAAGATGGTTTCAGACAGCAAATGTTGAGTGGGAGATATCCAATTCTTGTTTACACATATTGGTGGAGGCCACTTGAAGTGGCCATCTGCACCATCACACAGGTTAAGTTCAAGCTGATTGCATATGTCAGCTTATGGGTTATATTTGCCTACCTTAGTTGGAGTGGTGGACGTGAGGCCTTGTATCTGATGCCATCGATTTTCTGTTAAGTCATTGCCAGGCTCTTCAAAAGCATGAACATAGTCCACGAAATATGGCCCAGTGGTGACGTCTGCTTTCTTCACCTTGTGCTTTGGAGTTGAATTCCAGTTGTGCGCATGGGAAGGGATGTACAAGATCATAGCATGCAAATGAGGGTGGCTGAACTGTGCTTATTGAATACTTACATTGATTTAGGCCAATGGCATTTTCACAATCCCCAGCCTTTCATCTTTCTGAGCACCGAGTGAAATCGAACTCCAGACTTCAGGGTCTGGGCCACATTTTTTGGACCATAAATTGTTTGTCTGAATACAACACAAGGTTTTCCAGTACTCTCCCTCTACAAGTGCATTTGACCTGCACCCACTCTTGGGCGTTGATGAAGTTAGTAGGGGCATTGCGACAGTTGCTCTGTGCTATGCATGCTGGGGTCGATGGTCCAAGAGTGTGGGTGGAATACATGAAATTCTATCTTGTATTCACATTAGGGGAGAACAGTTAATTTTATACTTTTAGTTAAGATTAATAGAACCGAAAAAAAAGAGAGACTAAGTTCTGTTAGAGAGTTGATGATGAGTTCTTGAGCTCCTCCTGAGATTGGGTCACTTTTAACATCAAATCTTTGCCAATTTGCACATTATTATTTAGACGAGGATAACACATGCGTTTCAACCTTTTTGCAGAAAACCAGTTGGAGGTTAAAAAAAAAATCATTGCCTTCAAACAGTACCCCTTTTAAAAATAAACTTCCAAATATGTCAAAACATAGCTTATAATCACAACTTACTATAAAACTTCCAATTGACCTGTTCTCATATATTACAAAGAGGAAGTCTTTGCGCATGGTGGTTTGCTACTCCAGACCCAACTCCAAAAATTATCATGGTCGAGTGGCTAACCAAAAAAAATGTTCAATAGTTTCTTCTAGAGTTTAATAGAGAAGACATATTTGTCACTTCCCCTTGGTGCTTGCCCTACCAACCTAGCTGTGGCATTTGTGCTCAATGCAGCCACCCCGCTATCAAGAAAGAGTTCGACCAAGATTGGTAGACTCCTTGTAATGATTCTCCACAAAATTGGTGGTTTGCATTATGGCAATTTTCTTTCATTAAGGTCAACGATTTTCAACTTATATTTGAAACTATGCCAATCCAATATTGACCTTTACATTATAATATGTATCTCTATAGCTATATTTTGCTAGTTATTATTATTATTATTATTTTTGGTGGATAGATTCATTTCCATTCTAGAGTTGTTTTAGGGACAGTTTGGTGTCCCTCAGACTTCCTAACACTTGAACAAAACTCATGAAAAAAAAAATACATTTTTTGCATTAAAATGGGCCTCTTGGGGACATCCTTGGCCCCTTCCAAAGATATACAAGTTTGTTGACATGGAGTGCTAGTCGGGGTAATTTCTAGCCCTCCAATCCTTTTTTGGTAAATTGTTAAAGAGGGCCACAAAAATATACGATTGGCCTCCTTGCAATGCACTAATGTGTCTTGTGACACATGAAGAAGAGGGATTGTGAGGTGATGGGGGCATCATAGAGATGACTTTTCTAAATCATGTTAAAAAATAATTGATCGCAATGGGCTGGTCTTAGTGCTTGCTACATTACAACTTTGCTTTAGATTACTTCAATCAATAAAAGAATTTTATTTATTTATTTGGGTTTTTTTTTTTTTGGGGCGGGTTGGGGTGGAGGTGGTCTGATGATGAACTAGAATGAAGTGAAAAGAGAAGGCAGATTTTGGCTCTAATTTGCTTACCACCACCATTTTCAATGGTTTTTTTTTCTTGATGGTGTTCTTTACGTTCTTTCACTTTCAAAGAATTTGTTAAGTCATCGATGGTCAAAAATTATAGTTTCAAACACTGAGCCATGCACGTCCTCCATAAATGGAAATGACAGATGTCAAGTCACCATGCCATGTCATCATCCCTTCCACACCGCTACTGCTTATCAGAGTTGTTTTCCATTTTTCCTCTTAACACTTTCTACCTGCGAAGTTTATGCTTTCCTGCGCTCACTCTTTGCGATCAAAGCACGTTTTTGCGAAATATTGCGATCTACGAAGCTATCGTTGAACATTCGAACAATGGCTTCCGCATCAGGTTCGAGCTCTAATACCATTTGGAAAGCACGCACAGGAATCCGTCTGGCATCCATCCAGTCCTTTTTGGATCGATGCAGGTTGGGTGATTTAAAAGTGGACCCCTCCATCATCCTCTCTGAAGTCAGTACTGAATTCGTGAACTCCATCCATTCAATTTCGGAGGTGGACTTCAAAGTTCACGTACGAGGCCAATTCTTCACTATCATTGAAGACCTGTTCTGCACAGCTCTCGGATTTCCTCTAGATGGGAAGCTACTTTCAACTAACAAAGATTCGGTGGATGAAGTTGCCCATTTCTTAAGCAACTATTTCGTACCCACGAAGGGGTACAAAATCTCTATGATCCGAGATACAACATTCAAGTTGTTTTGTAAATATGCAAACCAAGCAATCTTTTTGACGGATGCAGATGCTACCATTTCAAATCAAAATTTTGGGTATATATTAGATGCTCTTGCGGGTAATCCAGTGTGCTTCGGTGTTATCACATACAAAGCCTTTTTGCGCTGGATTAAGCACCAAAAGTTTTATGGAGTTGGAGCCCATGTATCTCGGCTCTGTGCTCATTTTGACATATTGAACGATCAAGAGAAAACCATGCTGACAGGAAGATTGTTGGTTCCCAAGCCAATAGATCTTTCCAGCATCCTTTCGGTACCTATTCCGGTTCCAGTTGATGTTGCACCAGCAGTCGAAGTAGCAACCACCACTGCTATGGAGAGTGAAGCTGTGGCAATGGACAACGATGGAGCTGTTGCTGCTGTGGATTCTTCAAAGCCAACATTTGCTTCCACATCTCAGAAGCAGCCGAGCACATCCACCTCTGAGGATGAAGCAACCCAGTCCGATACATCAGACAAGGAACACATAGCGAAGGCGACACTGGGGCACATGTGGCAGATGACAAAGAACCAGACGGCCAGCCCCAATGGTTTCGATCCATTACAGAGAAAGCCAAAAACCTTGTGGCTGAAGTATATGAGTTCGACAAGTACCACCGTCAACTCCAATGCAGCTTATCACCTCAGAGAGGAAATCACTCGACTCTCTGAAGGAGTCCTTCGAGAAGATCGATTCGCTCAAATCAGACAATACGAAGCTGATCAAACAACATCGTTCTCTCAAAACACAACTTCAAACTTTAATAAAGGAAGCTGATTCTTTGAAACAGACCAATAAGGTGATTCAGGCCAAGTTTGACAATTTTCAGACTCAAAACGATTCTTTGAAGCAGCAACTTTTGGCTGCAAATCAACATAATGTCACGCTCCAGAAACATCTACAGGAGGAGCACATGACAAGATTAAAGACAGAGCAATCTTCTTAAACCAAGCTCTTGCTGATTGTTTCAAGCCATAAAGTCTCTTATGGAGTTTACAGAGATGATTTTTCATACCTTCGAGGATGTATCCCTCAAGGTGTAGCATGTAAATGTCTTCTTCAATGACTCCGTTCAAATAGGTTGTTTGTACATCGAGTTGATGTACTTCGAGGTCGGCCACAATAGCAAATGATGGATCGATGAATGCTTGACTATTGGACTTAAAGTCTCGTTGTAGTCAATGTTCGAGATCTGAGAGAATCCTCATGCTACTAGTCGGGCCTTAAATCTCCCTGCTAGCATTATATTTGATTTTAAAGACCAATTTGCAATTGATAAGATTTCTTCCAACAGGTAATTCAACTAATGGCCATGTCTAGTTCTCCATTATAGAGAAATACTTTCTGTCCATCGCTTCTCTCTAGAGATCAGAGTCTAGTTGGCTAAGTGCCTCATCGACAATAGTCGATTCCTAAATCAGTCTCACGAATATACCTCGTGGGTTGTGTGCGCACTCGGCTCAATATTCTTGGAGGTGGCATCGGTTGATGATCCCCAATTTTTGGTCTTGTTGTCGCTGAGTAATAGCAATATCTTCATCTGACTCGTTGTCGAATAGTCGATCGACTGTGGTATGTTTGAACTAGAGGCTCAAATTGTCGTGTCGGTGGCTAGTGTCGAAGGTTCACATGGAACTTTACCTTTGCCTTTGAAGTCAAGAAACTGATCCTCGATAAAGTCAATATCCCTGCTAAATAAAATCTGCTGGTTATCGAGGTCATATAGCTTGTAAGTGTTGTTAGAAAAAGTGTAACTGATCAGGATGGTTTTTAGACTTTGGAAGTCGCATTTCTTGTCTTTTTCGGGATCTAAGCGTAGGCGATGAAACCGCATACTCGTAGGTTCTTCACTGAAGGCTTAGATCCTGTCCAAACCTCATGGGGTGTTTTACATGAGAGGGCTTTGGTCGAACATCTATTCTTGATGTAGGCTGTAGTGGATAAAGCTTCAGCCCAGAAACTCTTAGATAATGATTCGTGTGCCAGCATGCATTTGGATGACTTGACCAGCGTATGATTCTTCCTCTCAACTAAGCCATTGGACTGAGGCGAATAGAGAGTAATGAACTGTTGTTCGATGTCTTGGCTTTGGCAATACTCCTTGAATTCAGTAGAGATGTATTCTCCACCATTGTTGGACCTCAGGGCTTTGATCCTTTTACCAATTTCTTTCTCTGCATGCTCCTTGAAGACTTTAAAGACGTTGAAAGCCTCTGACTTCTTCTTGATGAAGTACACCATTGTCCTTCTGAAAAATTCATTAATAAAAGCGATAAAGTATTGTTCATCTTTCAAAGAAGAATTCTGCATTGGGACACAAATATTTGTATGTACAATATCTAACAATCCTCTAACAACATGTTGATGGCTTGATCTAAAAGATTTTCTAGCCTGCTTTCCGACTATACAGTCTTGACAGATAGGTAATTTGAATTTCTTATCTAGATAGTCGAGATCAAGAACAATGGATTGCTTAGACATGTGCAATACAGAAGTATGATTTAAATGACCAAGTCTATAATGCCAAAGTAAACTTTTGTCAATCTGAACAGAAGTACTGAGAGCCTGACTAGAGGTAGAAAAGCAATGACTTAATTTATACAAGTATCCATGTGTCTTTTTGAGTGCTAGGATCTTACTTATCCTATCAACTACTTTACATTGATCTAAATTGAATTCTACTTTGTGTCCTAAATTTGTAATTCTACTAAGAGAGAGCAGATTTGTAGAAAGGTTCGGTACATGCAGAACACTTGAAAGTAGTTTGGCCATGGATTGATTATTTGCAAAGCTTAATGTTACTGTACCTTCACCTTTGATAGCTTGTGTGCTATTGTCGCCCTAGTGAACAAACTTCTTGGTACTGTAAGGCGTATAGGACTCAAAACAACCGATATGGTTGGTCATATGCTGAGTGGCTCTAGAATCAAAAAACCAAGAGCAATCGTCTGATGTCCTCTTGATGGCTCATCATGGATGCATCATGATTCGCTTATTGACTGGGTTGAGGTACTTCTGCAGCTGCATTTGCCATCTGATTCGATTGCCCTTTGTTGTTGTTGTTGTTAGCTTGTAATATACGACAATCTTGAATTTTGTGGTTGGTTCGTTTGCAGTTTCTGCAAATCAACATCTTCTTTGTCGGCGGGTTCGACTGCTCTTGACACTGTGTCGGCTTCTGATTCGACTTTGGTTTTTTCAAGCCTTTCTTCTTCTGCTTACTCGAGCTCCTACTGGTGTGTAAGGTGTGAGAGTCGACAGTTGAGAAACTGGAGGGTTAACTCCTTATGGTGTCTTCCTGCAGCAGCATCGTGATGACTCACAAGTCGCGATAGAGTCAGCTCTGGGTGTGTTGTGATGATGAATCATCACCCAGGTATCGTATGAGCTTGGAAAGCTTAAAATCAGTGTCATTATTGCATTTTGATCGTCCATGATGTGAAGAATTGAAAAAGATTATCTATGTTAGATATGGGGGTCTTATGTTTTTTACATCAAGCATCTAGGTGTAGGATGTTGATAGGAATAAAATTGGCATAGATGGCAAATTATGCATTTCCACTTGTGATGCCACTATTGAGCCAAAATAGAGTAAGAGGCTAAACACGTGCCAATTAGAGTTTAGACATGTGTAAAGCTTTTGTTTGATGAATTCCAAGAGGTCCAATAGGATTTAGAGGTGGAACCTTGTGAGGTCCAATAGGAAATTGAGGTGTGCTTGAATATAGTCCAATAGAATTAAGAGGTGCATGGATCAATGGTCCAATAGGATCAAGAGGTGACAAAGTATGGTCCAATCATAGTTAAGCATAGTGGTAGCTCGTGGATCTACTAGTATCATTGTACTCCTCATTTTGGATCTAATTGATTTGGTGATTTCATAGATTTTGTGAGTTATTGAGTTTCTAGTTTTCTCTCTCTACCCGAGAGCTCATGATGGTTTTTCTCTCTCTACTCGAGGAGAGCAGCTTGTTTTTACTTAGATTATTTTTTGAATACTTCTCACACGTGTGAGTGAGAGTTGGAAGTGATTGAATGCATGTAGTAGTGTGTTTTTGCCATAGAATCAAAGATAGATCTTGAATCTCAATCTAGTCTTGATCTTAGTGTATCTACACACCTTAGGAGATCACAAGTACATGTAGTGGACAATCCACACGTGTGAAATTCAATATGGTATCAGAGCCTACCTAAGGTTACCATGCATTTTGATCCATCTAAGTGAAAAATTTTCATCAATCTTGAGCTAGAAATTGTCAAGGCCCATTTTCCTAGCTATCTTGTTCAATCTTGGATCAAAAGAGATCAAAAGGACATTGATTGAGTCTGACCTGGTACTGTACGAGATCAGGTGCTCAGACACGTGTGAGGAACATCCAATTTCAGTTTGGAAGTTCTCTCTCATGCTTGATCCATTTATCTTGCTTGATAGCTTGTTTTGAAGCTTTTTTTTGTCTAGTTTCTGATGCAATCAGTTTCATTCCATTTGGTTGTGCCAATCAAAAGTTATAAGCTTTTGAAGAGGGTGAGGTAGGGCACCTAGACCTGGGTGGACACATTTGGTTTGGTCAAGAGATTGCTTGTTTGATCCAAAATCACAGTTGAATGCTTACCAATCTCATCTAGGCACTATTTTGAGATCTCAGCCATTTCGTTTCATGCAATATCATTGTATTTGAGTCAAAATTGGTTTCTTAGTGTATTTCACACGTGCTAAGAGTGTTTGATCCTAACTTTGCCTATACTCCATCATTTGATGTGAAATAGATCTTGTTTTAGAGAGATTTGTGTAGCTAGTGAGAATCAATTCACAAATAGTTGCAAGATCTTTCATAGGAAGAGATTGTACTCTATTATTGGATCCTATTGAGAGTGTGTAGCAACATTTATTGTTCATCATTTGAGTTTTCTTCACTTCAAATGTCTTTAATGGGTTCATCCTTGTTGGAACCAAGTGAAAGATTGACCACTTCAAATTATTCAATTTGGAAAATGAGGATGGAGTCCATATTGATCCTTCAAGACGTGATGGACATAGTTCTTGGCCTTGAAGAAGAACCACAAGTTCTTAAAGAGGTTCAAAAATACAAAAAGAGAGCTAGGATGGCTCTCCACTACATTAAGATGAATGTCTCTAATGAGATATTGAGGGAGATAGGTACTTGTACAACAGCCAAAGAAGCTTGGGATTGTCTCAAGACTATCTATGAGGCTAAGAATACCTCTAGGCTTCTCACTCTTAGGAATCAAATCTTTCAAAGTAGCCAAAAGAGTGATGAGAGTGCATCTAGTTATGTTTTGAGAGTAAAAGGTATTCATAGAGAACTTGCTTGTATTGGTGATTCCATCAATCAAAATGAGCTAGTTCAAGTCATTCTCAATGGCTTGAGAAGTGAATTTGATAACCTTGTCCAATCCTATGCCATTAAGGAATGATGAGATATTTGCATTAGGATCTAGATTTGGTGGCATCTATAAACTAGATCCAAATGAGTACGTGAATGCTTGTAATGTTGCTCTTGTGAACAAGCTCTCTATGGAGGAATTATGGCATAGGAGGTTGGGACATCCCAACTACAAATCCATGCTCTCTATGATCAAAGAAGCCAAAGCTATTGGCTTGCCAAAGTCACTCTCCAAGAAGATCAAGCCTTGTGAGGCTTGTGCTATTAATAAATCTCACAAAAAGCCATTTACAAGATCTTCTATCAAAATCAAGCATCCTTTGGAGTTAATCCACTCGGATGTGCATTTCTCATCAACTACAAGCAAGGGAGGAGCCATTTGTTTTGTTACTTTCATTGATGATTACACAAGATTCACTTGGATATATCTTCTTGCTTCTAAATCTATGGTGTTTGATCATTTCCTTATTTTCAAAGCTTATGTAGAGAAGCAATTCTCATTCAAGATTAAAGCTCTTAGAAGTGATGGAGGTGGTGAATATATCTCCAATAAATTCCAAGATTTTTGTGAGCTTGAAGGCATTAAAAGAGAGTTTTCTTGTGCCTACTCTCCATCTCAAAATGGAGTGGCCGAGAGAAAGAATAGATCTCTATGTGAATGTGCAAAATCTATGAGAATTGAGGCATCTTTGCCCAAAGATTTTTGGGGAGAAGCCATTAATTGTGCAAATTATCTTTGCAATAGGCTCCCACATATAGCTCTTGGAGGAAAGTCACCATATGAAATCTTATTTTTGAAGAAGCCTAAGATTGATCACCTTAGAGTTTTTGGATGCTGATGCTTTGTCCATATTCCCTTGGAAACAATAAAGAAGGAAGATCCTAGTGCATGCAAAGGGATCATGGTTGGATACTCATCCACCAAGAAGGCCTATAGAGTCTTTATACTCTCTACTTCTCAAGTTATTGAAAGTAGAGATGTTGTCTTTCATGAAGATCAACACTCATCTTTTGAAGAGGCCGAGATCAAGAAATCTATGGATGCATCATCAATTATTGATTTTGAAGATAATCATGATGTGATGGGGTTGAGATTTGAAGAAGACTCTCCTCGGATTTTCTCACCAAGAAGATCCATGAGAGATAGATCTGAGCCTAAGAGGCTCTCATATGTTGACAAAGGCAAGCAAGTGGATATTGATTCCACTAATTATGTTTTTTATGTCTCTCATGAAGAGCCAAAGAATGTACAAGAGGCACTCAATACCAAGGAGTGGTATGATGCCATGAAGCAAGAGTATGATGCATTGATCACCAACAATACTTGGGAGCTTGTAGATCCTCCATCCAACAAGCATGTGATTGGTTGCAAGTGGGTATTTCGGATCAAGTTCAATCATGATGGCACCATCAACAAGCATAAAGCAAGATTATGTGCCAAAGGATTTGCTCAAATCCATGGTCTTGATTATGAGGAGACCTTTGCACCCGTTGCAAAGATGGTGACAATAAGAATTCTTATTTCTCTTGCTTGTTTTTTCAAGTGGAAGGTGTTCCAATTAGATGTATCCAATGCTTTTCTAAATGGTTATCTTGAGGAGGAGATCTATATGGAACAACCTCAGGGATTCATCAAGGATGAGTCCAAAGTGTGCTTGCTCTTCAAAAGTCTTTATGGACTCAAGCAAGCACCAAGATCATGGTATTCGAGACTTAATTCTTTTCTTATCTCACTAGGATTTACTCTTAGTGACTATGATCCTTCCATGTATCTAAAGTTTGTTGATAGCAATATTGTCATTCTTCTAATTTATGTTGATGACATTATTCTTTGTGGAAGTTGTATCAAGCTAGTTGATGAAACCAAGCTAGCACTTGGATGTGAGTTTCAAATGCAAGATCTAGGAGAGATGCATTACATCCTAGGCCTAGAAATTGATTTTTATGAAAATCATGTCTTTATATGCCAATCTAGATATGCTCACTCTATGTTGAAAAAATTCCATATGGAAAATTCTAAGAGCATAGATACTCCAATGGAGCAAATTGTAAAAGATCCTAATAAAGGTGATGAAAGATCCTTTGAGGACATCACACTTTTTAGGAGTCTTGTAGGCTCCTTGATTTGGCTTACCATTACTAGGCCCGATCTAAGTTTTTGTGTGCACAAATTGAGTCAATTTATGCAAGATCCTAAGATCCATCATTGGAAGATGGCCAAGAGGATTCTAAGATATGTATCTTCATATTGTGATTATGGTCTACTCTATAAAAGTGAAGATATATCCACTATTGGCTACTCAGATTTGGACTTTGCAAGTGACAAGATGGATCGAAAGTCTATTAGTGCATACACTATCTTTCTTGGAGGCAATCTAATATCTTGGCTTTCCAAAAAGCAAGATAGTATATCTCTCTCTTCATGTGAGGCCGAGTACAAAGCACTCACTACAACTACCAAAGAAGTGCTTTGGATCAAGAGGTTATTAATGGAGCTAAAGTGCATCAAGGAGGATGATCTACCAATGATCAAGTGTGATAACATCTCGGCCCAAGCTCTTGCCAATAATCCCATATTTCATGCAAGAAGCAAGCACATAGAAGTGGCACATCATTTTGTGAGAGAAAAGCTTATTGGAGGAGAAATCTATTTGGAACATGTCAACTCATCCTCTTGTATTGCCGATCTACTCACCAAGCCTTTGAGCAAAAGTGCTTTCATCAAGCATAGATCTAATCTTGGAGTTATATCAAGATCAATGCCCAAATCTTCATAGATAATTTTTTAGGAGGAGTGTGAAGAATTGAAAAAGATTATCTATGTTAGATATAGGAGTCTTATGTTTTTTACATCAAGCATCTAGGTGTAGGATGTTGATAGGAATAAAATTGGCATAGATGGCAAATTATGCATTTCCACTTGTAATGCCACTATTGAGCCAAAATAGAGTAAGAGACTAAACACGTGCCAATTAGAGTGTAGACATGAGTAAAGCTTTTGTTTGATGAATTCCAAGAGGTCCAATAGGATTTAGAGGTGGAACCTTGTGAGGTCCAATAGGAAATTGAGGTGTGCTTGAATATAGTCCAATAGAATTAAGAGGTGCATGGATCAATGGTCCAATAGGATCAAGAGGTGACAAAGTATGGTCCAATCATAGTTAAGCATAGTGGTAGCTCGTGGATCTACTAGTATCATTGTACTCCTCATTTTGGATCTAATTGATTTGGTGATTTCATGGATTTTGTGAGTTATTGAGTTTCTAATTTTCTCTCTCTACCCGAGAGCTCATGATGGTTTTTCTCTCTCTACTCGAGGAGAGCAGCTTGTTTTTACTTAGATTATTTTTTGAATACTTCTCACACGTGTGAGTGAGAGTTGGAAGTGATTGAATGCATGTAAAAGTGTGTTTTTGCCATAGAATCAAAGATAGATCTTGAATCTTAATCTAGTCTTGATCTTGGTGCATCTACACACCTTAGGAGATCACAAGTACATGTAGTGGACAATCCACATGTGTGAGATTCAACACATGACTAATCCGAAAGTGACCATTAGTTACTGGTTGATTTGATTCTGCAATGAATCACCATTTGTCCTCTTGAGGGAGAAGAATATCCTTCTAAGGAGTAGCTTGGAAGCTACATTGTGCACATCATACAGTGTGCTCAAGATGTCCTGGACTTCTTTCGAGGTTTGTGCTTCAGACACATGGCCAATTTGTGTGTCTGAGATGTTGAGGATTATCAGTGCGAAGGGTTTTCCATCCTTTAGCTTCCATCGAGAGATTGTGACATCGTCTGCATCGGATTTTGCCTCTACACATGTGACAACATCATACACTCCTTAGCCATTAGCACATTTTTCATCTTAAATTTTCACAGATGGTAGTTGGATCCATCAAGCTTGTCCATGATCGGACTAGCTTTCCCTTGGAAATCCATGTGGAAATTAGTCTAGGTGATAGTGATAACTATCAGTTGTGAAGTTTTGGCATGTGTGAACTTCTCAACACCTTTAATGGATCTTATGAGGTGCTGTGATTGCACATGAATGATCAAACAACAAATTAGCATGACAATTCAAGACAAGAACACAACAACATATCATAGGCTCAAAAAACTAAGTACTCATTATGAGAGATAATCACCAAAAATATTTTTCTAAGTGCTCACTATGAGAAAAACACCTCCTTCTCGGGTAGAGAGAGAATATACAAGGAAAACTCGTGTAGAGAGAGATATTCACATCAAAAACTTACATTATAAAAAATCGTCCAAAAATCCCTACATCATGAGGCTCGAGTTCCAAGGTGAATGTGCATGTGATCAATGGTTAATCCACATCATTCTACTATCATAGATCCACATCTCAAACTATATGCATGATGTGGCAAGAATTGCATATCTTTTTCCTAGATAAACTAGACATGTGTAGAATTTTACTAGTTACATTCTACCTAACTTTGCATGCCACCTAACACTTTGCATGCCAACACATCTAAATCTACCTAACACAAACTCAACCTATTCTACAAGGTTATGTGCTCAATTCACATACCTCAAATATGTACAATGAAAATAACATGAGCACAGCCCCCGAAGTGAACATAGAAAGATATTTTTTACCATTCCTCACACTCCTCCTTAAAATATATCTATCTAGTTACCATGGACTTTGAGATCAAGCCAAGATTTGATCTCATCTTGACAAACACGTTCTTGAGCAATGGTTTTGTTAGTAGATCTACAACACATGATGATAATTCAACATGCTCCAACAAGATCTCTCTCTCTCTCTCTCTCTCTCTCTCTATCACTTTCTCTCTTACAAACTGCCTCAATGTGTTTTGCTTCTTGCATGCAATACAGGATTGTTTGCAAGAGCCTGAGCCGAGATGTTATCATTCTTGATAATAGGTAGGTCTTCATCTTCAATGCACTTTAGCTCCATGAGTAGCCTCTTGATCCATAGGACCTCCTTGTGGTAGTTGTAAGAGCTTTGTACTCTGCTTCACAAGATGACAAGGATATAGTTGCTTGCCTCTTGGATAGCCAAGAAACTAGATTTTCTCCAATAAAAACTATGTATGCACTTGTGGATTTTCTATCCACTTTCTAACCTGCAAAATCCAAGTCTGAAAATGCAACCAATGTTAGATCTTCACCTTTATATCAATCCATAGTCTAAGGTGGAAGATACATATCTCAAAATTCTTTTTGCCAACTTCCAATGACAAATCTTTGGATCTTGCATGAATTGGCTTAATTTATGCACACTAAAGTTTGAATTTGGCCTAGTTACAGTTAACCAAATGAGGGAGCCAATAAGACTCCTATAGAGAGTGATGTCCTCGAAGGATCTTTCATTTTCTTTTATAGAAGCTTTTGCAATATGCTCCATTGGAGTATCTATGCCCTTACAATTCTCCATTTGAAAATTTTTAAGCATGGAAAGAGCATATCTAGATTGACTTATGAAAGCATGATCTTTCCAATAGTCAATTTCTAGGCCTAAGATGTAGTAAATAATTCCTAGATTTTGCATTCTAAATTCACTACCAAGTGCACATTTTGTTTCCTCAACTAGCTCCAAATCATTTCCACTTAAGATTATGTCATCTACATAAATAAGAAGAATAACTAAAGAGCTATTTAAAAAATTAATGTACAATGATGGATCACAATCACTAAGATGAAATCTGAGCGATATGAGAAAAGAGTTGAGCCTTGCATACCAAGACCTTGGTGCTTGTTTTAGTCCAAAAAGACTTTAAAATGAAAGACATACTTTTGCATCTTCACCAACTTTCACAAATCCAGATGGTTGCTCCATGTAGATCTCCTCCTCAAGGTAACCATTGAGGAAGGCATTAGATACATCAAGTTGAAACATCCTCCAATTGATTTCATTCATAATTGGAAGATGTTAACCTCTCACCATGTTCCAAGAGAACTGAACCCATGGAAGTCATGTTCTCTTTGAGAGATTTTCTATTAATGACAAAAAAGTGGAATTGAATGTGTTGCTACTCTCTCAACCTAGGATCTAACTTGGAATGTTGATCCAACCTATTGAAATCTTGTAACAAAATAAGTGAGATCTTGCTCACAACAAGGAATCAATCAACTTGAATTTAGATCTTGCCTCTATCTAGTGATGAAGCACTAACAAGTTTTGATGTCAGGTTCTTCCACGAGTTATCTAAAATAATTCTATCTATGATTGACAACACAAAATGAAAAGTTTGATGAGATTGAACACTACAACATTTTGGAGGATTTTTGACCCTATTACCGAGGCTTTTATGAAGAAATTTTCTTTTGACAAAAGATCAAAAACCTCGGTATACACCATGAAGTGTGCCTCGGAACGAGATCCTCGATACTTGCCTCAGTGATCGAGGCTTCGTCACCTCATTTTTGTGTTGTTCGATCTTTAATGAAGGAAGACCGTTTGGAAAAAGAAAAAAATAAATCAAGGAAAAACAATATTTGTGAGCGTACACACGTGTGAATAATGATGATCACGTGGCCATCATCTTTAATGGAGGGATACAAAAAGTAAGTCGAGAGATTCTCGAAATTATGCTAGAAAGATTCTAGAAAGTTTCGCAAAACTTTCTCGAAGGATCTTAAAAAAAAAATGTTACAGAAACTCATGAAAATTTCTCGAAAATTATAGCAATATACTAGAAAATTTCTCGAAAAACTGGAGATAATGCTAGAAAAATTCTAGAAAAATTCTCGAAAACAGTTTACGAAAATTTGATTAACAATTTTAGTGTCGCGAAAAAACAAATTTCAAAAAAATCTCGAAAATACTTTTAAAATGATATTGAAAGATTGAGAGAAGTCAAGAAAATTTCTCAAAAATTTCTAGAAAAAAAAAAATAAAAGAAATATCGGGAAAAAAATTTAGACAAGATAAAAGAAAATTCGCGATTATTTTCAGAAAAATACTAGAAAATAATAAGAATAAAAAAAAAAAATTCTAGTCAAAGGTAATATTTCTTCAGTCTGGACCCGTTAATACGTGTCGATAATAGTTCACCTTCAAGTGATTGAAGTTGCAAAGAACCATTGTTAAACACCTCTATGACTTTATACGGTCCAAGCCATCACATATGGATCCAGGGAACTTTTGATGGCGACTGTCATATATCTACACATAATCATCAATTTTAAGATCACATTTTTTTATATGATTGTCATATTTCTTCTTTCTTTGTTTCTGGATTTCTTCCGTTAGTTTTTGTGAAGTCTCTTGAGCTTCAGCTAGTTCTTCAATATTAGTCAACCTTTCGTTTATTAATCCTGCATCTGTTCGTTGAGCTTGAATACGAAAGGTTTTCACCTCGAATTCAATTGGCAAGATAGGATGCATACCATATGTAAGGAAATATGGTGTTTGTTTCGTCGTGATTTTTTCTGTGTTGCAATAAGCCCAGAGAACCGACGGTAGTTTCTGATTCCAATCCCTTGCATGTGCAATAGTAATTTTAGTCAGGATCTTACATAAGATTCATTAGCTCTTTCTGTCAACCCGTTTGCTTTTGGATTATATGGTGTAGTTTTTCTGTGTTTGATCAGGAAATAGGTTGTCAGCAACCGTATCGTATCATTTAGAAAATGTGTTCCTAGATCACTTACTAGTTCGAATGGACAACCATATCTTGTGATTATACTTTTGAATAAGAACATCGCGACAGTTTTCGCATCGTTTCGTTTCGTCGCCTCTGCTTCAACGTTCTTGGTAGCATAATCCGTGGCAACTAGAATATAATGACATTTTGTATGTCAGGTAACAGGTTTGATTGGACCGACAAAGTCAATCTCCCACTTCTCGAATGGTGCAGAGGCAAGATTGGTGTCAACGGCCAATTCATTGCTTTTGTAGGCTTACCAGATCTCTGGCATGGAACACATGAACGAATAAAATTTGATATATCCTTGAACATTGTTGGCCACCAATACTTGGCAGTCAATAGCTTATTAACTGTATTCTTCAAAGCAAAATGTCTGCCAACATCTTCTGAGTGTAAGGCTTTAACGACCTTTTTAATGTCTTCAGTTTCGAGACATCTTCGTAGTTGATGTTCAGCACCAAGCTTGTACAAAACATTGTTAATAATTGTATAAGGTGCTACCTTATATTGAAAAACTGTCTTTTGCTCCAAATTGTAATCATCTGGATATATTTGATCCTTAAGATAAATAATAATATCAGAATATAACGAATTTGTAGATGAAATCTCGAATAAATGTTTGTCTGGAAAATCATCATTGATAGGGTCTTTAATTTTTTCGGTGTTGAGTCGAGATAGATAATCAGCATTCGTATGATATTTTCCTTGACGAAGCTCTACTTGATAAGTAGATTCTTGCAGAAGTAGAACCCATCGAGCAATTCGTCCTGATAGATCTGGTTTATTTACAAGATACTTGAGAGCATAATGATCCAGATGAAAAATAAATGCATATCCCAGCAAATAATGTCAAAATTTTTAAATAGTGAAAATCATGCCAAGTGCTTCCCTTTCTATAGTCGAATAATTCTTCTCTAATGCACTGAGCTCGACTTGCATAGTAGATGGGATGATCCTTCTTCTGGTCGTCCTTCTGGCTTAGACAGACGCCAATAGCAAATGCAGAAACATCCACATAACTGTGAAATAAAATAGCCCAGTTGGGTGGTCTCAGAATAGGAGCATTAATCAACCTTTGCTTAAGATCTTCGAATGCTTTTTGTTGTTCATTCGTCCACAAGTATTCTACTTGTTTCTTTAGTAGATGTGTAAGAGAGGCAACAATAGAAGCATGATTTTGAATAAATGTCCTGTGATAGCCAACATGTCCTAAGAAAGCTCTTAGTTCACGTAAATTTGTTGGTATCTGGAGATTCCTTATAAGCTCGACTTAATCTTTGTCAACTTCTATTCCTCTGTTAGATATTTTGTGTCCGAGCAATATTTCTTCTTTCATACCAAAAAAACATTTCTCTGGATGAAGAGATAAACAAGTATCTCGACACCGTTGTAATGTTAATTTCAGCTTCTGCAGATGTGTCTTTATATCACTGTATACATAGAAATCATCAGTAAATATCTTGAGAAAAGTTCTCAAGAAGGCAGCGAAGATTAACATCATAATTCGCTGAAATTCGCTGGAGCGTTACAAAGACCAAAGGGCATTTTGTTGTAGGCATAGGTGCCCCAATCCGTAGTGAATGTGGTCTTTGAACGATCCTTCTTTTGCACTCCAACCTGATTATATCCAGAAAAGCCGTCACAGACACTATAACACTCTTGACCAGCAACCTGATCTAGGATAGAATCAGTGAATGGCAGAGGATGATGGTCCTTCCTTGTGGCAGCATTGAGTTTGCGGAAATCTTGGCATATTCGTATTTTGCCAGTCTTCTTCTTTGGGACGACAACAATGGGTGAAACCCATTCACTACTTAAGACGAGATAAATTATACTTGCCTTAAGGTGCTTGTTAAGTTCGTCCTTAACCATGAGAGAGTACTTAGGATTGAGACGATACTGTCTCTGTCGAATAGGTACAACATCTTTCTTAAGATCAATTCGGTGCTCTCCGAATTCTGCAGGTATACCCTTCAAATCATCAAGCGACCAGACAAAAACGTCTTGATACTCCTTCAATAGTTCAGTGAATTCCATTAACTCCGATTCTCCAAGTGACTTTGAAACATGCACAAATCTGCCAGGTGCAAGTTCAATCAGTTCAGTAGAATCTGATAGAATGATACCTTCTGTCATACTGGCCTTGGTATGGCCATGAATTTCACGCATGGTTGACTCCACAGATGTTTTCTTGTCATCAACTTGGTTCTTGTTACCAAATTCGTGTTCAGATTCGTCACTTGAATCGTTAGACTCTTTTGAGTTCGTGTTTGCAATGTTAATTTCTTCATATGAAACATCCGCTTCAGCGTCGCAGGCATCGAAGAATTCTTCGTCATCAGCATTCTCATAACATTCAAACTACTGCACTGCAATATCAGATCCATTGGGAAAAATATTCAAGGCATAAGAAGATTCTTCTGATGTAAAGTTGGTGTCGGACAAAGGAGTTTCACCTTCATAATTGTCACGACTCCAGGTTATGATTTGTTCTGCTGGCTTACCTCGGTTATTGGTCTCACCAATATGAAATCTCAGCTCTTGAATTTCCAATGTACACTTGCGTTTGATTGATAAAGCCAAGGTCGTCCAATCAGCACAGAATAGGATGACAATCCGAGTGGTTTGATAACAATGAAATTCATTGTGAATGGCTTGGCTTGAATGTAGACAGTGACATCCTTCAGTTCTCAAACAGGTTTTCGTTGTGTCGAATTAGCTAACTTGATGTTTTGCTGTGTCGGTTGAATGTCAGTCAGCTCCAGAGCATGAGCTGTGTCTTCTGTTATTATATTTACACTGGAACCAAAGTCAATTGGCACTTTTTCAATCAGGCATCCCGCAATGGTAATATCAATCTCAGGTGCACCAAGATCACCCAAATCGATAGACAAAACACCAACATCTGACAAAGAAACGTTTTTCTTCTTTTTGGGCACAGATAGGCCTTTCAGTTGCTTTCTGTAATAAGTGTTACCTACCAGCAGCTGTTCAAAAGTAATGTTTGGACGAAGGGATCCAATATCAGTTACGATGTCATATTCTTTCGTCTTTGATTTCGAAGTTGGTTTATCGATAACAACACTAGACATTTTGTCTTCGCGATTTATTCGTCCTCCACGTCACTTGGCCAGGACCAATCTTCTGTCTTTGCCAGTTTTCCTTCAATAACATCAATTCTTTGCACAACAACATCAATCACAGCTTTCGCTTTCGTGTCTGCAGCAGTTGGTGTTGCTACATACTGATATTTGGGTCGCGGCTTCTACGGTGGAGGGCAGTTAGGATACTTGTGGCCAGACTCTCTGCAATTTGAACATAATGGTACATAACCAATCGGCTTTCGCGGTTGAGGACAGTCGGGAGAAAAATGTCCTGACTCTCCACAGTTGTAGCAGTTGCCTGAAACTGGTTTAGTCGCAGTTTGAGACTTCGATGGTCCAACAAATTCAGGAAGATTATGCCTTCTTGGTGCGAACTTGGGTCTGTCCTGCTGGGCTGATGCTGTAGTACCCTGTACATAATTAGTAGTCACATCATTTTGAAAAATAAAAAATACCTCTTGGACAGGATCTTCAGCTTTTCAACTGTAGAAGTTGACGACTTATCCTGGACAACTTTCGTGTCATCCTTTCATTTAATTCGTCGTTTATTCTTTCTCTCTCCTTTGTTAGCTTCTGATTCTGATGAATCACTGCTTTCAGATTTCGAGCTTGAAGAACTGGTACTTGAATTAGAATCTGAATTTTCATCGCTGTCACTAGAATCCATCTTCGACTTTCGAGATTTCTTCGTCGATCGTCGCTTTCGTGCTAGTTTTGAGGTCTCAAAATTTTTGGCACTAGCTATTACTGTTGCTAAGGAGGTCATGTCCCCTTGTCTGCAATACCGATCAATCTTTGGTAGTAAACCAGCCAAAAACCATTCGATCTACTTATCTACGGGATATACACCGGTTAGTTTTCCTATGAGATTTTTAACCTTACGTGTATATTTGCGAAGGGATTCTTTACTCTTCTTCTGAACATTGTTCAGACGTCCAAGAATTCTAGATTTGTAACCAATCTCTCTGAACTGGTTCAGAAACGCATCTTTCAGCAAGTACCAGGTTTCTACACGGCCTGGTTCAACTTGACTGTACCATATGCGCACCTGCTTTCTTAGCAGACCAAGGAAAATTCGTAGTTTGTCTACGTCAGTTCCCTCGTTATTCGCATTAGCGATTGACTCAAATTGTGAGACATAGCTATCTACATCATCGGAAGAAGTCCCTTTAAAATAATCATATTTAATTTTGGAGATAGAAGTGAAACGTGCAGCAGGACCCTCCATACCGAAGCTAATTAGGAGTTCAAGTAACTGGGCAGTGATTTCGTCTAGATTTTTTCAACTAGTATTCTCACTTTGTCTTCGTAAAAATTCCTCTCTAAGCTTACGGTATTGTTCTAATCTGGATTCTGTATCTGACATACACTAGAGATGGAAATGGATTTGTCAGATTTCTTATAACTTTCCTTAACTATCCCCGGCAACGGCGCCAAAAATTGGTATATGTCATACTATACCAATGGGGTTAATATAGATTTTATAGTAAATAATGTCGTTCCCATAGAGGAGAATGTTAGGAAGTTATGTTTTTGGTACAATTATGGCAAGTGGTTTCGAGGGTTATTTTGGTTGTCGACAGACATTAAAAAGTAACCAGTATTACTTATATTTGGGATGAGTAGTGTTAATAAATTCAGAACAACAATCTAGCCTCTATCGAATTGGATGAAGCGCGTGCTACAGATGAGATGTTATCAGAGTAGTACAACGGTACTACACTCTGGCTGATTAAGGTGTCAACAGAAAATCGAGAATTGTTCGATGTATTCGCGACTGTGCAGACAATTAATTAATTGCGTTCGCGAACTATTTGTTTCTAGACAGAAGTCCTCAACGACTTAAGTCCAACTTAATGGTTAAAGAACACGAAGAGTTTTAGAATACGTTAGAAACTTATGTCAATGCCAATCAGGAAGACAGATCAAAGACTTAATTCTTCAGACAAGGACTGTCATCTCATATGTATACGTATAGCTTTATTCAATGATCGTGCTAGACTGTATCAAAGATAGTCGTTATTCGAGTGCCAAAAAGAAAGTATTCTCAACAGACAAATAAGATGGTTTAAAGACAGTTCTTTAAAGCATGCTTTACGAAAACACAACGACTGTAATGCACTAGAGCGTCTGTCTGATCAGAGAGAAATTCATGAAATGCGTTAGAGATTGTTAGCAGACTCCAGATCACTCACACTCAACAGTGCAGAGAACAGAGATAAGAGAGAATAACTCACAGAACTCTATTCACTTCTTCAATCTCGTACATAAGCATAAACTCTTCTTTCTCAATGATCGAGACTGAAGTGTGAGATCAATATATGTTCTACGGGGCGAACAAACACACCTCTAAAACAACAGGTGCGTCGCTCCCACGAAAGGGTCTAGTTAACGATTAGATTGAGAATACGTTCACCTATACCATAAGAGGTATACTTCAACTATGAGTTAAAGTTACTCTAGTTTATCATGTCTTTTCGTATCTAGTTGTTTCGTATGGACAACCTAGTAAAGGTTGTCCAAGACAATGTCTTTTCCTTTAAAAGGTCTTTCCCTTAATTACAAGGCAAGTACTTAGGAGATATATCCCCGAAAAATGACCTGACATCGCTTTTGTAGTTAGCTCACTAAGCCAATTCATGGCTACTAATCCTGGCATCACCCATTGGAAGGCTCTCATAAGAGTCATGAGATACATTTGAGCTACAACGAATCTATGCATCTGCTATGGGAAAGCCAACAACGACAATCTCCATCGACTTAGTGGATATTCCGATGTAAGCTGGGGAGGAGATGTAGATATTTTAAAATATACATATAAATTTACATTCTTCTTCAACAACAGTATTATCTCTTGGAACAGTCATAAGCAAACCTTTGTTGTTCTTTCTTCCACAGAAGCAAAATACATTGTTGGTTCTCAAGCTATTGAAAAAGCAATTTTGTTGATAAATTTACTATCAGACATTAGTCTGAATCAGTATACTCCGACAATTATGTTTTGTGATAATCAGAGTGCCATTGCCCTATCGGCCGACCTAGATTTCACTCTAGGAGTAAGCACATTGAGATTCGATATCACTTTGTCAAGTGTAAGGTTCTAGACAGAGAGGTGAGCTTAATGTACTGTTGAATGCATGACATGATTGCAAAAATAATTTTGTGCATTGCTTAGTTTAAAGATCAAGGCATTCACAGATCCATATAAAGAGGATGTGTTGGATTTGCTCCTCTACTCTCCTAAATCCCATGTTAATTTAATTCCATTCATATTGCTGCAATTTTTACACGCATTGTCGCATAGTCTGCAAAAATACTCTATTATCGAAGACCGACATGAGAGTGGCAACTGACTTGTCGAAGAATTCTGACTTGTCGAGGAAGGCCGACTTGTCGAGAAATCTGACCTGACCGACTTATTGGGGAACTCTGACTTGTCGACTCAACCGACTATTGTCGAGAACCGTCAAATGACTATCTCGACTTTATGGACCATCTAGACGGTGCAACGACTCCATGCCACCTTCTTGTACATGCATCTACACAATTGTAAATTATATACAGAGATAATAATTGTAATCAATAATATACCATGAATATGTCATGTATTATGTCATTAGAGATAGACACAGTAGATGTTTTCACGCATCGATTTTTTCTTTCAAACTGATTGTCAGTAATAAGCTCATAGCTTTTACAGAGCGGAGTTAGCTTCTAAGCATGCGGTTTCAATCGCTATTGTTTTGTGCTCACAACATCAATTAGACTTGTATTTTTGTACAATAATCTGAATTAATTACTGTCTTGGTTTTCAAAGTCTTTGTCAGTGTTGCATACGTTGCTATTTCATTTTTTGTCTGACTCTCTTACTGCTTTGTCTGATTGTCTGCTATTCTGCTTCCACAAACAACCACACAATTTCCATTTTGTGTTTGCCTACTGTTGTTGTAGTGCACACATCGAGGATTCCATCACGGATTCCCAACAGTCCTTGAGTATTTTTTGGCTTGAAATAGTTGTCATTGCTGATCCCTCTCGTGAGGACCTCCTTCGTCGTTCTTCCACCACACAAGGGGCTGCTGCATCTCATGCAGCTCTAGAAAAGGAGCATCTCACGTAGCTCTAGAAAAAAAGCGAGAAAATGATCCATGCATCCGATGAAGATTTCATCCCCTTTGCCCTAGAAACATATGGTTGTCTTCACAAGAAATTTAATGATTTTTTATCTTTATGTGAGGAGCTTATGGTGAAACGCCAAGGACAAAGCATTATCTTACCATCCGTCATTGTTTCTTTCTACCGTCAGTGTATTTCTATTGCATTACAACATTCACAGGCGCTTTCAATTCTTCGACGAGCTCAGTTTGCAGGAGCGGCTGCTTCAAAGCTTTCTGCATTATCTATTACTGCATCTATTTTAGTTAGTGATTTACATCAGTCAATTAATTTTGAGTAATTAGCTCACTATTTTAAAGTTTTACATAGCTATTGGGTAGCTTAATTCATTTTTGACATTCTACGGTGTTATTGAAAAACTTTAATCTTCTTGTATGATCATGGGTTTCTCATCATTTTGTTTAATAAAAGCATGGATATTATAATTGCAAGGCAAGGTCAATCATCTGAATTGGTGAACATTGATCTAAAACTTGCAAGGCAAGGTCAATCATCTAAATTGGTGAACATTGATCTAAAACAAGGGATAAAGAAATTAGCTACTCGATGCATGATCCACATACGAGAGGTGGTAGCTGATGGACCGATGGTAGCCCACTTGTTCCTGTAACTCCATCAATGCTCGCCAAAAACCTATAATCCATGTTAAAAAGCCTACAAAAAATGAAATTCACCTAACAAATTTTTTTGGGTAGGTTTTCAATACCTACAAGTTTAATAACTTACACGTAAAAAGCCTATTCATATTTTTAATATAGGTTTTTGGCTTTGAAAAATTTTAAATTTTTTTTTTTAGCCTATCAATTTCAAGATTTAGAGGTTTTTGATTTTAGTCTACTAGTGACCACCTTAGGAGTCAGGAGTCAGGAGTCAGGACTTAGCATTGTCGAGCATTGAAATTTGAAGCAATGACTCTGAATGAGCATGGTCATGAGCGAGTCTCGAGTCGCGAGTCAGTGGCCACTGGCAACTCACGAGTCAAAATTCCAACTCATGGCCATTGGCGAGTCAGTCATGGCCCATGGCCCATGGCCCGTAACTTGTGAATCGTAATTTCGTGATTCAATGTTCATGAATCCTGCTTATGATTATATTAAATTTATGTATTAAAATTTAAGTTAGCAATGACTCATGAGCATTAAATAGCTCTCACAACTTCCAACGACACTTGCCACTTGGAAATGGCCAATCAATGCCCGCCCTGCCACTTGTTCACCCCCCCCCCCCCCCCCCCCCCGCACGGATTTTTTCTACAGTCGTCTACTAAGGACTCTCCAGGTTCGCGCACTTCCTCTCTCTCTCTCTCTCTCTCTCTCTCTCTCTCTCTCTCTCTCTCTCTCTCTCTCTCTCTCTCTCTCTCTCTCTCTCTCTCTCTCTCTCTCTCTCTCTCTCTCTCTCTCTCTCTCTCTCTCTCTCTCTCTCTCTCTCTCCGCGATTCTTCGTGATTCATCTCTCTCTCGAATCAGTCTCGAATCGGAACTTCTATGGCTTGAAGTTCTGCGGGCTTTTCTGTCTCTCGATCGAAGTCTGTGACCTCCTGTCCATCCCGAATCAGGAATCAGAAGATTCAGAACGATTCATGATTCAGCACTGAATAGTGAGCATGCTGCTGCAGGGTGCACGGTCTTCCTCTCTCTCCATCGCGATTCAGAGTCTCAGAGAGCTCCAACGGCCAGCCTCCCTCTCAAATCTTCTGACTCCTGACTCTTGAGTTTCTAGAATCTTCTGTTTTCAGATTCTTGAATTTAGAAGTTTTAACTTTTGGTTTTCAGATCTCATTTTTCAGCAAAATCTAGACTTTTGATTTTCAGCTCTCATTTTTCAGCGAAATCTGGCTGCGCTAGTAGTAAGTACCAGTGGACTCTAGAGCACTTCTTATGGAAATGCATTGTGCAGTCACTGTAGTGTGGAATCATGGATGTTTACTGCTGATTTAATGCTGAAAGCTCTCTCATTGTCTCCCAATAGCAGAAGCTTTGTTTCAAATTTTTGAGATTTCTAAGTTCTTGAATGTTTCTTGAATCTTCTAGATACTGAAGTTTGAATTTCCAGCACGATAGTCTATGATATGTGAACATGTTCACAGTTCATCCAATACTTGTAAGTTGTCAGTGACTAGTCATTACTTTACAAATTGCTACTAACTAGTACTAAGGCTTGTGTTGGCTGCAGCTTGCGTGTGCACTATGTGCTCCAGAGTCCAGTGACCTCCAGTCTCCCTATCAGTGCATTAGGTTTCAAGATTCAGTAATGGGCATCAATAAATAAGACACCTTGCTTTCTTTGGAGGCTGAAATGACACTCTCTAAATTCTGAAATCAGAGTTTTTTCATGCACCGTAAAGTATAGATTCCTGCAGTCTCTAAGCTTTTTCTCAACCTTAGACATTTTACAAATTAGAATTTGGTGTAGGCAACAACCACTCAGGAAAGAATAAGCTCTCTCTCTCTCTCTCTCTCTCTCTCTCTCTCTCTCTCTCTCTCTCTCTCTCTCTCTCTCTCTCTCTCTCTCTCTCTCTCTCTCTCTCTCTCTCTCTCTCTCTCTCTCTCTCTCTCTCTCTCTCAAGTTTTGGTGCTCTTTGAGCTCTCTGGATAGTGGAGTCTAAATCATGTTTGGTGTTGTGTGGTTATGAAGTAGTCACTCTTGCTGTTGTGTGGTTATGAAGCAATGCAAGCATTCAGCTGATGCTGTAACTTGTAAGTCATCTTCAGTTGTAAGGAAAATTATTGATATATATGAAAATTTATGTCTAATGACTAATATGATCTGTGCTGGTTTTAGGAGCTTTTACCATGTAATCTATTTTTCATGCACTGATTAATTGTGCTAGTTTTATTTGCTTTTAAGGTCTGGTCATTACAAAGTAAATGATAAATCTGAATGCTACATTGTTGAAGTTTCTCACTACTTAGTTTCTTGTTATGCTACAATTTTATTTATTTCAAATCGAAGTTCATTAACTGTAGTTTCATTCTACAGTCTACTTATATGTTTTTAGTCAAAAATCTTTTGTTTTAAAGTATATCCCTTTAGGTCTATAATATTTTGTTTTATCACTTCGTAGATCATGTCTAAACGTCAAAAGATTCTTTTCAGTATTCCTGGCTTTGAAAAAGTTAATGTTCAGGATACGTCTAATAAAGTTCCAAGTGCAGTAGGTAGTTCTACTGATGATCCTATTGATTTAACTGATATTAATTTAGATGGAAAATCCATAGAGGAAGTTGATCAAATAAAAAAAGCTATCAAAGCTTGGTGTCCTAGTTGGAAGGACACATTTGGTCATGTTTTCTGTATATGGTGTGAAAAAAATCCTAATAATCGTACAAAATATGGTAGAAATGGTTCTATAAATATCAAACTTAGTGCTATTAAAAGTCATGCAAAGTCTGAATCACATAAAATTTCTAACTGGGTTGTGAAGGGTGGCAGGAAATCTTTTGAAGAAGGAATGAAGAAGCAAGCTCTAAGTGTGGATACCTCTGTACAGCATCTTTTTCATTCGTCATATTTTATTGCTAAACATAATTTTGCTTTCACAGATTTTGAAGATATTCTGATCTATTTACGGGCATCTCGTGCTCCCGATGTCCCTTGTGGTATATATGAGAATGGTAAAGCATGTGTTATTTTTATCAAGTATCTTAGTATTGCGCTTAAAGAGTCTATATTGACTAAAATTAAATTTAGTAAATATTATAGTGTCATGATAGATGAGTCCACAAATCATTCTTCTGAGAAACACCTTATAATCTATGTTTGCTTCATGGAAAATAGCTATCCTCATGTGACATTTTTTGAGTTATGTGATGTGAATGATAAATCAGGTTTAGGCATATTTGAAGTTGTAAAAAAACTATTATTAGCCAACGGATTGCCTTTAATTGATTGTGCTGGTTTTGGTTCTGATGGTGCATCATCCATGGTTGGATCTAGAGTTGGAGTTGCTACTTTGTTCAAGAAACATTCTCCATTCACGACTGCTATTCATTGCATTGCACACATGACTAACTTGTGTGCTGTTAATGCAGTTAAGAAGGGCGATTTTGCTAGACATGTAGACAAAGTTGTAAGTTTTGTAGCTAGTATATTTTCTCGTAGTAGTAAAAGAATTGAAAAACTCAAGGTTTTAGAAGAAGAGTTTGACTGTAGAGATATTGATGGAACTGACGAACAAAGTGCTATAGATTTTCAGAAACAGTTTTTGAGTTTTATCATAAAAAATTTGAAGAAACGTTTTAAAGATAGTAAAATTCTTTCATCGTTAAAAATTTTATCTCCTTGTGTTTTTCCTTTGGGTGGATATCGTGAGTTGAAAAGCTTTGGTGATGATGATGTTGATAACCTGGTAAACTTTTATGGAAAATCTAAAAAATTGGACAACAATAATGAAACTATAGAACCTTTTATAGATAGTTTATCATTTAGACGAGAAGTTACCAGATTTAAAATGCAAGTTTCAAACAAATGGAAAGGTAAGAGTTTGAGAGAAACTTGGTTGCACATTGGATCTAATGAAACTTGGCAAATAAAATTCCCTAATATGTTAAAATTAGCTAAAGTTGCTTTGTTACAATGTTCTAGCACTGCAGCATGTGAGAGAGGGTTTAGTATGAAAAACTGGATCAAAGATAAATTACGTAATTTTTTGTCTACTTCAAATGTTGATGCTCTTATGCGTATATGCATAGAAGGCCCTCCATTAGACGATTCCATGGATTTTTCTCACGCTATCGAATTGTGGAAAAAAGATACGTCAACAAGCCGACATATATATGGTTATTGTGAACCTAGTTCTTCAGTCCAGGTATGATTTCTTTACATTATGCTATGTAAAAATATAACTTTTCATCATTATAGTTTTTCAAAATTTTAAACATGTAAAATCTATAAATGGCCTATGATGAGATCAGATCTTTGGTGTACATATTTTGTGTAAACATGATGATTGATATAAATTGTAATTTTTGTTTTATATATGTTTGTTTTTCTTATAAAGCATCTCATAGTATGATACATTTTTTAACTTTCTATTTAAAAAGTTTAACATTTTGACTACTTTGTTAAAATTGATTTGAATAATGTAAGTGGTTATCTTAGTACATTCAAAGATGACACATAACAAGCTTGATGCCTATCAATGCATAAATGCTTGTTTGGGTGTCCGACAAGTACTTGATTTTGGCCTTGCCTCCAAGCCGGTACACATTGTGAAAGTCTCTAGTAACTAGTAGTTGGATTCAAACGCCACACAAGACAATCTAAACAGAGCTATAAAGCACTCATAGTTCTCTGACTTTTTCATGCACAACATATCTAATTTTGAATCTGATTTTTAGCCAAGTTTGCAAGATTGCAGACAATGCTTTTTCCTCCTCATCTGGTCTGATTTGATCTATAAAAGTTAAAACTATATGTTGTGAAAAACATTAAAAAAGACATTTTAGGTACGCCAAGTGATGTTATGAATGTTTACACTGCGGAGACTAAATTCTGGTCTGCCTCCAAATGCTAGATAGGGACCTGAATTTGCTGAATTTAAATCACTATTCTCCTTACATATACGTGTTGAAGAATGAAGGATATGGTGGCCAACTGACGCTCTAATTTAAGGACATAAATCTTGCTGAAAATCGCCTATAATTGGGCCAAGGAACTTGCTGGAATTAGGCAGGATGTCTTACATGCTTTTGCTTCATTATTCAATGTGGATTTGGACGAGAGAGATAGTAGGTGGATGACTTGACTTCTGCCCAAAACAACCTTCTCCATCTCCTAAAAGTCTGACAACAAACTCTACATGCAACTCAAGATTTCTAGATAAAACTTACATGCAAAGTATGAATCACAAAGGTTGATACTTATAGGCTCTGGCTGAATTTTGTACACAGAATAATCTGATATATGTTCATTGGTCAAAGACTAAAAATGTGCATGCAAGTATCTTATAAGATCCCAGCAGATAAAATTTCAATGTTAAATAGAGAAGACTCCCCTCCGATTTGGAAGGCAAAATTCAGAAGGATTAGGGCCTAGGCACATTTCTTAGGGCAATTTTGGAGAATTTTTTGTAAGAGGATTGTACACAAGGGTCCGCCACCAAGGAAAAATCCGAACGAATTTTTCATCTAACATTTTGACTACTTTGTTAGAATTGATTTGAATAATATAAGTGGTTATCTTAGTATCACATTTAAATGTCATTAGATTTTGACATTTTAATTATTACTTATAGTGGATTTGAGTTCTATATGCAATGCAGTTAACACTCTAATAAAATATTTAATATTTTCTTTTCTCATATTTTTGTTAGCTAATGTCTTATCAATTTTGTATTCCCTATTTGTTTGACATTCATATGATTATTGTTAGTTAGCTGATTTCTGGAGACTTGAGGCAATAATGTTTGAGGCTTGAGCTGAAATTTTTGAACTGAACGTGATATGTAAGTTTCACATACACAATCAATGATCTTCTGAGGCCAATATCTACATATGTGATATTTTGCGTTATGTTACATTGTGTTATCAATAATGATAATTTTCAAAACATTAGAAGCTCAATGATATCATTATGATTAGGTTATTTGCGAGTTAAAATTGTTGGAAAATATTTACTTTTTAGGGCATAGAACAATGTAGATTTTGGATTTGAAAAAAACCTATATTCGGATTTCCGCAACGTTTGACGCTGTAATCATCCAATATGTCAGAAATTTAATATTAAAAGCTTTTAGCGACCTTTGAAAATTTTCAGCTATAGGCTTTTGGCCGTCTTAAATTTTTCACTTTTAGGCTTTTGGCCGCCTAAATTTTTTTTTTTAGGTTTTGAGATTTAACATTTTCAAAAGCCTAATGGGTGTAATGCCCAATAGGTTTTATGTAATGTTGAAAAAAATGTTTTGCGCAAGCGCTGAACTCCATGCATTTCTCCAGCACTTCCCCATCTCTGGCGACTGGTTCTCAATGCAAACACGTCGTCTGATAATTCTCTGTACCGGTCTGCAACAAGGCAGATCTAGCTCATGCACAGCTACGTACACATGCTCATTGCTATGTACAAAGTATACGACAGTGTCAGCCAAGTTGTTGAGAAAGTCATCCAAAAAAGTGGGAAGTACTAGTACTTAATACTGATCAGTGCAAGGCGTAACTACCGCCTGCCAGCTTCAGTCGTACGTAGTTCCAACGCAACCAGCCCAATTGCAGCTAGCTGATCGCTCTCTTTTTTGGCTGTGTCCCGATGATTTGTATGGATGCACTGTGGAATCTGAAATTTGAATCAATGCGTTTGTTTGGTGCAGAGACTGCAAATTAGTTTAAGTTGCAAAAAAATTACTGAGTAACCTCAGGCTTGGCGCTTGCTCAGCTTTGAGTTTGAACTTTGAGGTCTGCAGCCAACATAATTATTATTGCTTTGTAGATAGAACGTTACATCCACTTCAATGCGTCGTGCTGGATCTTACACTCATAGTTCATTCCATTCATGTCCGCGGGGCTAATAGAATGAGTGGATCAAGTTCCCAACGGCATATCCTGTACCTCTCCCTCCATGGAACTTCACGTGTATAAAAGACGCTTACGATCCGATACAAATATCTCACCTCATGCATGCAATTGGCCATTCCATCTGCTTGTTCCACAGACTGACTTGCCGCCGAGATATGGCGAGAGCTTGTGATCAAGTCGGGAACGTACTCGCAATAGTATTGATGCTATTGATTTTACTCGCACTGCAATGTGAGTCTCGCGTTCTTTTCCAGCTCGATGCTGCAGAAGCTAAGCCATCCGGGGTTGCAAAAGAAGATTTTTCGCTGGAACCGACGTTCGAGCATCCTCCCATTTCTTTCCCCAAGATACCGCCGTTTCCAGGTTTTCCACCCTTCCCTGATCTGCCTTTTCCCTTTCCCCAGGGATCATATTCCCCTCCTGACCCTCTCTTCAAATCTCCGCCTCCTCGTTCCTATTACGACAAGTTTCCTCCTCCATTCTACTACTACAAATCACCTCCTCCTCCTGCATATTACTACAAATCTCCTCCTCCCCCTCCACCGATCTACTGAAGACAGTGTGTTGCCTTCAAATTGCTGCTTCTCTCACCAACAGGTATGAATCAGAAAAAATCCTGCTTACGAGTATGTTGTTTGCCAAATCTTCCAGTATGATTACGCTTTATGGTAGTACATTAAAAGTGAGGCTACTAACTCTATACTCGATTGACCAGGTGCTCCAGAAACAGTGAAGGAGATTGGATTCGAAAACAGACAGATGAAACCATTTATTGTTCCTGTCTATGAAACTATATTCATCTCATCTAATTCATCAGATACAGATTGATAACTTTTCATCCTTTCTAAGACTATCACCCATCTCTTTAAATGGCAGTTAATGTGTGTTTTTAGGATACATAGAGCCTAGCAAAGAAAGCCGGCTATGATCATTGTGTGATTGAGTTGTGCTTTTGATTTGTAGTAGAAGTAGAGGCAGCCTATAGGACAAGTTATTGACTTTACAAGTCAAAGCTCTAAGCTCGTCCAATTCTACGTATATATTTCTTTCAGACTTGTATTGATAAGACTTTCACGACTCTTAAACTTTTGATCTTACTTGTCACTTTTTGGTGCGTGAGGGGTTGTGTGTGTGTGTGTGTATGTGTGTCTAAAATTTAGTATTAGGAATCTATTTTGAATCCCAGCAACTACACCATGAAGATTCTCTCTCAAAGCTTATTCTTGGTATTATCAATATGTGGAATGATTCTCCCACCGTGTATCGAATTGTTATAGTTTGAATTGTTTGTCATGTTACTAGATTAATTGCGTGTATGAGAAAACCTATGAACTTTGTTGAGTGGGGATACTATGATAAATGCATGAAACATACTATATCTCTACATGCATGTATTCAAATGCCAATGACTTTGTATACATGTGTTATCACAACTTAATGATTGCATGAGTTTATGCTCTTGACTGCAGCTGACATTATTGCTATAATCTAATTCAATTGTGTATTTCAAAAAATTATCAACTACATCCATGAGTAAGATGTTCTATGAACCATATATTCTTTAAGTGATGATATCAATTATAGTTGAACACTATAGATGAACTAGATTGCTATAATAGTGAGATCTGGTTTGAAACAAGCATTTACATTATGACAACGTGTCAAGAATATGAAGTTAGCTACATGTCTTTTTGTTGGAATAGCATATGATTTGTTCACTAAATGAAAATTTTCAAAAGCTAATTTTAAAAATTGCTAACGAGCTCGCGTAAACCCATCTGACTTTTGATCACTATAGATGAACTAGATTGCTATAATAGTGAGATCTGGTTTGAAACAAGCATTTACATTATGACAACGTGTCAAGAATATGAAGTTAGCTACATGTCTTTTTGTTGGAATAGCATATGATTTGTTCACTAAATGAAAATTTTCAAAAGCTAATTTTAAAAATTGCTAACGAGCTCGCGTAAACCCATCTGACTTTTGATCTAGATTCTAACAAGACCGTGAAATGTGTACATTTAGATTTATTAAAAAAAAAATGCAACTAGCTGATGACAAGCATGAAGTTTTTTGCTTCAAAGTTTGCACAATTGGTAGTTCCTTATGTCTTATGATACTTTGCTAAAAAAACTTCTTCGAGTTCTTTTGTCGGAGAACAAGCACACACATGTCATGTTGGTTGTATTGTTGAAGATTACTTTAGAATCAACTTTATATTCTTTTTTCATGTACTTCATATTTGTGAAGTGTAATGTGCTAGATAGAGACAAATTTTACTAGACAAGTGGTGGCTCACCTAGGGAATGCAGATCTAAGATTGGGTGTTTGCTTGAATCTTAGAAAGAAATCTAGGTATTTAAACTTGGAGATTAGGGTTAATGGATCATAGTGTTAATTGTGAAATCATAAGCTTGTTGTGAATCTGAATATGTACTTAATCCCATGGGATTGAATTATCGCATGACATGTTAAATCCTCTTCAAATCTCGAATACTATGCATGCATGTGTTAGGTTTAGGGTTTAAGGAAAGTCCCTGCAATTTTGACGTCGTTGCTAGGAAACAACGCCATTATTTTCTTTTTTAGCATGCTTGGATGATTGTTAGCTTGCATTTAGGGAGCCTGGTCTTTGCATGATAGTGTTAAATTTGCATTTTTATGTTAGTTTTGGGTGAATTTTATGATTTTATGTGGATTTCTTATTTATAATCACATGAGATTGATGAACAAGGAAGGCCAGACAATATATCATTGTGAAGATCCGTCTGGATCTCAACAAATCAAAGAAACATAAGAAATCGTTCATTTTCTACAATTCGAAGACAAATTTCTTGTAAGAAATCTGCCACTTTTTGAACTTTAATCGACTCGGTTTCAATCGTGATTGTAGATCTAGGTTGAAAACCATAGATAAGCATAAACGGGCTATATGCAATAGCCAAATGCTTAGTACTATTATAAGAAAACTCAATCAATGGAAGGTACCTCATCCAATGAGATTGCCATTAGGAGACCTATGCACTATTCATCTGTTCTTTCCACCACTCACATTACCCTCTCTTAAAAGCCAAATATACTATGATTCAAATTCATCGAATTCTTATTTTATACTCGAAGATAAGAGAACATGAATGTTACTATTCTTAAAAGACATATGAGTTTCTCCACAAAAATCCTTTCCACTATGAAAGGTCCAGATTTATGCGAACCTACTCTCATTACGATGCCAAAAAAGAATTGTAGTCTCCAAATTCTTCACTCTAGACATGGCACAACATGTCATTCCAAATTCAAGGCTACATCTAGAATACATCTAGATTTCAATAGCTCAAGATTTGATCTAGAATCTTAAGATTTATCAAACTTCATTACGTGAAGCCCTTGGCTTTTGGTTATTCCAATTATCCAATTCCAACTGAGTTTTATAGGATAATTTTATTTTCAAACGAAAAATAATTAGAACCAAAAGTTCCTATGTATCCTACGTAAATCACCCACTACATGAGTTACAAAATAACTCATAATGGTTGTGACTTACAATCAATACATATACGTTACAATAGAAAAAAATAATGATACCATCTAGACTCGTCCAACTAACTCAGAAGTAATGCTCCTGACTGGGTTACCTGCACCAGATTTAGAAATATTTGAATGTTCGGGTGTAGGCCTTTACACATGTATTCAAAATCTTTCCTAAGTTAATAATTAATTCAAATCCAAACATCTTATTAACTTGTGAATAATTTTCATCAGACGATTTTCAACAATATGCCTATGTTTCCCGACTAGTTCATGCATGCAAATAAACTCAATCCAATGAATTCATAGTAGATCCACATGATTAAGAACTTGATGATTCACTACATAGCATATCTCCATAGATCTTACCCAATCTGTATATATTATCAATTTAACTGAGAATCTTGTAGCCCAGTTAACTTAAGAGAGTATATCTCTTAAAGAGTGGCTATATCATAGAATAGGAAACTAAAATCTCAATTGGAGATTTTTTTTCAAAAGAATGTACCATTAACTCAGAATTTCTTTTCTCGCATCAACTTCTCATGGATCCTAGTTCTCACTAAGATCAAGTTGATCAAATCCAACAAGGAACCAGCCTAAACAACCCTTTCTTGTAATAGAATCACTTAGTCCTAATACCAAGCAATCAAATTCGTAATCAGTGACTTTCTATTCATACATTAATGGTTTAGTATCTAGCGAAAGTTAAAGGTAGTTGCTAAAGATTGAACATGATTTTCATCACTACTGTTTTGTTCAATTTTTGATAGGCGTAGTCATGCATTGGAAGTAGAAAGCTTCCGCATTCCATTATCTACCTATTTCCGACAATACCTACCCCTTGCCCTTTGTATTTCTCTTTTTCCTACTTAATGTTTTCTCTCCCTACACCTACTCCCTCCGGATCCCTACGGTGCCCAGCCCTGCCTCCTTTCGAAATATTCTTACCAAATATTCCTTGAGCATATCCCCAAAATATTCCAATCCTTTCCTCTCCTCCGTGCCCAAAAAACATTTTTTGCCATAAATTTATTTTATTTTATGGTTCATCCCATTTCTACGAGCACATAAATATTTCAAATTCTATAGAATCTAGTTTGTAAATTTTTATAATGATCTCCTTTTCGAAGTTTCAACTAAGTACTTTTCTTATAATTCTCTTTAAACTTCCATAACTTTCTTGTTGGAGCTCAAATTCCAACACAGTAAAAACAAAAAGTGTTCAGAATGACGAGACGAACATCGAAAAGTTATTGAGATTTTGTAATTATTATTTTTCATTTATATATTTCTTAAGACCCCTTCTTTCTCTCTCAGTCAAATTTCCTTGTATATTATTTGCTTATTTTCAAATCCTCATATCGTCTCTGTCTGAGCTCGAAATTGAATACTGTAAAACGCAAAAGTGCTCAGTTTTATATGACCTACAAGTTTTTGCCTTTTCAATTTTACTCATCGTAGAATTCTGAGTTTTAAGTGGGTGGGGAAAAGAGCATTTAAGCTATTTATCAAAGTCCATTGCACATAAACTCCAGCTCTGTATACCATAACCTACAAGTCCTTCAATTGTCAAGATGGATTTGGATTCCAATTTTGAGTACATAGATGACAGTGACTATGAATACGAAGATCAATCTAACTATGATTTTGAAGACCAGTATTATGAGCACATCAATGACGAATCCAATCAGTGCGAACAAGTCTCATATGGAGACTATTTGGAGCATAATGAAACACATTTTGATGATTATGATGATCAACAAGTTTACCAAATCAGTCAACATAACCCAAGTGGTGGTGTTTATAGCAGTGACAGTGACAATGAGCAGCTGAATTCATGTCAATCAGAACAAGAACTGTAGGTTTCGAACCAACAAGAAAACATATTAAGTAAACTACAGGCGTCACAAGATCTGATAATTGGAATGTTGTAGAAAATGAAACAAGATCGACAAGATGATAAGGTGATATGGGAACAAAATCGACAAGATGATAAGGTGAGATGGGAACAAGATCGGAAAGATGATAAGGTGAAATGAGAAAGATTGTTTGCTAGCCTATCTAGTGGGCAAAACAAAATTGTAGGAGCTGATTGAAAATGTTTGAATTAGGAGTGACATTTTTGAAAAAAGCCTATGCCATTTCTATCTCCAGCAGAGTCGTTAGCGCCATCTCCAATTTTGTTATTGTCATTGTGTTGTTTGTTACTATACTACTGTACTGATGACAAAGCTTTATCATCTTCATGTGGATCTGTCACCAGAATATGCTCCGCTCAGGACGAGAAATTCAAAGCAACCCAAATTGTCAACTTCTGATATGTTTGATACAGGGAGGAAAAGCTAAAACATGTAGATTTATGGTCATCAAGAACATTGTATCCTATTGATCCATGTTCATTGCAACATCCAGATTTTCATTCGGTGAGTCAGTTAATAATCTATATGTGTCATGGTTAAAATGGCCTTTTGGGTTACTGTGAGAATTTGATGCTCTATGGGAATGCACATTCAATGCAAAGAATACATTATTTGGAAGAGGAATCAAGGAAAATATCAAAGGAGTGCGAAGAAAAATCTACAAAGATGAAAACTTGTTTGGATGAAAATGAGATGCTCAAGGAGGAGATCCAAAGGTTGAAATTTTCTCTGCATCATTATACAACTAGTAATGATGAGATAAAAATTGCATTTCAATCCATGCATATCTCATATTTGTCTCTTGTTAAAGATATGGATGTGCTCAACAGAAAGGTCCGAAGCAACAAGAGGACAAGAATGGTAAACAAGGATATATGTGATCTACCATCCAGAGGAGGTCATAGAAATAGACGAATCCGTGCATTCAAGTAAGTTATAGCTTATTTGGTATTGAATATTGTTTGAACTTTTTGATTCATTCATAATCACTAATTTTGTTATTTATTCATTTCAACTTTCTGGTGATTTGCTTATTATATACTGCTGTGAATACTATGAGTGTCCTAATTTCTACTGACATTTTCACGAACATTATGTTTGCAATGCAGATCAGCATTGGTTGTTGAAGACCATTTGGCCGATGAGATTTCAATTGGAAACTCACTAGGCTCTATCTTGACTTCTAAATCTATGAAATCAATGTTAAATAATAACAAAATAAAAAGGATTAAGGCTTTAGTTACTGATAGCATTATGGATGAAGTTGGAAATATATTAGACACTACATTGCTTCAAAGGGCATGTGACTTTTCTAGCATCAGTAGGGAAGCATATGCAACAATGTTTAAGATGATAAAGGAGGCATTTGCACAGGTAAAAAGTTTCCAATCCCACGACCATTTTATATTAAAAAAAAAGAGACATGTTAAACCATGGTATGCAGACAATAGTTGGTAATCCATCTCATATCAATGAAGTGTATTGCTCGAAAGGAGAAAGTCTAGCATATAACAATTCCAACAATCTATTTATTGACATTAATCAGTTATAAACATTCATCATAAATTTTTACGGTATTACAAATAAGAGATCGAGAAGATCCTAATTGGAAACCTGTACTACCGATTCCTCTACGAAATGTTCATATCTGTACATTGCATGCGGAGGTGCGTATTATAGAAAAAATAATATAACTTCACATCTTGTTTGCATGGAATTCCGAGCCAGAGGCCTCTACGAAGGACGCTATTTCCAGATTAGAGGATGTGTTGTCCAAAACAGGCTTACATAAAGGCCACGTTAAAATAAAAAAAGATGACAAGCTATCAGGTAAAACAAGAAATATTTCATGCAAGCCGAGCATTGGAGGATCTAAAGCTCGAAGATTTTTATCAAATTATTCTGGCAAACAATCTAAGGTTCAATACACGGTTTGGAAAGAAATTATTGCAGCAACTCAAGATTTCGAAGAAGAAGGTTCTACTCGTATACACAAAGTAGAAGTTTGGAAAAAGTTAGACAACATGGTGAAAACTTGAGAAAAGATAAATTTTCAAATACTGATGTTCAAATGATACAGAAAACAACCAATGAATTTGTGGATGCAGTTCAAAGTGCATGGGGCGTTGATCATATAACACATTATATGGTAAGATTTTGATTTTACACTACGATAGACAAATATGTGCAATTAAATTAGATACTTTTGGTACTGATTTAGATTATGTTTTTATGACATGCAGCACATATTACGACATCATTTGACATTCTTTGCAAGAAATAGTGGAAGTCTTAGCATATGGTCATCGCAAGGAATGGAAAAATCTCATTGGCAAGCAAGAGCGGCATTTCATAAAAGTACACAACATGGCGAGACTAGCACAAAAAACAGCTACATACTGCAACTTTTTCAATGGTTTTACAGAAGAATTCAAATTTGTCATATTAATACAAAATCGACGGATTATAAAAAATTTCAAAAATCATGCAAATTTATACAAGCCAATAGGCTATATACACACAATAAAATTTTGAATATTAAATAAAAATATCTACAAAGTACAATTCAACAGTATCTAATCTGCTTCCGATATTTTTTCTAATGAAAGTTGCAACTTAGAATCATGCAACAATTTTCTTCTTTCGTATGGATCCAATAGCTCATAGTTTTCATGCTTACTCGAATCAACGTAAGCAGCATACACTGCAAAATGAGATGATCTGAGCATGGAATTCACTGGTCCATATCCTAAAATTTTAACCGCAATAGTTTTCTTTACAAAAATTATTTTATGCACCTTATTGAAATTATGTCCTCCAAGGAAATGAGACAGTGCCTTGATTGCCATAATCATAGTTTCACCATGTTGATGAAACTTTGAATGGGCAACACTTCTCTCATTATTCTTGAAGGACTTTAGATAGTGCCCTAGTGCATGATCTCTTGAAAATTCTACAAGAGAAAATCTCTGCCCTCCTCGACGAATTGCGAAATCATCAAGAAAAATTGTTTCCTGAAATGATAAAAAACAAAGTAAGCTCCAGTATATAATCTGACATAACAAATCTACTAGTACTTGATAAGAGACAAAAACTTACGCATTCGGCTTCGTCTTCTTTGATTATTGTCTCTCCATCAATATCATGTCCACCTTTCGATGTCAATATTGTTGGTGAATAGACAGTTGGCTGTGGAAAACCAAGTTGACTTTGGATTCTAAGCAACTCCTCCTCATTAGGTAGATCATCTTCTTTGTTGCGCATTTACTCCACAGCCATTTTCAAGCAATCTTTTCCTGAATAAAACTTATCATTATGTACATCGTCAACACCAGGGAGAAGATCATCAGCATCAAAATCAATTATATCCGAAAATTCATCAAGCTCTTTGCTCAAAATGCAAAGAGTCTCAGCTTCAGTAAAGTAAAAAAATTCGATATATCCAATATTGTCAAAAAGAAATTATTATCTATATTATAAGTATTCTTCGAGAATCTATTGCTTTGACAATAGCCAAGGAGTCCATTACCACCATCCCCAACGAACCTTAACAAACTATGTACGTCAGAAAATTTAGGAGGAGCATCTACCAGTGGATTGTGGGGGTATAAATCACCTCTTACCCATAGGTCAATATGTTTTTAGCCTTCTAATCTCCAACTTTTAGTTAACACCCCATGCAACTTTGGTTGTCGCATAATCCTTTTCTAATTTCACAAGTAAGTGATACTTGGTTGTCATCTTGAAGATGTCGAATTTCCCAAAAGAATCTATGTAGAACTTTACAATATACCTTAATCAAATGATGTCAATGCTCAATGTGAACTAACCATGATATCAGCTTTATTAGGCATATACTAGTTTGCCATGCCTAGTGTCCTATTATACTTAGGGCAATGAAAGGCCATCCTATACTAACTCTACTCTAGTTGTACTTTGTAACTTACCTATTATAGTCTATGCAAATAACCTACAAAAGTCTATGAGAATGGGACCTGCATTTAGGCCTTAACTCTTGCTCACCTTGTGTGGTAACCCAAGGTAAAGGTGTCGATGGAATGGCTTGGTGGACTCCTGGACCAGCTTGGCGTGAGTCTGCATGGCTCATGGCTAGTGACACATGGTATCGCAACACTCGTGGTATGCCACCTTAAGCAATAAACATATTAAGGTCGGAGGCATAACTACTTAAGGGGCCATGCCAAACCATAACCCACCTTTGCCTACCACGTTTATGCTCTCTCTCGCTCTTGTGCTCTTTTTTCTATGCTTTGCGACTGTCTATTACTTTCATCATATGCGGTCTCAGGCCTCCTTCCTGAGCACGGCCTGAGAGAGATCACGAGCTCTGCACAACTTAATGATATGTCTGCTTTGTAATTTAGAGTTACAATTTTTTGTTTTCTTTCAGAGCCAGCCCATGCCAGACATAGCTTAGTTTGAGAGCTAAGCAAGCCTTAGCTCTTAGAATTAGTTATGCTAGACAATGCTTCGGCTAAATGCTATGCTCATCATAGCTCATGTTGAGAGCTATGTCAAGCAAAGCACTTAGCACGAGAGAAACCTGCTAGACTCCTGTTGAGAGCCATGCCAAGCATAGCTCCCCTTAAAAGTCTTGCAAGTTATTGTTCATCTTTAAAGCTCTAAGGTAAGGCCTTGTTGAGCAAAGCTTTCACAAAATGTTAGATTTTGTATGGTCGTCTTATTTGAAAAAAATTGATGTGTAAAGTCTTTGAATCAGTACATTAAAGAGTTAAAAATTACAATTTTTTTAATATTTTCATGAATAAATATAGTTGAAATAGTAAATAAATTCTACACTTTTGTTTTGAATTGAATGCCAAAATCAATTTATTTCTTTAGAAATTTAAAAATATTAAAATAAAAGTAATATTATTCCTGAAAAAAGGCTCCTCGGCTATGCATAGGCTAGAGATTTTCTACGAGCTAAAAATAACAATTTTTACATTGTTTTTGGATCTCAAGATCTCGACCCCCAATTAGGATGGATCTTATAACCTATTAGGTTGACACTAGGGTTAGGTCATGGATGGATCAAAGGTAGCCCTAAATGCTCAGATCCGAGGCACTTATGTATAAATATGCGATGGATTTGCCATCCAATTATGAGAAAATTTGAGATCTTCCTTCATGACTAGTTTTGCTTTACAATTTGCTTGATAATTGTTATTGGCTTGTAATGATTAGAAGAATTGGAGTACAGTATAGAGGGCTGAGCAAGTCGTACATCCACACGAGTGAACCATTTTGCATAATTTTGGAGCCATAAAGTGGAGCTCAAGCCGAGATAAGTTAGAAATCAATAGATTGTTTTGTGCTCTAACTATTGGATTATGTTTGGATCTTAATTATGTGATTTTTTCATCATTTCTAGGATCTATTGAACATATTTTGCTGCATTTTAACGTGAAATCCTCCTTAATCTTTACCTCTTACAAAAGTCCCTAGTCTTCTAAGGGAGGGCCAAAAAGTTTTTACAGCATCCGGTTGGTTGCCTTTATGGCCGTGGACGGACGAGAATTGTGCTGTTACCACATGCTCCTTTGAGCGCTTATGCGTCTAGTTTGCAGCCGCAGGGACGAGTGGAGCGCAGCGCAGAGCAGAGGAGGAGGAGATAGTTAGCTGTTGCGAATGGCGATGCTCTGCTTATCTTCTGCTTATTCCACCTTCCCGAGCTCTCGCCTTGCTGCTGCTGCCTCTGCCTCTTCATCTTCTGCCATACATTGCTTTTCCTCTGAAAAATCATGGATCATCACATCAATGCAGCAGGCGTTGATGAGGCAGAGGCGTTCCTGCAGTCAGCTTTCAGGAAATATCGTTTTCGTTCCGAATTGTGGGATGCTGAGGAATCTAAGGCGCGGCGACGCATACAAAGCTGGGCTTTCTGTGCGGCATAGCTGTTCCAGTAGCCGAATTTCTTGTTCTCAAGCTCCCCAACAGCACCAGGTACAATGTCGCGCTTTTGGTTTCTTGACTCTAAGCTTTCTGAATTATGCACATAGAAGCATGCAGTGAGAAGAAGTTTGCTGCAGAAAGTTTGAATTGGAAGAAATCAGAGATAGTTTCTCTGCTTATCAATTCTCGACAATTGATAGTGCCATCGGTTGTTTTTGGTACGGAGTCGAGGTAGTCTCGGATTGTTGTGCTTTTGAAGTTCTGTTGAAGAAATTTCAGTGCATTCTGCAGACTAAGCATTCGTTCTACATGGTGCAATGTAATCTTCAATATACGATCAGGAGCTAATAGCAGTAAATGGTTGCATTGGATGTAAATGGTTTTGCAGGACGCAGGTATAAGTTTCTTTGACGAATTTGCACTCGAAAAAATAATTGCTTTTGATGCTTCAACTGGCAAGATGCTTTCCTTGGCAATACTTATGGTAGCAGAGGTGCTGCAGGTAACTTCTGACTCGAGGTTAATCTGCCTCCTGTGCTAGGGACATTAAATAAGACATTTTGCTCAAAACATCTCTTCAAGAACAACTTCATAACATGCGTTAAAATTCACTTCTCCTTTATCACCACTGATAGAAATTACCCGTTATGGATAAGTTCAATTCACCTTGCATCATTCACCATTCTGTTACATTTGGCACTGTAGGCTACATTAAAAACCATGACTTCTCGTTCTGCTTTTCTGTATCTATTCCTATTTTAAAATGGCGGCTGAAGCTACTGAATGGTAAAGACCTCATCATCTTTCAGCCATGTCCTACAGACAATTGGCTATACAACCTCAACTTTTCATCTGTAACTCCTCTCTTATTTAGCTATTCCACGAGCTACAGTAGCTCAAACTCGTGTTCCTGCATGATACTGACCCTCCGAAAACATTGTATTGGGCAAAAGCCTGGTCATACCTAGAGGCTAGAGACGTCAGATTGTTCCCTGAAGCTTGAATTTGTATCTTTGAAGCTCCTGAATATGTGTTAGCTCCATTGTACAAGATTGGTCCGTGGACATCGAGTTTGGAGACCACCCTTATGCATTGCCTTGTTAGAAAGGGGGCACGTGCAGGCTCTGTGCAGAGTAAGAAAGAGACGTAGAAGCAAACAATCATTCACAAGAATTTAGAATATTGTTCCTATCACTCTTGCATTATCAGATTCAAAAGGAGATTACTATAACAGCAAATAGCTCTCTTTTGTGAGAAAACTTTTCTCTACAGTCATATGGCTGTAGTCAGCTATAAAAGTCAACTATGAAAGTCACAAAATATTTTGATCCAATATTGAATTCACTACCAGAGGCCCACGCAGGTCTAAGTGTATTACCTATACTGGTTCCTTGGTTCTTGCTCCGTGTTTGTGGCAAAGGGCACACGACTCTACTTCTTTGCCACACGACTCTACTTGCCCATAGCACACACTTGGCAAAAACCTGGGTGGGTATCACTTACCTTCACTCCAGTTGCAAGACCTTCTCTGGTCATCCGATAAAGCATTCTTGTGCTAAGATGCCTCACTCTTTTATGCCACAACTTTGAATCATTGCTACCTGAAATGGTAGCTAATGCAGTGTTGGTTCCCTCTGAAACTGTCGCTTGGTACAGGTTCCCTTTTCTCGGTGCTTCCATAATGATCGTATTTGGGCTGCCATCCTGTGTCTTGCATACATTTTGATCAAAATAGATTTTCATGCCTATATCTGTCATCTTTGTCATGTACTCTTAGTACATCAGTGCTTACAAATGCAAGATAATATCCATTGTAAGCTTTGTTCGGCCCAAAAGGAGCTATTAGTCTTAATAAAAAAGGTGGATCTCTCTTTAGGTCTTTCAAAGTTCCTTAATAAGGATAATAGGCCAACAAGGGCCTAGATACATTTAATAAGGCTTAACAAGGGCTAACTATCCCTCAATATAGTTATGTTAACTTAAGTTAAGGGCTTTGCTTATAAGTAGGCAAAAGACATCAATTTCAGGCAAATGAGAGAGCTTAGCTCCATCTTTTTCAATGTGAGCCATGGGAATAGAGCTTGCTAGGTCTCATGTGCCCAATCCACATGAATCCCTTCCATTTTGTATTTGATTTGCTTCCATTCCTTGAATTTTGATTGATAATTCCTTGTAGATCTATCTGTACTTTGTGTTTTATGGCTGAATCAACAGGAATGCCTTGTTGTTTGCTTGATCTTAGTTTTAGTTTCCTTACTATGGCTATTTGATTGGATTTGGCGCATGACATTTCTTGTTATCAGAACCTAAGATCCATGATTCATAATGATTTTATGTGAATTACATTAGATTTGAAGAGTTTATTGCTTTGTAACTTTCTTTTTGCTAATTTCTAATTTTCAAATTTTCAGGTCTGTTCAAACTAATTTTTAGCATACAGTTTCATTTTCAGTTTTTAATTTGATTCCATAGAATTCTAGAGCTTTGTTTTAGCTTTCATTTGCTTCAATTCACAACAATTTGGATGAGAGATGCAAAATTTATTGCAAATTTCCCACAAGCTGTCAATACAGGTGATTACAAATTGGCTTTCACTTTGTTTGAATTTTTCAGATTTGATTTCAGTTTTTAATTTTAGTTTATTTACAAAAGCTTTTAGAGCGTTGTCTTAGCTTTAATCCAATCCATATGGCAGGTCATTTGGATTAATATTTAAAAAGTTGTGACAATCTTGTCTTCTAGCTCTAGTTTTACTATTTTTCAAACCTATTTTGTGGTAATTTTTTTTCAAAATTTTCAGACCTATTCTGTGGTGAATTTTTTTTCAAAATTTTCAGACCTATTCTGTGGTAAATTTGACCCACCAAATCACCTTCAATCATTGATATGATTCTATGGGCTGATAGAGCTTGTTCTTAGCTTTTTGGAGGTATTTTGTTTTTGTGATTTGGATAAATTTTGAGAGAGTTATGATCAAATTAGTGAGAATGTAGGCTGTTGTAGAGAAAAATTGATTTTGGAATTTTGATTGGGCCACGTGTGCCCTAAAACTTCATCCATGGCACTGACGAGCATTTAACGTGAGCAGTTGACGTGCAACTTGGAGAACAGAGAATGTTCTAGAATCATAGCGCAATCTCGAAATTTCTAGAAAAAAGTACAGCACGATGGATATGGAGAGAGAGAGAGAGAGAGAGAGAGAGAGAGAGAGAGAGAGAGAGAGAGAGAGAGAGAGAGTGCTGCAACATGTGATGGAAAAACGTGATCGATGTTTGGACCACGACAGACAAATCTTTCTAAAGTTTGGCTAATGTGGATTGGTGTGCCAGTTCAGGATGGAGCAAAGGAGGACAAGAGAGCAATCTGAGAGAGATTAAAGGAGGACAAGAGAGCAATCTGAGAGAGATTAAAGGAGGAACGAAAGAGAGCAATGTTTCAGTGCATAGGTGAGTAATGATCTGTGGGCAACAAGTGACACACACCCAGCAGAGCGAGAGATAGGAGAGAGCTGAGAGAGCATTCGTCCTAACCAAAACCCTCGATGTAGTGAGTCGAGAGAGACAGAGATTTATGCAAAAATATGTTGATAACAACATAGACCTAGAGAGGGACCGAGAGAGAGAGAGAGAGAGAGAGAGAGAGAGAGAGAGAGAGAGAGAGAGAGAGAGAGAGAGAGAGAGAGAGAGAGAGAGAGAGAGATTCTTTAGCTGCTGAGAGATAGAGAACGTGCACATGTGTGTGTGTGTGTGTGTGTGTGTGTGTGTGTGTGTGTGAGAGAGAGAGAGAGAGAGAGAGAGAGAGAGAGAGAGAGAGAGAGAGAGAGAGAGAGAGAGATTTTGAGCCATCATCCGTTAGTGTTTCTGAGCAAGAATTCTGAGCAATCATAAATTTCGTCAAAGTGCAATCAGGAAGTAATGTTGTTTCAGATCTAGGGCTAGGGTTGATTTAGGGATAGGATTACATTTTTAGGGTTTTTGGAAGCATAAATAGCAATAGTGAAAAAGGGCTAGAATTTTGGAAATTTTTGTTGTTTTTTTCCAAGTGAGAGAGAAGCACTTCAATTTTTCAGCTTTGAAGTTTTATTTCTTCGTTAGCTTTTTCCTAGACTTTCAATTTGAAATTTTGCCATTTTTCACATCTACCCAACGGGGTTGGCTCAGTTGGTTGGCTTGGCATCCAAAGTTTCTTTGGTCCCAAGTTCGAGCCTCCCCTTGGAAACCAAGAAGCATTTTTCACATCTAAATAAAAAAATGTATTGATTGCACGTGCGAGTAATAATGACTTGCCACATGTGTGAGAAAAAAAAATTACTCGTTCTTTTCTTTGTGACCCTTCTGCTTCACTCGCCCAAACCCGCCCCCTCTCCCCCCTCTTTCCTGGCACCCGCCGCCCCCTGCCTCCCTCACCGTATTTTACTCGCCTTGCTCCCACCCTTTGTTCTCCTTGACGACAATCTTTGATATTTGTAGGAATTCAGAATGCAACATTTTTAAGTTGAAGGGCATATTTTTCAAAGCCGACATCCATTGAAAGATGTAGGATATTAGAGGGAAACTTGAGGGAGGTTTTGTTGAAAGTACAATACTAAAGACCATAAATGGATCTTTGAATGATCCACAAGGTTGATTGTGTGCTTGATTAACAATCTATCAGATACTAGTCAACAAATCAAGATCTAGTTTAGCATCTTGATAGAAAACAAGTAGAGACAATCAAAGCATTGATCAAAAACTTAATCCTTAGTTCACACGTGTGAAAAGCAAGCTGTTGTACGGCTTGTAGACAGAGTTTGAAGTGTGCCAAAGCTGGGTTTCATTGGAATCAATCACTATCATCATAGAAAGAGAGAAAATTTGAGTTTCTCCTTGAGACTCCAAAACGTTTCTATCTCCTCACTATGGAGAATGGAAATACATAGTAAAAGACACTTCCTTTGCAAAGTTAGGTGAAAATCCAGCATGTAATAAGCAAGTAGACTCAACTTTCTTGCACTAAAGTGAAAACCCTAGCCTAGATCCAAGAGTCATGCTTGGTAGGTACAAATCTCATCATAAATCAAGGTCTAGATCCTACAAAGTAGAAATCACTACCAAATGGACACAACCACTCCTCTTGACTCGTGGTAACGTACAGGAGGTGTAGATTGCCATGTGGCACCACCAATAGCCTTTTGAGCCACAAGACCTCCTTACATGTTGATGTCAAGGCCTTGTACTCAGATTCTGTGGAAGATAAGGAGATGGTATCTTGCTTTTTGGAAAGCCATGATACTACTCCATCACATAGAAAGGTGGCAAAAGCACTTGTTGATCTCTTGGGCCACTTTGTCACCTGCAAAATCCAAGTCACTATAGGCTCTTAAGCCAAGATTAGTCCCTCTATACAAAATGCCAAAAATCTTAGTAGATGAAATGTATCTAAGAACTCTTTTGGCCATCTTCCAATGTGAAATTAGAGGACTTTGCATGAATTGGCTTAACTTTCCAACACTATAACTAAGATCAGGTCTAGTTATAGTTAAATAAATCAAGGAGCCTATAAGCCTTCTATATAATGTGATGTCCTCAAAGGATGCTTCATCACCATCAATAGATGCTTTTACATGTTGCTCCATTGGTGTCTCCATGCTTTTACAATTCTTCATTCCAAATCTATCTAGGTTGGATGTTGCATACTTAGATTGACAAATAAAGCTAAAATCACATCCTCTAATAACCTCTATTCCTAGAATGAAGCTTAATAGGCCGAGATCTACCATTTTAAACTCTTTTGCCAAAGCAATTTTTACATCTCTAATTTCATCTAGATCATTACCACTCAAGATAATGTCATCCACATACAAAACAAGAATAATAATCTTGCCATCATGAAATTTTAAGCACATGATTGATCATAAGCACTCATTACAAAATTGATGGAAATGAGAAAAGAGTTTAGCCTAGAGTACCATGTTCTAGGTGCTTGCTTGAGCCCATAAAGGCTCTTCTTTAAGAAACACACCTTTCCTTCATGCTTTGCCTTGATAAAGCCCTCAGGTTGCCTCATGTAGATCTCTTCCTCCAAATAACCATTGAGGAATGCATTTGTGAAATCTAGTTGGAATAGCTCCCAATTGAAGGTTGTAGCAAGACTAATGATCAACCTGATTGTAACAAGCTTAGTCACAGGAGCAAAAGTCTCATCATAATCAATGCCTTTGGTTTCTTAAAAACCTTTGACTACAAGCCTAGTTTTATGCTTACTTATTGATCCATCTTGATTATACTTCAATCTAAACACCCACTTGCAATCAAGTGGTTTCTTCCCTTGAGGAAGATTCACAAGATCCCAAATATGATTCTCAATGAGAGCATCATACTCTACTTGCATAGCATCCATCCAACTCTTAGATTTACAAGCATATTCATAGCATGTTGGCTCATCTAACATTGAAGTAAGAAAGGTGTAAGATGTGAAAGATGATGAGCCTTCCCTTTGATCACCTTGAGCATCATAGGTGAGCCTCAATGGCTCGGTCCTTGCCCTTGTAGATCTTATTGGAGTTCTTGGAGTTCTTGCATCTTGAGGTGGATCCTCAAGTTTTTCTTCACTTGGAAGCTCCTCCTCCATCCTAGCATGATCCTTGGCATCAAGATGATTAGTAGCATTATCATCCAAATCACAAGCATGTCCTTCATAAAAAATAACATCCCTACTCACTATCACCTTGCTAGTGATGGGATTGAAGACTCTATATCCTTTGTTATTCTCATCATATCCCACAAAGATGCCTTTGATGGAGGTTGCATCATCCTTGTTCCTTGTATCCAAGGATTGGTGTACATAGTAAGTGGATCCAAAAACTTTGAGATCCTTGAGATTGGGCTTCTCTCCAAATAGAGCTTCAAATGGTGTGATTCCTCCAATGGCTTGGTTAGGCAATCTATTGCACAAATAATTAGCATGAGTTATTGCCTCACCCCAAAATGGTTTGGGTAGAAAAGCATCTAGCCTTAAGGCCTTAGCACACTCACAAAGAGATCTATTTATTCTCTCACTCACTCCATTTTGTTGAGGGGTGTATGGACATGACAACTCCCTCTTTATGTCATTAGAACTACAAAAGTCAATCAGCTTATTGGAGATATATTCACCTCCATTATCAATCCTTAATACCTTAATCTTGGTACTAAGCTGATTTTCTACCAAAGTCTTGAACTTTACAAAAGAATCAAACACCATAGATTTGCTAGACAAGAGGTACATCCAACAATCTCTAAAATAGTCATCAATGAAGATTACATAATATTTGGCACCACCATTAGACTCATGTGAAAAGCTATGAACATCCGAATGGATGGATGAGTTCAAGAGGAGAGCTTGATCTTGATGTAGATTTTGAGAAGGGTAGTTTGTGAGTCTTTGAGAGGCTACATGCTTCACATATCTTCCCACACTTTGACCAATGCTTGGGGAGGCCTAGTGCAAGCTCCTTTGCACACATAGTTTCCATGGCTTTGAAGTTGGGATGGCCCAACCTTTTGTGCCATAGTTCCAGCTTTGATATCTCCACCTTTGCCAAGTTAACACTCTCCACTGCAATATCAGCATCAAGTTTAAACAAAATATCTTGCTTAAAGCCTTTAGCTATACATTCATCATTTCTAGGAATGGAACAAACTCCATGCTTAAATTGTACATCAAGGCCATTATCCATTAATTGGCCAACACTAAGCAGATTCTTAGTTAACTTAGGAGCATAAAGAACATTCTCAATATTCATCCTTTTGGATGATCCAACATACATTGGAATGGTTCCTATTCCACTTATCTTACATTCTTGACTACTTGCAGTATAGATTGATCTATGTACATCATTGTAAGAAAGTAAAGTGAAAAAAATGTCTTTTTGATATGTCATGTGGGAGCTAGCCCCACTGACAATCCACCAAGAATCATTGGTGTTGCTCTTGGATGATGGAGGTTTGTTGGAAACCATCAAAGATGACTCTTCTTCATCCTCCTCCTCCTCCTGATGTGCAATGTTGCTTTGTTTGTTCTCTCGTGCCTTCTTCTTGAGACATTCTAATGCAAAATGTCCTTTCTTTCCACAGAAAAAACATTTGAACTTGGACTTGTCCTTGATCTTGCCCTTTGAGCTTGAAGCATCATCCTCTTCCTTGGTCTCTTTGAAGTGCTTCTTCTTGCCATTGGTCTTCTTCTTACCTTTGAATAAAAAATTTGCTTTCTCATCACCATCCTGTAGAGACATAGAATTCATTCTTGCATTGGTGTGCATCATCCTACACTCTTCAGCCACTATTACACTATGAAGTTTTTCTGTAGTGGGCAAAGTGTCTTGGATAGCAAAGCTTGGGACCAAATTAGAAAAGCCACTCCCTAGACCATTAAGGACAATCTGAACAAGCTCTCCATCTTGAATCTTCTCTCCAATGGAAGCTAACTCCCTATTTAGAGATTTGATTCTGAGCACATAATCTTGTGCGTCTGATTCCTAAGCATGAGAACCCTCGAAGTGTTACTAGACTCATAGATTGATTTTAAAGATTCCCAAGGCTCTTTAGCACTTTTACTTGATGATACTTCTCTTAGAAGATCATTGCTCACATTCATTTTCACACAATGAAGTGCTAACCTAGATCTCTTCTTGTATCTCACTAATTCATGTGCACCTAGAGGTTCATCTTCATCATCAATTAGAAACTCATAAAGATCCTGGAGCACCATGAGTGACTCCATCCTCACTTTCCAAATAGCATAATTGGTAGAATTTAACCTCTCACTAGCTTCTAGAAGGTATGCTCCAACTGATCCCATCTTACTAGTGAAATTCTACACACAAGATATAGACTTGATTGAACTTGAAACTCACAAAGGTTTCTAACTTGCAGTGTTCACTCAAATTTGATTTCTAATCCAACAGATGGACTTGTAATCACAGTTGTATCACTCCCTCACAAGGTTGGAATGAAGATAAGATGAAGTGAAAACTACTCTCAAGCAAATCTTGCCTTGCCAATCTTGGCTATTTTTGGACAATAGAATGACTCTATCTCTCTCTATCACTTTGATGTACTTTCAAGACCTGTTTTTCACTTTAAGAGGGCTTGAATTTAGCCTAGATTAATTAGTTATCATGAATCAAATCCAAAACTAATCAATGGCAAGTGATCTTGGTAGCTTATCCTAAGATTTGCACCAAAAATTACATCAAGCTGACTTCAGATGAAATTACTGTAATCCAATGAATATAGGGGTTTAAATGCTGGTTTAGAGTGGCCCACACGTGTGAACAATATGGATTTTGATCTAGAAAAAGTTTGGGATCAAATCCTCTCACCAAAACTTGGATACCAGCTCGCCCTTCCAATACTAGCTTTTTGCACCAAAAACCTGCTAAAATTCAATTAGTCTTAAACATTGATCAATAGCCTTGTACTTGGCTCTGATACCATGTTGAAAATACAGTATTAAGGACCATAAATGGATCTTTGAATGATCCACAAGGTTGATTGTGTGCTTGATTAACAATCTATCAGATACTAGTCAACAAATCAAGATCTAGTTTAGCAGCTTGATAGAAAACAAGTAAAGACAATGAAAGCATTGATCAAAAACTTAATCCTTAGTTCACACGTGTGAAAAGCAAACTGTTGTACGGCCTGTAGACAAAGTTTGAAGTGTGCCAAAGCTGGGTTTCATTGGAATCAATCACTATCATCATACAAAGAGAGAAAATCCGAGTTTCTCCTTGAGGCTCCAAAACGTTTCTATGTCCTCACTATGGAGAATGGAAATACATAGTAAAAGACTCTTCCTTTGCAAAGTTAGGTGAAAATCCAGCATGTAACAAGACTTTCTTGCCCTAAAGTGAAAACCCTAGCCTAGATCCAGAGTCATGCTTGGTAGGTGTTATGGCCATATTCGGTTAAGGACCTGGAATAGTCCTAATATGGTAGACCGGCCCTCCAATGTTCGAGATTATTGGTCATCCCCAGATTTAATTCCAAGTCAAGGCCTGTTTGTGACTAATTACCTTGAGAGGACCCAAACACTCTAGTTGAGACATATGGAGTATTGCATGTCTGTGTGATGGATACAGGCAAGGGGACTGCATGAAGAGATGTGATCTATTTATAGTTGACTTACATGGGGGTTGCATAGTTTCATGCACATGACTCTACTCTTTATATAATGCTTCTTGGTTTCCAAGGGAAGGCTCGAACTTGAGACCAAAGAAACTTTAGATGTCATGAGGTAAGGATTCTCCTGTCGACATATTGGGTTTAGGTCACTAGTTTCTCTCTTCTCCTCTTGCTTCACATGGCATGGCTTGGGGGCTAGATTCAAGTTTGATCTAGGATTGGTTGGGCGGTTTGGCTCCATAGTCTCTCTTATTGTGTTCTCATATCCTCATCTTAGGGGTAATCATTTTGGGGTCTTCACATTGGTATCAAAGCTCGGCTAAGATGCGGTCTTGGATAGGAGTCGAGGCAAGCTCTACATCGGGCTTGGAAGGTGGAAGCGCTTGGATTTGCATTCCGGATTGAAGTGCTGAATTCTCAAGAGAAGGGCAGTTATGGATTCACTAATTCCAGTTTTGAAGCAAGTTTTCCGGAATTGTTGATAGTGAGCTCTTCTATGGATATGATTCCATTAAATATGCTAGGAATTAGTATAAATTCATTAGTATTTCCAGATTTCTTGATGAAGCTTTCAAGTGATGTAGAAGGATCTGTTATGATAGATCTGATTGCTTGTTTCTTGGCTGTATTATGATCGGTTTATAATTTGGATGCATGGATAACTCTTAATGTTCTGAATCTTGTTCTTAGTTTGCTTCATAGGTAGATTGAAGCAAATCAATTTATCCAGTTTGGTATGGACTGTTAATAACTAAAAACATGATTCCAATGAATGCATGTGAGGATTAGTGTTTTCCATAATAATCTTGTTAACCTGCATGTGCAAGAATGTTGAGGAAAATTGCCGTTGCTGCCCTAATTATTTGTTGAGCAGAGTATTTGTCTACATAGCAGAGATAAACGTATTCCCTGAGATGCTATTCCTTGCAAGACAGTGTTTTACTGGTCTTAATTCATGCATGCTTTGGAAAAAACGTGTGTAACTGAGAATAGACATCCTGTTGGACGCTTTTTCACAACAAAGGGCTCTGGATGAAGTGCGTGGAGGAAGCCTGTGATTGCTGATCTGTTGACAAGCAGAGTTGATTTTTATAGGTCGGATTTCTGTTTGAAATAGCTGTGAAGCTGTTGAATCCATTCTTGTCATTGAATAGCCGTAAGCTGCAACAGATCATATGTTTGTAACATGATGATGTCAATCAGAGGGGCGCGCCTCCCTGTCTAATCACTTGTTGAAGGAGTGATGTTCTCAGAAAGAAACTTCTAATTAAATGGTGTTGTGGTTGGCGGCCGATGGCAGCTGGCAAGCTGTTCTGATCTGTAGAGACCGTTGGCAGCTGGCTGATTCGAGCCAGGGATGGTGCGAACCAGTTCTTGCAGAAACAGCGATGGTAGGCTGTGAAGCCTATTTTCAAACGTGATGAGGTTGATGCACGCTTGAATGCGAGCTGCATTAGAGCTCTGTAGAGGGCCGAGGAGGTGCGCCATTCCACCAGTTCCTGCCTGTTGAATAGCTCTCTCTCTCTCTCTCTCTCACGATTTGTGAAGCATTCCTTTCGCGATGGTGGCGGCTATTACAGGGGTCTGCCCTTTCCTTCCTAAACTCAAAACCTATTAGGGTTTTTAGAGGGCTTTTGTGTGTGACATGATAGACCTTTGGGGAGGGGTGTATGCCTTTTTTCCTTTTTGCATGGGATTTTTTTGGGAATAACAATTTTTGGAAATTTTTACGGCTATGCTTGTTACGTGCCGGATGTTCAAGGCATTTCAAGGTTTTAGACATGGAGTAACTTTAAATTGGTTTAGAGGGGAATTCTTTTAATTCCTTAAAATCAACCCGGTAAATTTAAGTTACTAGCACATGGTTACAGAAATTTGATTTCTCGGTGCTCAATTGTCAATTTAAGAAAATCTTCTAATGATATAACTTTTGATAGTTACATGGACTTTGTTTCTTACATCGACAGATACACGTAAGCCCATATTTATGGAACTTTGGTACTATTGGATCTTTGGTCAAGCTGTAATAATCGGTTCTTTGGAATGAATCTTTTTAAGCCGATCTTGACGAAAAAGTGAAGAATAGTACCAATATAGGAATTAGATTTCTTGGTACAATGCTATCTCTAGAATATCTCTTTTTGCGTAAATGGATTTCGATAGAATGGTAGTTTCTGTCACTCGGGTTGAAAATATTTGATGGGAAAGTCATGTTTGTAATAGAGTGAATCCTTTTGTGGAATACACTTATTACTAATTTGGATATTTTCATATATCATCTTTCCAATTAACTTTTATTGAAATTTATAATTTCTTTAAAAGGAGGGGTGAAGTGGTGAGATAAAATTCTAAATCTGTAGGTTGCATAGTTTTCGGAAGAGAACCTTACTGTGGTATAAAAATAAGATTTGGTCTAAAAGTAATTTCGGATAGATTCAGAGTAAGATACCTAATTGGAACTTTTTGAATAAGAGAAATTCTCTAGGGATTGTGTGGACAATCTGGAACTAGAACAAGTTTGATATTTGAATCATTATCTATAAGTAGTACAGTAAAAGGTCAAAGGTTACCAATTCCATTTTGATTGGAATAGAAGCAAGTTTGAATAATTTAAGTCTGAGAGTTCTGTATTGGATCAACCTAATCTTAGTTTTAGTACTAGGATCAGTGAGGGATTGATTGAGTCGAAGGAATTATGTAATTAGAAGGTAAGTTGGATTGGAAAACTGCTGAGATTGAATGTTATTCGTCTCAGAGATTTCTCGAATATGTTATTTACTCATGAGATTTAGAAATTATTTTGTAGTTGAGTTACAAGATCTCAGTGAAATATGTGAGTAACATATGTGGATTCTGGAGGAATTTGCCAGATAAGAATGTGTTTATGTACTGGGTCATAGTGAATTATTCATATGTGCACAATTAATCTTGTATGAATCTACTGTGTATTCCTGGTTACTAGGGTTATTTGGTGCACTTAATCTAGTCGGTGAACATGAACATATGATCAAATATTGTTTTGACAGATACTTGCAGAGTTAACAAATCTTTGTATGAAAAATTTATGGATTAACTTATAAATGATTTGGGTAAGGATCTAAATGTGGTGTCATACTAGTATAATTGAATTCTTCACCTAGACATTTGAGATTTCTAAATCATTGGCAATTAACTTGAGTACTTGATTACTCCAAGATGAAGTTAATTGGTAAAACGATCAGTGTGATGTGGATTCACCAGGAACTAATGGTTTTTGAATTATATTACTTGTAAGATGCATGATTAGTGAATCATTTTGGGTTCATCAAGTTAAAAATATGTGCATTGGATATACAGTATTCTTGGTAGAGTATTCCTTAATTAAGGAATGGACTTAGATCATTAGTGATTGTAACCCAGTGAGCTCAATTGGATAACGAATCATAATGAATCCGAGAATAATAACTGAATTGTATTCAGCAAATCTTGGGATATCTGAATTTAGTTCTAGATGTAATCTAAAGTTTTTTGTAGTTGAAGATGATTTTCATTTTTTGGTATGCGTTCAGACTTTAATTACCAGTGGTTTATAAAACTTGAATCTTGCACTTCAGTTAAGGAATCATGTTTGAAAGTATTCCCAAGTCCAGTATTTTCTTAATGGAAAGATTTTGGAATGACTCTTACTTTTCTCGAGTTACGTTGGACATATACTGTAGTATCTTGTAAATGATTAAGTATGATTCTGGATTCTAGGGAATTATGATTGACGAATCATATGAATCGAAATATTTATGGTTGATGAATCATAAATAGATACTTAATTATTGTCGGATGGATTATATGGAATAGTGAAGATTCTTAAGTGTGATGATTAATTATTAACCTATTAATTGAGTAAGAGTTTGAATCAGTGTTTTGAATTTTTTTTACTCCAATAATTTAATTGAGAACCCATGGATCTCACAAACATTCTCACAAGATAAGTATTTTACTTGTGGAGAATTTAGTGCATTTTAGTGTATGCTATTCTACTACAATATGGTCCGTAGATGCTTGAGTACAGTTCTTCATTTAATTGGATCTCCAGTTATCATAGGAGACAGACAAGTCTATTAAGATGAATGAATGCTATTTCAAATTCTTTAGACTAATATACCTTTGAAAAGTCAAACTCTAGGTCTTATATGAAAATTGGCCTTAATTGATATACAAATATGACCAAAATAGCAAAACTAGTTGAAATTTCTCACACTTCCTCTTTAACTAGTTTTAGCATAGACTTTGAAAACACTCCAAGTGAAATCGTATGCTTCATGAACAAGTCCTTTCCCAATGCTTTGGTGAAGATATCAGCTACACCTTCCCTTGAGGACACATGTTGAAGCTCCACCTCCTTTGCCATGACTTGCTCCCTCACAAAGTGATATGCCACCTCAATATGCTTGTTCCTAGCATGAAAGATAGGATTGGTTGCCAACTTTTGGGCTAATAGGTTGTCACAAAAGATGATTGGCTCTCTGAAAAATCCATCAAGTGAAGATCCTTGATCATCCTCTTGATCCATACCATCTCCTTTGTGCAATGTGTAAGTGCTTTGTACTCGGCCTCACTAGATGACAATGAGATAGTGGCTTGTTTCTTCGACATCCATGATATAGCTTCATCACCTATGAAAATACAATGAGCACTAATGGATTTCATATCCATTTTATCTCCAGCAAAGTCCGAATCTGAATATCCAAACAAGTTAGGTGATGATCTCTCATACAATATGCCAAAACCTCGAGTTCCAATGATGTACCTCAAAACTCGTTTCTCTAGCTTCCAATGCTCTTCACTAGGATCTTGCATGAATTGGTTCAATCTCCCAACACAATAGCTTAGATTTGGTCTTGTGATGGTTAGATAGATGAGTGAACCAACTAGCTTCCTATAAAGAGTAATGTCCTTGAAGGATCTTTCATTACCTCTTATAGTTAGCTTTACATTTGACTCCATAGGTGTGTCACAAGATTTTGCATCTACCATATGAAATCTTTCTAGAATAGAATTAACATACTTCTCTTGACAAATGAAAGTAGATTGAGAAGTGACAGTATGTTGGCTGATATCTTGACTAAGCCTCTATCAAGGAAAAAGCATGTTGTGTTATGCAGCTTGCTAAATTTCATTCAAGATCCTAGGAGTTAAGCTTAAGGGGGAGTTTGTCGGCAGTGAAGAGTGGTCCAGTAGTAGACGATGTGGCGCGTCATATGTGCACCTGCGGGCCGCATGTGGGGATCGTGGGGATCCCATCCCCACCGCCTAGCCACCCACCATCATTCCCCTTTGACCCCAAAAGGGTTGGTACCAATTAGTATCCATTTACTTATGGGACGAGTGCACTCTTTTTGGTGCCTTTACAAAAGCAGCCGCTTTGTGCGTAGCTTGCATCCTCCAATAGCCAGGACAACTCAAAACAATGAACGTGGGGAGTGATCAGCCAACGGAGCAAGGGGAAGGAATTGCACAACTAGTGATCAGCCAACGGAGCAAGGGGAGGGAATTGCACAACCAATGGTGCAAGAATTTTTGGAGGGGCCGAGGAGATCGAACCGGGAAAAAAGAGCACCAAAAAGGTATGTGGAGATGGGGCTCGTTGGCAACGCCAGAGAAATCAAGGAACCAGAGACCTACAGGGAGGCAAGACAAACCCTTGAATGAGGGGAGTGGCAAAAGGCCATGAATGAGGAATTGGACTCAATCAGGGCAAACGAGGCATGAGAACTAGTGGATCTACCTGTAGGAAGGAGAGCTGTGGGGAGCAAATGGGTGTTCAAGATAAAATATGGAGCAAATGGGCATGTGGACAGGTTCAAGGCCAGATTGGTTACGAGGGGTTTCAGTATATCGAGGGCATTGATTACCAAGAAACGTTTGCCCCGGTGATGAAGATAAGCTCCCTCAAACTGTTGGTAACATGGGCCACGATTATGGACATGGAGATTGAACAAATGGACGTCAGTACTTGTTTCCTCAATGGAGATTTATAGGAGGAAGTCTATATGAATCAACCGGAAGGATTGGATGAAGGGACTGGGAAGGTATGCCTCCTGAAGAAAGCCCTATATGGGCTGAAGCAGTCCTCACGGATGTGGTATCTGAAAATTGATGAATTCTTCCTTGCTATTGGATTTGAAAGGTGTCATTTCTGATAATAGTGTTTACGTTTTAAGAGAACCAGATGTTTTCTTAGCAATAGCACTTTGGATGACATCATTATTATCGAAAATAATCAAGGCAGGATAAAGGGAGTTAAGGAAATGTTGAAAGGCAAGTTTGACATGAAGGACTTGGGAGCAATACATTCCTGCTTAGGCATACAGATCAAGAGGGACAGGGAACGTGGAATCACCTAGATGGGATAGGAAAAATTCATAGGGACGCTCATAACGAGGTTCAGGATGCAGGATTCATGCCCAATCAGCACTCCTTTGGATGTGAATGTAAGATTGAATGTTGCTATGTATCCCACGACCCAGCGAGATAGAGAGGCTATGGATCTACAACCTTACAGAAATTTGATAGAGTCGTTGATGTATGCAATGATAAGCACAAGGCCAAACATTGCAACAACTATGACTAAACTTAGCCAATTCCTATCCGATCCAGGGGAAGAACATTGGGAGGCAAGCAAGAGGGTGATAAAGTATATGAAGGACACTCAGAAGTTTGGTTTGGTCTTTCAGAAGGCAGATGAGGGAATGGTTGGGTTTGCTAATTCAGATTGGGGGTGATGAGGACGATAGGAGGTCCACGTGTGGGTACATTTTTATGATGGGAAGGGGATGTGTGAGCTGGAGTTGCAAGAAGCAGGACTCAACAACTTTCTTATCATCAAAAGAGGCCGAGTACATGGGTGTATGTCATGCAGCAAAGGAGTACGTATGGCTGAAGTGGGATCAAGGCTGCAGGTACATCCCTGATTGTCGTTGAAGCTGTTCAATGACAATCAGGGATGTTTGTTTCTCAGTAAGAATGCGGGGTTCCACAAGAGGAGGAGCAAGCACATAGCGATACAATATCACTTTGTGCGAGGCTTGGTGCAGGAAGGGACTCTTTGCATGGGGTATTGTCAGACAAGCCACATGCTAGCAGACATCATGACAAAGGCATTGGTCAAGCAATGCTTCACTCTGCTGAGGGATCAGTTGGGAATAAAAGACATGAATGGTAGTACTGCTGGATAGATGGACTATGAAATGAGAGAGGGTTTGTGAGTTTTGTTCGGGCATTCCATAGGCCCATTTGGCATTTGTCTGTTTTCATAGAAGTTAGTTAAGTAGTGACATTTGATGTATCGGTCGCATGACCCATCTTTTTGGTTTCTTGGTATGTGAAGGGACTACGTGTCTGGGGTCATTTCTTGGCATTTGGGGGGGGGGGAAGCTCATCTTCCTCAGTATGTTAGCAAGGTAGCTACTTCTTATCATGTCCATCTCACTATTTTAGCAAGGTGGCTACTTCTTATCATGTCCATCTCACTATTCTTTCTGCAAGTACCATCTGCTCAGTCAGTCACTCACTTACCGTTTACAGTAATATTTCTCCTATGGATCAGATCCATTGATTTTATGTTAGTTTGAGATTAATAGGACTTATATCTTTCTGAGGATGCATTGTACGTTGTACATTGAATTAAGTAATGCATTTTTCTTGCTTTGTGATTCCTTTCATGTACCTATACATGATAAATGGTAATTCTTTGTAGTTCAAAGACTGTAGTGCTCCTTAACGGTGTGAATTTTGTTGAATATACATCATGCTAAACATTTGAGGCTTCTTAATAATTTTAAACATTTCTTTGGTGACAGGCTGCAGAACCAGCATATGCAGAAGCAACAAGATTCAGTCCTGAACAATGGGGGAGAATATGGATATTGACTGGTGTTATCTTGATACTTTATTTCTTTGTCATACCAGTAATCTTCTGAACCACAATACGCTACCCCTATCTGTTAAAGTTTGTGTTTCCCATTTGCTCCTACATGGAAGACCACTAACTGGTGCTTCAATCCGTGCATCATTGTACTTTATTTCCACCACTTTCATGGTTCTTGGTCTGCAATTCCACAGCTTGTCATCTACAACTTTTTGAGATTGCGCTGGTACAAGAGAAGCATGCCAGAAGCGTTGTTCCAGTTCATGCTGGTTTTCATTTTCTTCCCTGGGTAAGTTGTGATTTAGGCTCCTTAATATATTGTTTTCTTGCTCTAGTTGACTACGGAGATTTGTTGAGCCTTACTAATGTTACTGAGGTGTAAAAATTTTCCTCTAACAAAGTTGTTTCTCGGGTGCTTGTTTTCAAGCCACATAGATGTCTGAATAAACAGAAAGCTGCAGCACTGAAACCTAAAAAAATTTCTATTCGATCTGCTTGTTTTACTTTTAAAAACTTTTCATTTTGCAAGCCTTTTTCAGATGCCAATTTCGATCAGCAGCATACACACTGTCTGCAAATACATACGTCAAGTTCTGCTATACTAGAGGCTTTACTGACACTTGTTGTTGTGCTCCTAGGATGTTACTACTGGCTCCCTTCATTAACTTTCGACCCCTTCCTCCAGACTCGTCAAAGGCTCCATAAACGTTGTACAAAAACAGGTATTCCATGTTTCAGGAGAGAATTGGCTTGCTGTTTGAAAGATTTGCTAATACTTTAAAGTGAGGCTATGCGTTTCAAATTTGAATTCTTTAAACTTATATGAAGGTATAGGTTTTGATATGGACAAAAGATTTTCCTTTTTGTGTAGATAATGCTTGAAATTTTATTCTCGGTGTTGGGTTATGTCGCAGAAAACCTGTTATGATAGTGTTGAACAGATTCTTTTGAATCTACATCTTCTACTGGAGCCCAATCAATACGTATTTCACTCATTGAATTGACATATTAACTTGTGTCTCTGTGTCTTGTCATGAAGCAGTTTCCACTCTCCTTTCTCGCCAGGTTTCAAACCATGTTCATATCGTTTGTGGAATTGCTAGATATTAAAAAAAAAACCTTACGGATCAAGAGAACCAGAAGGAAAGCACAAATCTGCTACCTTATCAGCTATATAGATTACTTATAACAACAGGTAGTTAGTTGTAATAAAGTTTTTTCCAGACTGAGATTGGAAAGGGCAAACCAAATTGGCTTCTGGGCAGAGACTTTTATCAAAAGTTGCTACGAGTATATACGGGGCTTCAGCAAGAATGGAAGTCCAAAGTCAGGAAGAACGAGATCAAGATGTCAAAGCACAGGTTTTTAGGAAGCAAGCTGTGTTTTGTTGTTGAATGTGGATATTTATACAGGTGGTTAAGCATGGTCATAAGTGAGTCACAGTGACGTGAGCCAGCTCTTTACCTGCTCTAGTAACCTTTTTGTTGTTTGTAGTGCTAGATTGGAGCTGTTGTACCTATAGTGACTGTTTATTGAATTCGGTAACTTAGCAAGTTTAACTTATGCAGATGTAATTTTCTCTCATAAAATGTTCACAAGCATCTTTCTGTTCATTCTAGCATAAAATATAGGGTGGTCATTTGAATGCACAACTTTAATTGTCCTAAGATATTGTTATGGCTTCGCTTGATTATAGCTGACATCCTTAATCGCCTTCTCGCCTGAATGGCTTCTCAACAGCTTTAGTCGTTCCCAATGTATTCAGCTATGTGGATGATGCTCAATGAATAGCAGCGCTTGTGCAAAGAGGACAAGCTACCATTGAAAGTACGTAGTATTTGTGAGTAGTGATATCGGACACATGGCATCATCCAATTAGTTAAGATCAGGCGGATTATAAGCCATAGTACAGGCTTGCAACGAGATTTCATCTGGACCGTCCATTTCCAAATGATGTGTCATGTATCGTTCATCTGACGGTGCACTACAGCCTTGTAGCTAGATTCGTCGCCTCGTGGCTCATCTTGCTACAAGCTGTAACTCACCTCATTGTGTACTTTTCACACGTGTCAATACATCTCAAACAATGTGAATGATCTCCTAAGATGTGTGTGATTGCGCATAGATCTACTTTGCATAAGGTACAAGCATGCTAGTTCAAAAATCTAAGGCAAGAGAGCACTCTATACACATGCATCTATCACAAACCATTCATTACACATAATGAGAGACAACTTTGGATGAAAAAAACTAAGTATAAAATTGGCTTGCTCTCGAGTAGAGAGAGAATGCTACATCAAGCTCTCGGGTAGAGAGAGAATGTCAAAAAAAAAATTTAAGTGTTGGAGCTTGCTACATCTCAATCTCACTACAAAAAACTAAGTGTGGACTCAATCTCACTCTCACTCATAGTAGCTCGAGATCCATGAGAGTGGAAATGGTGCAAAATGATTGAACCTCTAATCACCTCTTACTTTGATTGGACCACCTACATGCCACCTCTTACAATGATTGGACCATTTTGGTGATTGGCTCAAATTGACAATTGAAATCAAGAGGTGCTATGTCACTAGACCGCTACCATCAAGCCAAGTGTAAGTAGCCTACATTAGCACGAGCTAATCCACTTATAAATTTGGCCTAATCGCTTATCTACAAGTGTACAATGACTGGTTTTGAAACACCCCAAACCTCAAAATAGATGACGTTTACAATTCCACACTCATGAACGATATATAGTCATTAATCCACAAAAAGAGGGTGACGACAATTCATGCCACAAGGCCATGTGTTAATAGAAGAATTAAGAGTAGTTAGATCTTGCTTAAGATTATCAAGTTGAAGATTCCCTTCATGCTCAATTTTGAAGGTCATCATCTTTCCAATATTTAGAACTCAAAATTCAACCTAAATCTCCAATTCAGAAGATAACTACTGACTAACTTTTAGTCCAAAGGTGTATGTTGTAGCCTCCCCTACTAATCTGGGGGGTGGAGGGGTTTGCCCAAGCCTGGCGTCCTTCCACAACGTAATATTTTTTATACGCACCTTTTGGACGAAAGGTGAGTGTAAAAAAAGGTAAGTTTTTTCCGAGGTGTCCTTCTACGATGTAACCTTTTTTAGTCCTTTTTTTGGCTACAGAATTTTTTTACATGCACCTTCTGGCAACCGGAAGGTGCATGTAAAAAACTTTGTCATATATTTTTTTTCTCACAAATTTTGCTATGGGAGTCATCACCATTCTAGCACCAACTTCAACGCTTCTCAACATTGTAATAGAAGGGTCATTGGTGCAAGGTTCTACTCAAATGGCTACGAGGCTACGAATGGGCCCTCAAATGACATCGTTGATCTCAGGTCGCCACGAGACACAACTAGGTATGGTACTCACACAACTTTAGCTGTTGCTGGCTAGTGGGCTTAAGGAGCAAGCATGTCTAGCTTTGTGAAGGGGACTACATGGGGGATGGCACCATAAGCACGCATGATGGGACATGTACTGATTTCCATGTGCTTGCAACATTTGACCAGCCCAATATCAATTGGATTTTTAGTTACGTTCATTAGAGAAACTTAGAGCCCGACGAGGGCCTTTGAAAAAGATGTTTTTTTTTTCTTATTTTCGTTGCCATTTGGACCAATTGAAACCTTAGCTTTGGGGTTCTACGTAACGTAGAATTTTCCAAATATAAATAAAATAATTTTTTTTTTAAATATATTGCTGTTTCGTCGGGCAGCATGTGAAAATACTATTGGTTGATGAGGCCTGCCCTTCCAGCTCATCACTGCCCGAAGAGACCCAAAAATATTGAAAATGAATATGACAGATGGTTAAGATAAGAAAATCGATGTACCATTAATGTATATGCATTGTCAAACCATGGTTAACAGGGTTAACCAGAGTTAATTTGTGGCGCCAAATAGATCAGTGTTTCAAATCTTTGCCAACACTTTTTCTCAGATTCATGGCTTTTTGTCTACGCAAATTTTCGGATTCATAGTTCATTGTTTCAGATTTTTGCATGCAAATTACGAATGACACCATCAAGGAGGCCGTGCTCCTCAATCGACTCTGTGCTTCTATCATCTAGAACATCCACTAACCTTTCTCCTTCTGATAAATCTTTGAGTTGAGACATTGGCAAATAGCGGCAAACATTCATATCTTGAGTATGAATGACAATTTAAAGTCATTGCATGGAATGAATATGAAATTGGAGCAGGAGATAAATGGTTTAAAAATAGAGCTTGCTAATTTTGTCGCAAACATTAAGAAAATTTGCAATCTTCAATCACTATATTTTAGAGGACAATATACGGCTTACAACGAAAGAGTGGAGTCTCAATGGATCAGCAAACACAAAAAGAAAACACTATTTGGCACTAGGTGGTGGTGCCAGTAAAAGACGTATGAGAGACACAAAAGAGTTCTTGCAAAAGACAATTGGAAAAACTTTTATTATCGAAAAATATATGGAACATTTTCTAAAGGGTAAAGATTTGATGAAAATTGTGGAAGATGAAACACATGATGCAATTCGCTTGAGAATCACAAAAAAGCTAGTCGACAAATTCGAGCCAAATCCAAATGTTAAAGAGATGGTGTGTACGCATGCGACCAAGGAGGTGTGAGTCGCAAGGGGTATAGAACTTTAAAGAAGTTTATGAAACGCTCTAACAAAAATGAGTTAAAACGCCATCAGATAATACCTAGTTATAAACTTGTCGAATCTGCCAAACGAGAATGCAATTCGATTTTGCTCTCTGAATGAGAAGAGTTTCAGCATATTGAGAGTTCTTTTACAATAACCAATAAGAAGAAAGCACCTCCGGTTTGTTTTCAATAACGCCAAGGCAACAATATATTCTTAGATTTGAAAAAGGTCCAAGCGATGACGATCCGACATTACAAAACTAAAACAAATGGTAGGAACATTTCTTGTAGATTTTGGTTTTCAATTGTATGCTTCTCTTCAACTAATATGTCCTTGTTAGTTTTCGTTATAAAATTTTGGTTTTGCATATACTTCTCTTCAATGGATCAGTTCGTTGATGGAGCATGAAGGCTTTCAAGTCTGATAGCCACAGTCTGTGTATTTCTGACAGACTGGAAATGCGACGCCCTTTGGCCTTTTGGCCGTTTCGCCTGTGCAAAAATGCGAGGAAAAAACCAGACTGTGCCGATAATTAGGTAAAAAATGCAGACTGTTTAAAAACAGTTCTTTTTCTGCAGGTTACATTTGAGAGAGTAAAAATTAGAGAAGGAAGGGCTGTTGGGATGAGTAGGAGTTAGATTAAATTCCAACATGGCTAAGCTCCAATTATGGCCTACTATGAAAGTACTATACTTTAGGACCATAAATGGATCCACAAAAGATCCACAAGAGTGATTAGATGCTTGCTTTACAACCTATCAAAAAACTGGACACCAAAAAGTTGATCTAGATTGGCAAATTGACAATCAACAAGCAAGAACAATCAATAGCATTGATCAATCACTAAATCTGACTTGGCATGTGTGTACTATAGGCTGTAGTACAGCCTGCAAGTAGAGAATCAAGTACAAATTGATTTGGTTGCATTTGGATCACAAAAACTCAATGTACTATGTGGAGTAGCTTGAGATTGCCAATGAGCTCCAAAAATAATCTATCTTCTCACTATGGGAGCTTGGAATACATAGCAAATGTGACTTCCTTTTTGAAGTTAGGTGGATTTCCAACATGTAATAAGGAATTTAGCTTGGCTCTCTTGCCCTCATTTGCAACCCTAGCCTAATTCCTAGAGTCATGCCTCATAGGTGACTAGTTGGTCAATTTTTCACCTTAAACTTAGAGGTCTTATAATATAGGAATATCTACCAAAATGACATGACCAACCCTATATACTTGACCTAACCTAATCTAGGATGGGTTTCCCATGTGGCATCATGGCCTCACATGTGTGGGACCCAATTTTGTACACAATTTACACTATTCTACATGGTTTTTAATCAGGCTAGATTTGCCAATTTTTGGCAATTAAAACCAAGGTTTTTGCAACCTTATTGTGACTTCACAAAGGTATTGATCACTATCTATTTCACTCTCCTCTCCAATGTCAATAATGCCTGGAAAAATTGTCTTGCCTAATTCACCAAGAATAAAGCACTCAAGCTTGAGCTAAAAATCAACTTTCTCAGATCCAAACACTACTTCTAGACTCACTTAGGTCTAATTCACTCTCTACTTGAGAGATGGTAAGGATCAAAAGAGATTTGAAGCTAGACTACTTGTCAATTTTTCACTCTATTGACTACTCTTGAGAAAATCAATGAGCACAAAGTGGATTGAACTTCTCAAACCTCCCTAAGTTCTTTTCCAGAATTTACTCACTAGCAACTTACTTGAAATACACAAATATTCAAGTAGCAAGATCCCCTTGATCTTGATTCAAAAGAGCTTTTTGGAAGGTTTCTACAAAACAATGCTCAAAAAAATTGGTTTTGATTTGAACCTAGAAACTCATAAAGGTTTCACTTTGTCTTGATTACCTCAAATTTAACTTCTAGCCCTCTCTTTGGACTTCAAGTCACAGTTCTTACACTCCCTCACAAAGATGAAATGAAGATTAGATGAGATTCTATCAAAGACTTATCAAATCCTATCAATTTTCACCATTTTTGGACAAAAACATGACTAAATCTCACTCACAATTCTTGATGGACTTTCAAGACCTGTAAATAACTTAAAAAGGTCTTGATTTCAGCCTACATTAATTATATCTCATGAATCAAATTTAAATCTAATTAATGGCACTCAAACTTGGTAGCTTTTCCTAAGATTAAACTTGGTAGCTTTTCCTAAGATTAGCACCAAAAATCTCATCAAGAACTCACAAATTGAAGTTTTATGGATCAAATGAATATCACGCAATAAATAGCTTGAGTTTATGTGGCCAAGTCTTTTTTGCCACAAACGAAAATTGGAAAACTTTGTCTCCTTGGCTAGCATCACAACGTTAGCATCCACATAGGCATCTAGTTTGAACAATCTTCCAAACCTTAATAATTCAATAGGGAGGTAGATCATCATAATTGGTGCTGTAATAGGTTGTTCTTAGACTTATTGAGGTCATTAAAAGTCAATTTTGGGATCAGCCCAAAGGTTTTGACAAGCACTCATCATTGAATGCAATTCTAGCTAAGATTGCACTGTTCAATTTTGCTTGTTTTGGAGAATAGTTTGAATTCATTATTGAAAAGTGATTCAACCTAATCTTGTAGGGATGATTTGAAGAGGAATTTATTTTCATTTGATTTCTTTTGATTCAGGTTAGGTGAAATCAAGCACCTTGTGAAGTCAAGATCAAGGAGGAGGCAATTCTAGATCCATTTCATTCCAATTCAAGCTAGTTTCCATTCTTGTTGTCTTTGAGAGTTTTGATTTGGCTTAAGATCAGGTAGGATCTTATTGAGGAGTCAAGTTTTGAGCATTCTCAAGTCCCTAGGTAGTGGAATAGCTAATCTTTCAATCATTTCTATTTTGCATCCATTTTTTTGTGATCAAGCTCTTGACTAGAGAGAGATGGCTTCCATAAATGCATATCTCGTGGATCCAAATGATAGATTGAATGCTTCCAATTATTCTATTTGGAAGCTTAGAATGGAATCAATTCTTGTTTTACAATAATGGAAATTGTGAGTGGTGAAGAGGATGAGCCTATTCACCCTCAGGAAGCTACAAGATACAAGAAGAGGTGCAAGATTGCCCTCCATTGTATAAAAATGAATGTAGCAAATGAGCTTATTAAGGAGGTAGGTGCTTGCACCTCCTCTCAAGAAGCATGGGAAACTCTCCAAAAAATATATGAATCTAAGAACACTTCAAGGTTGCTATCCTTGAAGAACCGAATCCTTCAATGCTTTCAAGCCTAGGGAGAGAGTGGTCACTCATATGTTTTTAGATTTAAAGACTTAAACAAGGAGATGTAGCAAATATGATCGAATTAGTTGAATGCCTAAGATTATCAACTTATGAAAGTTTCTAGATACTTGCCAAAAACCTAGACTAACTTGACTAGATTCAATGTATCTCTTTTAACCAATTAGAGTAGGTCCAACTATGACCTAATCCACCTATATACTTGCTAAAAATAGTAAGAATACTATTTCTAACTATCTCTAAATTTTAATGTACAATTGGCCTCAATATGCCAAATGACAAAACTAGTTGATTTTCTTTACACTATCTAGTTTGCCACATTTTTGTGAACATTTAATAGTGATGGTTTCTATACATCCTAATCTAACTTTGCATAAGGTAACCTAGTCATGACAATAAGACTACTGTAGAACTAGAGCACTCAATAAGAGCAAAAGCTAGCAACAACTGATCATCAAGTCCCTTCTACTACATTTAGAGGTCATAAGCTATTGATGGCTAAAGCTTGATCACTTTCTAATGAAGATTGTTGGTACCTCGACTCAAGAGCTATCTAGTAAACTACTTCAAAGAGGAGCTTGTTCAGAGGCTTAACAACTTCACATCATAACAAGTCTATCTATTTAGGATAATCAAGCTCTCACAAAAGCGAAGGCCACAAGATTATTCAAATTTCTTTGCAAGAAAGTACTCAAAAACTTATTAATGATGTGTTTTATGTTATTGATTAACCAAAAAATGTATGTCTGTTGTCAGGAGAATTGATGGGTTAGGACATAAAATTGAATTCGATGACAAGTTAAGTCAAATTCTAGCAATAAAAATAGAGCTCTTGCCAAAGGCGTTAGATTTGGTTACCTTTATAAACTATGTTATGATTTTTCTTGTAAGGCTCAAGCCATGACTTCTCAAACCTTAGCTGACCTGTATCCTAGGTAAGCATGCAAGAAGGATTCTCTAAGAATCAAGCTCATAGAGCTTCTAAGCTTTCTTCATTTAGTCCATTCGAGTATTTGTGGACCAATGCAGACTCCTATTGGAGTTCTCCATATTTCATTACCTTTAGTGATGATTATTTAAAAAAGACTATTGTCACATTTCCAAAAGCAAAATATGAGGCATTTCAATGTTTCAAATAATTTGAGCAGCTTGTAGAGGATGATACAAGCACACAAACTAAGATAGAAGTTCGATCCAGCCAAAATTAAGTCTATTTTCATTGTTTATTCACTTCTACATAAAGGCTACAAGCTTTATGAACTACATAAGGCTCACATACATTGGAAAAGGTGATAAAAGGAAAGGCACTCAATCTCTCACTTCATATACTCTTCTTACTTCAATGCTTGATGAACCAACTTGCTATGAAGATGCTTGTACATCAAAAAGTTGGATGGATGCCATGCAAGTGGAGTATGATGCTCTCATGGAGAATCATACTTGGAAACTCGTTGATTTCTCTCAAGGGAAGAAACCACTTGATTGCAAGTGGGTGTATAGACTGAAGTATAACCAAGATGGATCAATAAGTAAGGATAAAACAAGGCTTATAGCAAAAGGCTTTTTGAAAACTAAAGGCATTGATTATGATAAAACTTTTGCTCCTGTGATAAGCTAGTTACAATAAGGTTGATCATTAGTCTTGCTACTACTTTCAATTAGATGCTCTTCCAAGTTGATGTCACAAATGCCTTCCTCAATGGCTATAGGTGACAAGCATTCAATGTAATTAATACACGGATGAATTCTATAAATAGATCATCCAAGCATAGATTACAGGTTGCTTCGTCCATGAGACGCATTTTTGAGCCTTCCAATTACGCCGTCATTTTTTGTTGTAATTGCTATTTGTATTGTGCTTCAGTGTTATATAGCAGCAACTTGCTTTTGTTCGTGTACAATGTAGATGAATGCATGTTGTGATTGAATGCACTTTTATTGCTGTTTGATTGTGCTTGTTTACTCACTATGATCAGAACACGGACGCCTAAGACTCCTCAGTTTTAGATCAGACGATGGCCGTCTTTGATGCCTGAGGAACTCGCGATATCATACTACTCTTTTATTTATTTTAGGACTATACTTCACATTGAATCTGATTTCAGTAGCACCACACACAAACCATCTATAATCTCTTTGGTGGACTGTACTCTTATTTTAGAATATGAATTAATTTTTAAGATCCTGTTGGGCAATTAGAACACTTAAAGTTGTGATTACATTTAGCATGAGCTGTCTATTAGACTGTTTTTGCACCTAGCAGCCGATTAAACATGAGAGCTATTCCGCAATATTCCTGCTCTCTTCTTTGTTCGCGTTCTTCTATCTCCCTTGCCCCATCAGATTGGTATCGGAGCTTAGCTCAAATAAATCGAGAGATTAAGTTCGTTCTATTTGTGTACTGTTATCATGTCTCATATAGGTAGCTCTTCATCTTCATCAATCAGTGAAGCTAGAGTCATTGACAAGTTCAATGGTTCTAACTTCTACATTTGGAAGTTAAAACTTAGAATGATGTTGATAGATAGAAATCTTTGGGATGTAGTAGAAGGTGCAGACTTGAAACCAGAAGATGGTGATCAAACAAAGGCCTGGAGGATCAAAGATCAGAAGGCCTTAGCATGTACCACACTCAATCTGGCCGACTCCCAAATATCTCACGTTACCACGTGCAAAACCTCTAAGGAAACACTGGACTTGTTATCAAGTCTTTATGAAACTCACGATGTAACCACGAGATTACATCTTAGAAGGAAGTTCTTTACTCTTAGCGTGTCTGATTCTACTCCATCACTTCTTACATCAATAGCTTTAAGTCCCTGTTAGATCAGTTACCAGTTGTAGGATGTTCTATTCAAGATGATGATGTTGTTATGACCTTGCTTTCTTCTCTTCCAAAGTCCTATGAGCACTTTGTGGTGATGATCTCCACACAAACTAACCTCACTCTTCAAAAGGTGATCTTCAAGAAGAAATGCGGAGAAAGACTAGCAGCCTGTCCATCAAAGGCAAATCCATGGCTCTATACACCAAGAAGAAAGACTATTCCAAGGGCAAGAATCAAGTGCAGCAGCAACATCAGAAGCCTCACACTTAAGGTGAGCATGGTAGATCACGCAAGAAGCTTTTCTGCAGATATTGCAAAAGAGCTAATCGCGACATCAAGGAGTGTCGCATTAGGATCTACAACGAGGCAAAGAAGCAACAACAGTAGCAGCAGCCAGACTCTTCCAACACGGCGGAATTCAAGGATTCAGATACACACTTGTTAATGGCTTACAACAGCAGCGAAGACTGTGATAGTTGGTACCTAGACAACGATGCTACCCAACACATGACCTGTCGCAAGGAATGGTTTACGAAGTACAAAGCTTACAACAGAGACCAATTTATCTACCTCGGAAATTCTAGCACCATACACGTGGAAGGCAAAGGAGCAGTGAAGATCAGCTTCAACAATGATCTGTCCATTTGTGTTCCTAACGTCCTTCATGTTCCTCAGTTGACAAAGAACCTGTTATCAGTTTCTAAGATAACTGATGAGGGCTACACTGTTACTTTCTCATCTGAGTAGTGTACAATACTCGAGAAAGATACTACTCTGACTACATGCACTAGAGTCGGAAATCTTTACGTACTCTCTAATTCAGTTGCATTAGCTAGTATCTCTAATGAAAATGTAAACGACAGTGTTGTTATGTGGCATAGTCGATGACATGTGATTACAAAATCACTTTCTTATATGCTTTGTAATAATTTAGTTGATGGTTTGAATTTCCCTTCTTCATTAGATAGGAAGTCTTTCTTTTGTGAATCATGCATCTATGGGAAGCACTCTAGAAGCAATTTTTCAAAATTACATTCCATCAAAACAAAGCATGTATTAGATCTTGTACATAGCAATCTCTGTGGTCCAATGCCAACTCCATCATTAGGAGATGCAATCTATTTTATCACTTTCATAGATGATTATTCTACATGGTCTACAGTCATGTTCATTAAGCACAAATCTGAAGCCTTTGAATGCTTCAAGAGATTCAAGGACATGGCTGAGACACAAACGTCTAGGAAAGTGAAGGCACTCCGAACTGATGGTGGCGGCGAATACATCTCTAACGGGATGTCCGACTACATGGTTGAACATGGTATTAGAAGACAGTTCACCACTTCCTATTCACCTCAACAGAACGGGATTTCAGTAAGAAAGAATCGAAGTCTTCTCAACTTAGCCAGATCCATGCTACATCAAGCACACCTACTTGCAAAGTTCTGGGCAAAAGCTACTGCCACAGCCTGTTACATACAGAACATATCCAACACCAAAGCCGTCAACAACAAGACTCCTCATGAAGTTTGGCATGGGCACAAGCCTAGTGTCAGCCATTTGAAAATCTTTGGTTGTATATGTTTTGTTGACATTCCTAAATAGCTTAGGAAGAAGTTGGATCATAGGACAAACAAATGGATTTTCATTGGCTATCCTGATGAACATAAAGCTTATAAAGTTTATGATCCATCCACCAATGTAGTATTTGTCTCTAGGGATGTAATATTTCAAGAACATACATACTATGATTTCAAATAGCCATCGATAAACGATGCTATGTCATTTCATCCTAGTTTACGTAGCATGGATTCTTTCAACGTTGATGTTCCTTCTACAAAACCTGCATCTACCGCTATAGTAGCCGAGCAACCGACAATACCCATCATCAGGCCAGACCAGGCTAGCTCGAACAAGCAGCATGTCAAGCTTCAAAAGAAGCTGTATGGATTAGGTTATTACTTCAGACTTACATCACACTCAGTTTAATGCCATCACCATTCTGTGTGACAACTTGAGCTATTTCACTGTCACTGAATTCCAGATTTCATGGCAAATCCAAGCACATAGAAATCCAGTATCATTTCATTCGGGAGAAACTTTTCTCAAGGCAAGTGATCCTTCAATACTGCTCCACAACAAAAATGGTCGCAAACATCTTCACCAAAGCGCTTCCCAGGATCAAGCATCGGAAATTCTTCAACAAGCTGAACCTGACGAAGATACCAAGGCACCAACCGTGACCTTAAGGGGGACTGTTGGAAATTAAGCCCATAGTTACCTCCTTGGTGAATGACTAATTTCTATTTCATGATTCTTCTTGCACGTTTATTGGTCATTGATCTAGGGTCAGGTGAAACCAACTCTGGTTCTACGTCTGCTCATCTGATACTTGCAAGAATCACAAACTTAGTCAGACAATTTATTTGAAGAACATCTACAATGGGCTGCCGGCTGATCTCCAGCAAAGGGTAACAATCCTGTCATAGTTTCAAAGTCCAGATGTCAAGTTTAATAACCTGAAGTCATTGAAGACTTGGCCATCTTCAACGACTTCCACAAAACTTGCATTTAGAACAAATCTGCAAAAATACATTACTTTTTCAACAGTCTGCAGAAATACACTATGTTTTCAACAGCTTCGGCTTTTTCGCATTTCTCCGAAATGCCACACTTGCATAGTTCAAAAAGCTTAACTATTTTTAACACACCTTCATCTCTTTGCGAAAAATGGCAAAGAGAGAAAAAATTTCCGAAGGTCATCTATTTTCATTCGTTAAGTTGTTTTAAAGACAACGTCTTTTTAGTGCACCTTCGGCTTCTTGCGAAAAATATGAAGAGAGAGAAAAATCTCGAAGGAGTAAATTGCGATATTATTTAGCAATTATATTTTTGGTGCAAATTTTTATTGGAGGATATTTTGAATTCTGATGTTGGCAAAGATTGTTGAAGTTGAAAAAAACGCTTTGAGTAGGAACAATCTTCATATGACTCCTGCAACTACTTAGAAATGTTCCCAAACTTGAAGCTGGCAAATAACTTTTTTCATTGTTTTAAAGTTCAACAAAAATTGTGTGAAGGTTGTTGAAAAAAAGTGATGCTACTTTGGCGAAGGTTTTGGTATTCTAGAAAATATTCTACATCAATATAACATTCATTGACTTGCTTGATCGTCAACTACAGTGAAATAAAGAAACACAGTTCTTGACAAAGGTTAATGGTGTTAATTGGGTCAAATTTTTGATGTGTGCAAAAGTTTTAAAGTTTAAGGGATTACCTCCAACATAACAAACTTCGTAGAAGTCCTTATGCTATCTAGGAACTTTTGTTGACTTGGAGAAAGGCTTTTTCTTATGTTATGAGGTCTGATAAAGATTATTAGAATATTTGTTTATAAGCAATCCTTTTAAAAATGTTCTTGGACTATTTTGGTATTTTTTGGAAGTATTTGCCAATTTGCTAGAAGGTAACCTTCACTCTTCTAATAAGGCATTGGCAAAAACTTCAAGTTTGGTTGTTTTTATGTTTATATGGTTTTTCAAGGGATTTTCACTATAGCTCCAACATTTGTCTTGCTCTGATAATCTTTCCAAATGACTACTATTTAGTTTGTAGAAGCAAAAATACATTAAACTAACTTGCAATCCACTCAAGTCACACCACCCACAATGTATAAATTAACTCTAAATTGCCAAGACAAGATGCTATAAATGCAAGATAACTACCAATCTACCATAAACATAATGCTTAGAAAACTAAGAGAAGTTTTAATCACTCCCTGGTTGGACCTTTTTTTAGCTCTATCTTTCTACTTTCTAGAACAAGCTATTGCATGTAAGTAGAAATGAGAAGGTAACTTTCTCCTCCTTGTCATCTAAAGTTTTGATTCCAAGGGAGTGTCACCCTTGGTAAAAATTTACATTTGAGGACCTTGCATAGACCTAATATGACCTACATGCATGAGAGCTTGCACAAGATCAATCACTAGATCAACTCGGATTTTCAAGAACTATCCATCACCCTTTGAATATAGGGAAGAGCCCTATCACACAAAAAGTTATCATCATCCAAAGTCAAAAAAGTTTCTTACATGGCCTTGAAAAAATTATGTAAAATTCACTATGGAAGAGCCAAACAAGCACCTTGCTCTAGGGTGAGAAAATATATAATCCATGTACTTTTCTTACAAAGTCCTCACACAATTATTCCGAGTGCTAGGATCTTGCCTGTCCTATCAACTACTTTGCATTGATCACATTCGAATTCTACTCAATGTCCTAGATATGTGATTCTGCTTACAGAGAGCAGATTCGTAGACAAATTTGGTACATACATGACTTTAGAAAGTAGCTTAGACTGATCATTTGCAAAGCTTAATCTTACAGTACCTTCACCTTTAATAGCTTGTGTGCTATTGTCGCCAAGATGAACATATTTCTGGGTACTGTAAGGTGTATAGGACTCGAAACAGCCAATGAGGCTAGTCATGTGCTGAGTGGCTCCGAAATCCAGGAACCAAGAACTGTCGCCGGATGCTCCTTGATGGCTGGTCATGAAGGCATTATGATCTGCTTCTTAAATAAGCTGTGGAGCTTTTGCAGCTGCATTTGCCACTTGATTCGACTACCCCTTGCTATTGTTCTTTGCTTGTAGTCTCCGGAAGTCTCGAATTCCGCGGTTGTTTCGCTTGCAGTATCTGCAGAACAACTTCTTCTTGGTCTGCGGATTCGACTGTTCTTTGTGCTGTGTTGGTTTCTGGTCTGGCTTTGATTGCTTCGACCTTTCTTCTTCTTATGCTTAGTCGTGCTCTTGTTGGTGTATAAAGCATGAGAATCAGCTGAGGAACTTGAGGCTTCGTTCCTCTGCGTGTCTTCTTGCAACAACATAGTAATGACTCTCGAAAGTGTCAGTTCTGGATGTGTCGTGATGATCATCACCCAACTGTCATATGAGCTTGGCAAACTTGTAACCAGTTGCATCACTGCATCTTGATCGTCTATGACAGATCCGACAGTGGCCATTCGCCTTACCAAATTCTTGAATTGATTGATGTGATTTTGCAAGGAATCACCATTCACCATCTTGAGGGAGTAAAATTTCTTCCTGAGATGTAGCTTAGAAGCTATATCTCGCACTTCGTATAGTGTGCTCAAGATGTCCCAGACTTAGTTCTATGTTTGAGCCTCGGATACATGGCCGATCTGGGTATCCGTAATATTGAGGATGATCAGCGCAAAAGCCTTTCCATCCTTCAGCTTCCATCTAGCGATTGTTGCGTCGTGTGCCTCGGGTTTCTCTTCTGCACCTATAACAACGTCATACAATTCTTTAGCCATTAGTATAGTTTTCATCTTAAATTTCCATAGATGGTAATTGGCTCCTCCAATCTTGTCCATGATGGAACTGGCTTTCCCTTGGGAATCCATGTGGAAGATTAGTCTAAGTGATAAGGAAAAACTATCAATGACTTAAGTATGAAAATCTGGTATAGAATTACAGAACAAAAAAATAATTACTCTATCGGCTAGTAGAGTCTTGTACTGTGGAAGCTTATCAGGCTACAAAAATAGCTCTGATACCATGTTGGAGAAAGAGGGTGTGTCATGTGTGAAAAATGAAAATAGTTCGAAAAGAAAACAATCATGAAGAAGAAACGAACTCGAAACTCGAACAAGAAACGAACTCGAACAGAAAGTGTTTGTGCGCAGCGGAATGAGCTATATTACTCTTTTCCTAAGCATAACTATGCCTATAAAAAACGAACAGAACGTTAGTGATAGAAATCACGGTCATTTTGATTACGTAGCCAAACATTAATAAAACACCAGAAGAATAATTTGTCGCGAACAGCTAGACAAATTATTTGTCGCAAATGATTCGCGAAGAGCTAGACTAAGCTCGACTGATAATCAGTCACGAATGATTTGCGAAAGGCAAGACTAAATATTAGTCGTCAACAACTAGACTAACAATAACTCACTAAAAAATAGATTACCAGATTAAGTCTGGGACATCTTGAGCACATTATATGACATCTATAGACTCACGAACTTGGTGAGCCTGCTCTGTCGATAGGCGTACCTTCAAGTGATACATGTTTTCTCTTTGTCTGCCTTGTGTGATGAGCATACTAGAGCTGGCGTCAATGATATTGCATGTTTGATCTGTGAAAGTCACACGCATATCTACATCTGCTATTCTAGCAACTAATAGCAGATCTTTCTGTAGTGTCGGCACATACAAGACATCGTCCAGTCTTCTATCTCTACCATTGGTGCTGAGCCAAAGTGCCCCAGTGTCGCTTACTTCATGTCGCGATCCATCTTCTAGAACAATATATTTGGAGGAGTCGGTTTGTCGAAAGTCGGCGATCATCTGTCTTGTCATGACAAAATGAAACGTGGCTCTTGAGCCAAGAACTATGTCTTGAACGTTAGATGTGGATATTGCACATAAGTCAGTGCATAGGTAAGCAGTGGAATTTCTGCTAGTTTGATCTTCAGCCATCTTTGAGGATTCGGGCTCCTCCACATATGATGTGTTGTAGCTTTCCTTCCTGCTCTACGTCTTCTTGTTCCTTGGATTGTTGTAGCAATCCATAGCTGCATGACCTTTCTTATGACAATGTATACACTCAATCCTTGGATTTAACCAGTATTTATCCATTGTGTGGCCGTCACATCTACATCTCTCCCATGTCTTCTTGTCGTTGTCTTGTTGTCTATTCCTTCCTTTTGATCTGCTTTCTTGGGTTCCCGATTTTTGCTGGTTCTGATCTGATCTCTTTGTCGACTCTCTCTTAGGTTGAGTCTTTTTCTTTGACTGGTCTCTGTTGTTATAGAAAGCTTGATCAGACTCGTTCGTGTCGTCGTAGTGCTCTCTGGATTATTGTGATCCATTAGGTATAAATTTGGGGGTACTCCGGTATTTGGTGGAATAGATATGTGCATAATAGTATTGGAAATCCAGATGGAGTTTTGAGATCTATGGATTATCAGATGATGCAGTTATTATCTTCTTGAAGGAACTGAATTCCTTGTACCATTTTCGTTTGCTTTTAAGTTTTTCCTAAATTCTTCATTGATCTGGATTCTACTTTATAAGAAGAAGTACTACATGTTGGACCAACTATCGATGGAAAAAATGTACCAGTTACTTGTTCATCTTGTAAGTTCTCTTTCTCGTCTTCTTGAACTTCATTAGAATGTTCACAAGTTCTCTCTCTCTCTCTCTCTCTCTCTCTCTCTCTCTCTCTCTCTCTCTCTCTCTCTCTCTCTCTCTCTCTCTCTCTCTCTCTCTCTCTCTCTCTCTCTCTCTCTCTCTCTCTCTCTCTCTCTCTCTCTCTCTCTCTCTCTCTCTCTCTCTCTCTCTCTCTCTCTCTCTCTCTCTCTCTCTCTCTCTCTCTCTCTCTCTCTCTCTCTCTCTCTCTCCCCTCCAAAAATATTCTATTTTTTTCATTTTTGCTCTGACACACTATTTTGCATATCCTACATTATCATTACATCATCCATTATGGCCTCTAGTCAATCAAGGAAGCCCAAGAATCAAATAGCTTTCATTGTGGCACACATCAAAGATTCCAATGAGCATTGGGTGCCCCATACATTCTCAACTTTTGCTTGGGTTTACATGCCACCCTCGAGTAAAGGAACTCACAAGGTTGCAAAGAGGAAGCGAAACAACCCGGAAAGGAAGGATCCACAATTTCGAGATCGACCAAAATGGCAAATACCTTGCAAAAGTGCAACACGTATACATGCGTCGAGATATTTTGTTGGATGTGCTGCTGATAGAACCATACAGTCACATTGTAGGTCCCACCTCTTTTATTCTCATGTACATATTATGTTTGAATTGTTATTGTATTTGTAATGGATAATAATATTGCATTAACTTGGTGCAGATGTCTTTCCTTCAAATAGCTTCGAATGGCAAAATGTGAAGTCCTTCACTGGAAAATTCCCCACAATACACGCCAAATATGGAGAACTGATATATGGTGGGTTGACATCCTCTGCTCTTATCAAAATGGGCATTTTCTTTTACGATCACTTGTACGAAGTTCCAAAAAAAAACTTCGACCATGGCAAATTAGCATCACTTCCTAAGCCTACGGTCGATTATCATGAGTGGCCATATGCTGATCAACTGACTATTAAATTAACGAAGAGGCAACTTCTCAAAGAGATTATTGGGAATATGAAGCCAACATTTGGATCCAAACGATTCTACACTAGCATCTTTGTAATGATCATCGTATTTGTTGCCATTTTTAAGGCGGTCCCATTTAGGAAAACAAGCACCATGTGGCTTGGAAAGGAACAAAATCATCACTGTTGGATAACATATTTGTCGCATGGGATTCAAAGGAAGTGGAGCACAAAGAAGATTTCATAAGGTGTAAGCTCTAGATCTCTTGTCAAACAATAACCATAAGGTATCATATTTCACGTCAAACATGCTCCCTAAGTTTTATCTATAGGCAATACAAGTTTGCTCATGGCCAATGGGATGCCTTGGATGCTGCATATGTTGCTCCATCACAGACCCCATTCATGTGTCTTCATACTCATAAATCAAAACCTTGAATTTCAAATGGTTGAAGATAAAGGGCTCATTGTCCATGTTCTTCACACAAAACCCAATTGGATAGTCTGTTGTCCATCGCATCGTCATGCCCTGCACATACGTGTATCTTATGGCTGGCATGTTGTCAAGAATTAAATTGAATTGATATAGATCATCAATCTGTTGCATGAAATCCTTCACAAATTTTTGTAAAAGTATGTGTGCAGAAAAATATAGTGTATTCGTTCTTGGCTAAGTGAAAGTGGTAGGGTAAGAACTGCATGAGGATTTCTTCTTACTGACATGCAATAAAAGATGGGTGACATGCAATTACAGAGTTGGTATTTTTGATTTAATATGTACATATGTTGGTGGAATCAAACATGGTCTACTTTTTCGAATCATGCAAGTTCACTTATGTTGGGTTAGTGAGCCCTCCATTAAGGTCTAAGCCTCAATAGTTGAGACTGCTTTCACAATTTATCCTTTAACGTTGACTTTCCATGGTCTACTTTTTCGGATCATGCAAGTTCACTTATGTTGGGTTAGTGAGCCCTCCATTAAGGTCTAAGCCTCAATAGTTGAGACTGTTTTCACAATTTATCCTTTAACGTTGACTTTCTTCCGAACTCCATTGATCAATTTCAACACATGCTTTTGTCTTTGCAAGGCAAGTCCAACAAGTTGGTGTAATGATTTTTAAGCACATCACCACTATCTCTCTTTATCTCTATTTCTTCTACCATTATGTATTCGGATATCCATGCTAATTAGATAAGCACATTGTCATGATTACATTAATCTTTCATGGACTATCACCAATGACTATCTTTCCAAAATAGTATCACCGTCTCTCCAAAATAGTATCATATATTTCTCTCTTAGATTTTTGGGAGGCCACCAATGTCACAAAATATTGCAAAATGAGAGAGAGAGAGAGAGAGAGAGAGAGAGAGAGAGAGAGAGAGAGAGAGAGAGAGAGAGAGAGAGAGAGAGAGAGAAACGAATGACTTTTATTCGAAGCATTAAAATTGAGCAAATGCTTTTACAATATGTAAACATGAGAAAATGTCAAACAGAAGTGTGTGTGAGTGACGTAAGGGTGCGACGATTGGGGACCCAACTTGGTCCACGTGTCATACTTGTGACATTTAGACTACACTTTTAACACTCCCGCTTAGTCTTAATGTCTATGACATGTCATAATGTACTACTCTTAGCATTTCTCTACAAAATTCATTTGTCTTTAGTAAGTGGTTTTGTAACTATGTCTACAACCATGTATTCAATTGCACAATATTCTAACTCCAATTTTCCTTCAGTAACTTGTTGTCGAACAAAATGATATTGGATCTCAATATGTTTTGTTCATGCATGAAATCTTGGATTCTTTATCATGGCAATACAACTTTTGCTATTACACTTAAGAATGGTCCGATGATGTTCTTGTGAAGTTAAAACATCATTGAGAAATCTTCTTAGCCATCTTACGTCCTTTGTTGCTTGACATGCTGGAACATATTCTGCTTCTGCACTTGATAATGCTATTGATGGCTGCTTCTTACTTGTCCATGAAACTACACCTGCACCAAGCATAAAACAATATCCTGTTGTTGATCTTCTTTCATCCACATCACCTGCCCATCTGCATCACATAATCCAATTAGTTGTAATACATTATTATCAATATTTTTGCTTAATGTTATTCCATAATTAGAGGTTCCACGTAAATATCTGAGAATCCTATTTGCAGCTGTCCAATGTTGTGGACCAGGATTACCCAAAAATTGACAGGCAATGCTAGCTGCAAATGCAATATCTGGTCTAGTAGAAATTGCTGCGTACATCAAACTTCCATCAAAACCCTGTATGGAATTGATTTCATCATTCCTTGGTGTCCCTAAGTTTGAGAACACATGTCCTTGGATAACTCAAATTGTTTTTCATAGGAGTACTAATCGGATTGCAAATTTATGTAATACAACTTTTATGTATTTGTCTTGAGTCTGTTATTTCTTTTTATTTGGATTCCAAGACAATACTATAGATCTCCATAATCTATCATTTCAAACTCTGTTGAAAGTCACGATTTGCAATAATTTAGAAATGTAAGATCATTACTCACTAATATAGCATCATCGACATATAATGCTATAATTACGATTGCACTTTATGTTTTCTTGATATAGATATTAGAATCAGCAGATCCTTGCTCGAAATTTTCAGATTCAAGATAGGTATCAATACGTTGATACCAAGATCGTGGGGATCCATATAGGGTTTTGTAATTTACAAACCAAATTTTCATTTCCAGGCTTTACATATCCCTCGGGTTGTTTCATTAGCAGCTAACCCAGATATTGTTGAGGTGGAAAATATGGCTAAACAGGAACTTGAGGGGACAAGATGTGGAACCAACAACAGTCTCACAGATCATTTGGGCCTGCATACAAGCTTAAGGATAGTATAGATAGCAGTGGATGTCATCAAGGATTATGGTGAGTGGCTCAGCAGAATTTTGAAAGACGGTGTGTTTCATATGCAAATCTGCTACAATCTAACATACCATTAATTGGCCATGATTTTGTTAATGCATACATCTAGCAGCTAACCCTCGGCATTGGATGATGTGGAAAATATGGCTAAATAGGAACATACGTTGGCCACAAGTCTCACAGATGGCAGACCTTGTGGGAGCTGAGGTTGCAGTCCCACATACAGCAGGAAGGGAAGCCAAAATGTAGTATACATAGTAGTGAACAGCACAATGAAATGAATACAAAATGCAATCAAGCCTGCAATCAAGTGTGTACTATTGTATTTAGGTCTGTTGCTTATGCGATGCCAAACTAACAGCCTAAAATAAGCTGTTTTGATAATTAATATAGTTCCACTATGCTGGCTGTGGTTTTAGCATTGCCTTGGGCACCCTGTGCAAGTCTTTGTAAAAGTTAGCATGTGTTTCATGACAAAAGAGACAATTGCACTTTGGACTGACTAATGCACTATTAGGCATGAAAAATAAAAACCAAAGGTTTGGTGTAAATCGGTCTTGCTATCATGAGATTTCAAGAAGAAATAAGTGACTATACCAATTCTCGATTTTCCTTATAGTCTTCCTTAACAAGAACTTTGAAATAGAGATGCAAGTTTGGTTTTTAGAAACCTCTAAAGCTCATGCACTTGAAAGTTGGCACATTATGTCCACATGGACAAGATGCAATGATCCATCAATAACCAGGAACCTATCATGGCTTCCACTTGCATCATGTTCCCTGCAAACTTTCTTCCATGAAAACTCAATTTTCAAAACATACATTACTTGAAAAAACTCTCTTCGTGACATTGGAACTAGAGAAGTTCAAACTATCCAGCTTGAAACGAGTATCAAAGTAGGGTTACCGGGAGTATCTGACACCATAACAGGAACTCACCTGAAGTTTGCTAGCTTCTTGTCTGAGAAACTAAATATACTTTACAGCCTACATTAACAAATAAATAATGAGATAAATAGCTCCAATTCAATGTGAAACGGTGAAGGAAGATCGAGCAATCTTTCCATAGCAATTATGAACCCACTTCTAATCTGAAATCAAACAGCATAGCTTCTGGAAATTCTTATAGAAATTAATGGGAGAGAATAATGCTTAATGGTTGTAAAAGAACGATGAACTCATCATTTAAGTTCAGATGGCTAATCCACAGCAACAGACCAAGTGTGTTCTGTGTATCCATAATAAATATCCAGTAATTCCCTGGTGAGGCGACCGCAGAGGCTGATTGGCTCATTGTCCTTACTGCTATTGATTAAGCTTCCAGGCAACTTTTGTAGCCAATACTCTGCAGCCTTAGAATCAAATTTTAGAGAAATCTCAGAGCCATCTTCTTTTACAAGCCCTGATATGGGTTGAATCATGCAGGCAGTTCCTGTACCAAAAGCTTCAATGACAAGGCCCTCACTAGCAGCATCTTCAATCTGCCAAAAGATCAATAGTGCCAGGGAATGATCTTTTTAGAAGTTGCAGGATCATAACTTTGCAAAACTCACAAAATGATGACATAGCTGGAACATATTCAATGATACTTCAATCACACAATTTTAGACTCTGAGAATTCAACAATGCCTTCATTAAACCAAAAAGGCATTTAATCTCGAAAAATGGTTTAATAAATCTTGACAAAAACGTTTTTGCAAAGCTGGCTGGAAATAATTTAACTAGTTCAGCACTCCAACAACACTCTCAATCAACAATCACAAAATCATTTTCCATGCAATGTCAAAAATCCTTCATTTAAAAACAAATCAATTCCCTTAATCACATGCTGATGTTGGGTGGCTCAACAATTGAGATAAATGCATGTATGAGATTGATGGCATCAAGAGAAACACAAATTCAACTACTAAGGATAAAGCAAGCAAATCGAAAAGGAGTAGCATAACTACTCTGGAACAATAAACTTTGCTGTCCATAAACAGGTAGCAAATCAATAGAAATGGACTAAGATTCTGCAACCTCTTGAAAATGCAGCTGCCTTTCAGAGACCTTCATGTTGCCAAAAGATCTAGAAAGTCTAAGAACACTGTCTCTTGTTACACCTGGTAGTATAGTCCCATCCAAAGCAGGTGTGACAAGCTCAAGTTCTTCGTTGAGACCCCTTGATCTGATAAGGAAAAAGACATTCATTGCCCCTGCCTCCCCAACGAGGCCACCTTTTCCAAGTCCATCCTGGAGAACATATAATACTTGTGAACACCCTCTTTCTGCAGCCTGTTTTAAAGGGACTATAGTCGGTGCATAGTTACCTCCAACTTTGTTGTTGCCAACACCACCAGGAAAGGCTCTTGCATTTTTAGTATCAACAAATAATCTGATTGGCTTTAATCCACTTGGAAAGTAGGGACCAACAGGTGATAGGACCACAAATAGCATGGCCTCTTTTGTTGGGGCTAACCCAAGTAAAGAATCAGTTGCAATCATTGTAGGCCGAATGTAGATTGAGAATCCTTCTTCACTTGGTATCCAGTCTTTTTCAATACGTAGGAGTTCTTTGATGCATTCTAGAAGGGCAACCTGATCAAGATCAAGACCATTAAAATCAGGATAAGTAGCAGCAAGCATATTGGAAGACAGAAATTTGCAAATATGTAATAAAACGTGAACTAGCATAAAAACATATGAAAGAAACATATTTGTTATGGCCAATATCTATCTCACATGTCCAATAAGTTTTGGCTCCATGTGTATAACCACCATTGCATAAGAATACTTCAAATGAAAACCATTGAAACTTCACTTGAAGAAGCCAGTTACTACCAAGTTCAACAAAAAGAGTGTATCTTGAGGGGAATAAGGAAACGAGTTTCAAACATGAACCCTGAGCATCTCTCTCTCTCTCTCTCATATATGGCTCATAGATGCACCCCCCATCTAAAAACGCGTTCAGAAATGTGTTTCTGAACCGCGTTTCTGAAATGAGGGAGCGTTTCTGAGAACCTTTTTTTTTTTTTTTGGTGGGCAATATGGGTATCAAATTAAAGCTCTAATCAAGGGCATTGCATCTGTATAGGTTGCCAGGTGTTTTGGTCACAGTTGGGTCGGTCACAGCAGGCCTATTCCTAAAAGATTCCGAGAGGTTAAGTCCTTTTTGGGCTTTACGGGGTTTTTTCATAGATTTATCTTGCACTATGCATTAATTGCATTAGCCTTGACAAATGTCCTCAAAGGGGCTAAAAGAGTTAGTTGGCATAGTAAGTTCAGTCCTCCAATTACGTGGACTGAAGAGTTGAATCAGAGTTTTGAGAACCTCAAATATTGTGTAACTATAGCGCCTATTTTACACATAGTGGATCCTAACAAGCCGTATGTGCTTGAGACGGATGCCAGTGACTATGCTATAGGTGCAGTCCTATATCAAGATGGTAGACAAGTTGCTTTTGAAAGCAAGAAGTTAGATCCTGCTCAACGGTCTCTTGTGGTTAACCGGCACCTAGAGGTTTGCAGTAAGTATAGTTATAACACCACACATAATAGGGCCAAGTGATCTTAAATGTTGATAAACACAGCCAGAATATTAGAGGTCATGTAGAGACATCGACACAGGCTCAGCTGTTATCACTCATGTGAAATAGGGGCCAAGTGGCCAAGGGAAATGATGGGTCTGAATGTTGATCTATCTGTATGTTGTGAAGGGCAAACGTATGGTTTCCAATCAATGCATGTCTAACCAGTGCATCAGCAATAGACATGATGCATAGGGCATTCTAGGTCTAGATATCCACAGCTCTGATGATTTGCAAAAGGCCTCCACAACATGCGTAGGGGCCGCGGAGCAGGGGCAGGTTCATATGCAGGGGCGGAGCAGGTTCGTATGCAGGGGCCAGAGCAGGCTTCTCTAGGAGCTAGATTTTTGTTCATGTGAAATAAATCATGCAGATGGTCAATCGTTTATGATTCACAAGCTATGAATACTCAATGTCAGGATACAAATGCGTTTGGAATCAATGTGGCCACTTCACGGAGGTTCTCATTAACTGAAATTGTATTCCAGGACCTGTTTTTTTCATGTTCAAAAGAAACATTCCGACCCAAAAGGGTTGGAACGGGCTTCTAAGAATATATATATATATATATATATATATATATATAGATCATAGATCCAGCGGTACCAGGATCCGTGAATCCCGGTACCGCGGATCCAGTGTGGTACCGCGGATCCATACTGATCCGCGGTACCACAATATATATTATTTTTTAGTATATAATATTTTTTAATATTTAATATATTACTGTATTTTTTTTTAACCTAATCCCCCCTCCCTCGCTTCATCTCTCTCCCTGCCCGTCGCCCTACTGTCCGCACCCTCCCTGCTGTCCGCGCCCTCCCTGCTGTCCGCCCATCGCCCTACTATCCGCGCCCTCCCGGCTGTCTTCGCATTGCACTGATCGCGTCCTCCCCTGCTATTGCTATTTCGGCCTTTATTGTGGTTTTTTCAAGCCTTCCGACTCCTATCGCACCCATAGAGATCTCTGCCTTCTTTCCCCAGTCCTTTCTACAGAGATGGTGCATTCCAACCTTGCTGATCTGTGGGACGAGGTGGACATTGTCAGGCGGGTTCCCGACAAGTCTAACAAGTCCGGTGCAAGGATAGTGCGCTATCGATATTGCCTGACAGAGTTCGTTGCCACCCTCACTCGCCTTAAAGGTCACCTACTCGGCGCACGCGCGAGAGATGGTGGCACACTGAATGCTGCCCCCTTGTGCCAGCATGTCCGTTCCCGTCAGGCAGCGACTTTTGGATACCTACGGGCCACGTCTTGTGGCGGGGGAGAACACCATTTCGGAGGGTGTTCTTCGGTTTTGCACCGCTCCTTACGTGGTTGACCCCGAGTTGCTGCCTGCTTGGCTGGCACGCACGAGGAGAGGGAGTGCATCCTCGTCCAGTCCCTTTGCCCCTCGTCCCTCTCAGACAGTTCCGCCTCACGCACCCCCATCTACACCCATTCCGGTGGATCCTGTCCCACCGCGTCCGCCAGTTGCCATTGTGGTTCCACCACCACCTACTGTTGCTTGCACTCCCCCAGTTTACGACTTTCTCATGGACTCTCCGCCTCCCGAGCAGGAGCAGGCCCCGGATGCCAGTGACGAGGCCTTCCAGGATGTTGAGGAGATCCCTTCCTCCCTCCCTTCACATCCGGATGACCACCCTACCCAGCAGTTTTCGTATCCCATGCCAGATGTCCACCCTCCACGAGTGTACCCCACTTACGCTGCTGCACCCATCCCGGCCAGTGCATCCCACTCTCCCCATTCCACGTCTACAGCTGATGCATCCACTAGTGCCCAGGCTGTCACGTCATCATCCATTCCCGTCACGTTTGGTGCACCGTGCTGGAGGTCTGCTACCCGTCGCCCAGCTGGGAGAGTTCTTAGGCAGCAGAGCATTCGCGGCGCGCATCAGCCGCACATGGATAGAGAGGCCACACAGGCCGTGGCTAGCCTGATTTATGAGTTGAACCTTCCATTTGCCATCACCGACTCCGAGCCCTTCAGAAGGGCCTTCCGCCTTGCACAGTCTGTCAGCCCTAGCTGGAGAGCCCCTAGTTCAGAGGTTGTCCGCACACACATGCTGAGGGATAGGGTCGAGTCACTGTCTAAGGAGATGGAGCCTCTACGTCGCCACTGGGCCACTTACGGTTGCAGCATCATGTTCGATGGCTGGACTGATGTCAGGAGGAGGCCGATCCTCAACATACTGGTCTCCAGCTGCATGGGCACACAGTTTTTGAGGGCAGTGGATTGCAGCAGGGGGGGGGACAGTCATATCTGCAAAGTTCATGTTTGATGTCATCAGGTCTTCCATCCTGTCCATAGGCCCACAGCATGTCGTCACAGTGGTGACAGACAATGCCACGAACTGCATTCAGATGGGTGTACTGCTAGAGGCCGAGTTCCCTCACATTGTTCATACCCCCTGTGCCGCGCACGGCATAGACCTTCTGATGGGGGACATAGGTGCACTTCCCTGGGTTAGAGCCATCGTCCGTGAGGCCCTCTTCCTAGTGACTTTTGTCACGAAGAAGAGGCGTGTTCTTGCCATGTTCCGAGTGTTCAGCCATCTAGACCTCCGTAAGCCAGCCCCCACACGCTTTGCATTCGACTTGGTGGTCATCGACCGTCTGATCAGGTGCAGGGCGCAGCTTCTACAGATGGTTGCCAGTGATCTTTGGTGTGCCAGTACATTTCCGCGCACTGAGGATGGGGAGCACTTTTCTTCTACGGTGAGGGGAGACCAGTTTTGGAGGGATGCACAGACATTGTCAGGACTGCTTCGACCACTTTACATTGTGCTCCGCATGGCTAACAACGAGGGGTCGACACTTGGACTGGTATATGAGCTCATGGACCGGATTGGACAGTTCCTGCAGCTGCCCATCTTGCAGCCAGAGAGGTAAGCGGTACAGTGTTGTAATTGTTCTTTATCTTTTCAGTGTTTGCTAGTTTGTTTTTCGGTCGATGTTACGTTTTTTCGTAATGCCCTAAACCACATGCCTCTCACCTGCAGGATGACAGAGCTGAAGTTCATCTGGGAGACGCGGTGGAACTACTTCCACAGGAGTATCCACAGCGTTGCACACATGCTGCATCCCCTCTTCCTCTCTCCGACACAGATCGCAGACAGGGAGCTTGAGGCCGATTGGCTTCAGTACATTCACAGGGTGGGTCCACACATAGGTTTGGATCCTATCAGGCTCATGGAGGAGCTCGCTGCATTTCGTTTCGACATGGGCACATTCGGCCACCCGGCTGCTCAGGATCCAGAGAGGAGGCAGCTACCCATTACCTGGTGGACCATGTTCGGTAGCACATACCCATCTATACAGCGTCTTGCACTGCGTGTCCTTTCTCAGGTATGCATCTCATTTTATCCTCCATTGTTGTGTTTCGTTGAAGACAATGTGCTGAAGTATTTCAATGCACGCACCACAGGATTGTGCTGCCTCCGTGTGTGAGCGTAATTGGAGCACATGGGCACTCATTCACACGAGGAGAAGAAACCGGTTGTCAGTGAGTCAGTTGGAGCGGTTGGTGTTCTGTAGCACCAACGCACGTCTCGCCAGGAGACTTCCGACCATTACGAGCGCATTGCAGGTGATAAGCTAACCTTTCATAGCATGTTGGTTGACTCCTGGTATGTTGGTTTCATTTCTTGATAGAGTTGTTTCTCTGACATGCCAATTTTAAACCTTGCAGACGAAGATATCTGATTTGGAGCGCCAGGTTGACTTGCCTACGGACAGCACCCATCCCATACCTGCAGATGACCGGGGCACACAGTTGATGGCAGAGAGAGAGAGAGGGAGCTTGCCGAGATGAGAGAGAGAGCTTGGGCTTGAGCACAGAGAGCCCCCATTGTACGAGGCAGATGAGCCAGTGTCAGAGGATGATCAGGATGAGGATGAGCCTATTCGGGTTGTGTTCGCCAGATCAGAGCGGGATGAGGCATATGATACAGGTGTTGGGCACAGGCCTAGAGCAGGGGTCATAGGTGCATCACGTGGTAGAGGTGGGACACATGCCACAGATTATACCGGGAGACGGGCAGGGCACACAGTGGGGGCCAGTGGCATACCTTCTTATGTTGATATGATGGAGGAGGCTCTTGATAGGGGGCAGACTGATTTGGGTTTACCTTCCGCAGCTGCTTGGATGCGTGCATCACAGAGCCATAGGCATTTCTATGACAGCACACCAGAGGAGTCACCAGATGACTTTGATTGTACCGATTGGGAGGCCATGCCGGGTCCGCATGGTGCACAGGATGAGGCACGGGATGTTCCCGAGGATGGTGCTCATGATGAGTCCCAGAGCCCAGACCATTTGTATTCGGATGCCCAGCTGGACGACTTGATTGCAGACTTGGATTCAGAGGCCCAGCAGATGTCGAGCGTCAGGGCACCCCCATCCTCTCTAGCCAGCATGCCCTACACAGAGTCTCAGCCAGAGCAGCTACACGAGGTGCCTGCAGTTCCTCCAGTTCCTCAGAGGGTGTATGTGCGCCGCACAGCACCTCCAGTGCCACCGATACCGTTGAGGCCTGCAACCCCTTCATCGCCATCCACTTTTGCAGCAGCAGGTCTCCATGGCAGGCCACCATCTGTGCCTAGATCTTCTCTTGCAGCACCCACATCTACAGACGCTCCTCCAGTGGCAGCACCCACGGCACATCCTCCTCCATTGGCAGCACCCACGGCACCGGCTCCTCCTTTGGCAGCACCCACAGCACATCCTCCTCCTTTGGCAGCACCCAGGATGTACCAGTACCGTCCACCACAGCGCCCCTTTCAGTACTTATCGCCGCTGTACTTGCCTCCTACAGGGATGGCCCCTCCACATCTAGTTCCTCCACCAGCAGCAGGCCCACGAGCACACACTCCTCAGACCTACACCCATCTTTGGCTACTCTATCCCAGCCGGCCGCAGCTTGGGCTCAGCCTAGTCAGCCAGGTGATCTGCATGGGGGTGATGAGGCATTGACGGCTCCCCTCGTCCGCAAGAGGCCAGGAAGGCCCAAGGGTGCACCGAACAAGAAAGGCAGGGCACAGAAACTGCCAGGGAAGAGAGGACGACCTCGCAGGGCTCCAGTTGCTGGTAGAGGTGCTGTATTACAGCCAGTTGCAGCAGGTGTTGTTGGTTTAGCCTGCTTGGGGGCTGATGCGGAGGCAGATTGGGAGGATGAGGATGACGACTCTTCCCCCTCGGATACACAGCCCATGCCAGTACCAGACAGACATAGATATCAGCTGCGAGAGTCAGCTCGGGGCCCTGAGTTGTCTCCGGAGCATTCATCTGAGTTTGAGGCAGAGCATTGATTGTAGCTCCGTCATTTTATTTTTAGCAGTTTGATATCATGTTCCATGTTTGGCGGCCAGATGGTCGAACACTGTATTCAGACCATTTTTCATATTATATTTGGTGTTGGACGTATTCTATTCACTGCACAATGTGTATTTGTCAATTTGTAATTGTGATGTTCTACTTGCAGTTTTACTTCAAATGGTGTGTGCGTGTTTTCAATTAGTTTTCAGTACAGAGTTTGAGAGCATATGCAGAACACAGAAATACAACCCCCCTGCTAGCATTTCATAATCACATACATCAGATTGCAATACACAAAGCACGCATTGCACAAAAAACACACCGTACATTAATTCAACAGATGTATCAAAACTACAATACGTATTCCCACCGCATACGGCTGGGGCTGTTCTTTACACCATGCCAGACACTAAATACTGCCTCATCTACTGATGAACATTAAATAACAACAGTCAGCCACATACGGCTAGACCCCATCTATGCTAAACATTTCTACGGATCCTCCACAGACTCCTCGCCCTCGTCAGGTGCATTGTTCTGTCGCTCTCGCTCTGCCTCCAGGTTAGCCCGAGCTGCCTCCTGGTCAGCCCGACGGCGGGCAGCCCTTTCCCTGACCATGATGAGCTGCCGTCGTGTGAAGTTCATTCCGATCTGCTCATCCAAATCCAGCTCGACAGCGGGGGCGGGGGCCACAGCGGGGGCGGGGATCTGCAGCTCTGGGTGTCTCTGCCGAGTCTCTCGCAGCATCTCTGCAATGTCTGCTTCTTGCTTCCGATGCCTTTCGTTGTGCCTTCGGACATCTTCCTCGAGCTTCCTCCTGGCTTCGCCCTCCGCCATCTCACGACACCCTGTTGCTCGAAATGACCCTCACAGCCTCTCACAGCCTCTCAATGGCTCTCACTGGCTCTCTCACAGCCCCCCTCTCACAGCCTCTCACTCGGTCTGTCACACAGCCTCTCACAATGCCTCTCTCTCACAGCCTCCCACTGGCTCTCCCTCACAGCTTCTCACAATGCCTCTCACCCCCTCTCACTGGCTCTCTCACTGTCTCGTGAGTGCCTATTTAACCCCACAGCCTGTTTCCCAATTTGCTTTTGTTGATGATCCCATGTGCTACTGTACGTGCTGATCCCCCACATGCTGCACTGCGATTGGGTCCATGGTCTGCTCCTCCACAGTGCCCATGTGACGGTGTACCTGTCCGGATGTATTGCTCCCCCACATGCTGCACTCCGATTGGGTCCATGGTCTGCTCCTCCACAGTGCCCATGTGCTACTGTACCTGCCCCATGTATTGCTCCCCCACATGCCGCACTCCGATTGGGTCCGCTCTCCCACAGTGCCCCCAGTACAGTCCCCCTGTACAGTAACATCTTAGTTTTTACCTAGTTTTAGCCTATTAAAAGGGTTTTTTTTTTTTTTTAAATAATAAAAAATATTATTTTTGTGGTGCCGCCCTGGTACCGCTGGTCTGAGGGCGACACCATAACCGCGGTACCATAATGGCGGTACCACGTGCCACTATGATATATATATATATATATATATATATATATATATCATAGTGGCACGTGGTACGGCCATTATGGTGTCGCCCAAAAATCCGCGGTACCAGAGCGGCACCATTTTTTAAATTTTTTTTTTTAAAATTAATTTTTTTTTTAAAAAAAAATTAATGGGCGATATGGGTATCAGCTTGAAGCTCTTGACGAGAGCAGTGCATTTATGCAGGTTGCCGATGCTTTCAGCTACAAATTGTGTTAGACAACTAGATAATGCACCTCTCAGTTTAGTAGTCACTAGTTAACCGTGAGCTCAGATCTGTAAGGCCCCCGTTATGAGGATAAGCCATTACTGAGCACGGTTGTTAGTATAGGGTCTACTGTGAGACCATGATGGTTATGAGATGGCTAGATTACAGTTTCTATATAGCAGCAAGTCTTGGGGGGTTCGGGGGGCGGTAGCCCCCCGGCGGGGGGTTATGGGGGGCAGAGCCCCCCAACGGCGGGGTCCGGGGGCTGAGGTCCTTTGGCTGTTCGCTCTCGTCAGAACCGGCAACATGTATAAATGCACTGCTCTCGTCAATAGCTTCAAGCTGATACCCATATTGCCCACTTGATTTTATTTTTGTTTTTTAAAAATTAAAAAAAAATATTCAAAAAAAAAAATTTATATATTATGGTACCACGGATCAGTATGGATCCGCGGTACCGGGATCCGCGGATCCTGGTACCGCTGGATCTATGATATATATATATATATATATATATATATATATATATATACCATAGAAACTTGCTCCAAGTTCTTGAAGACGGAACGTACTAGTATAGTACTTTCTTTTTTTAACTATGCAATACTAAAAAGAAAACCAGAAACCGTCAGAATCTGAAGTCACATGATGAGGGTAGTTGTGCAAACTTTCTTATCAGACTATGTACAAATTTTCTGAAAATCACAGAATGTCATGTTGGAATATATATATATAGGTGGAGGTCTGCAATCTCTCATTTATGATGTTAGCTGCAACTATTTCATCCACGTGCTCAAAAACACCTTGTCAAATTGAGGCAGACCAATCCTTGTAGCTGAACGAATTAGACGATCCATGTTCATATCTGGCCGGAATAGGCGAACACGTCCATCTTTTCCCCTAAAAGCTTTCATCCCTTCAAAACACTCAATAGCATAGTGGAGAACCTGCACATTAGACAGCCATAAGGGACACATACTGGACACAAGGTTCATGGTAGTGAAGAAAGTTCCAAAGTCTACATTCTGATTGAGAAGGAAAACTACACTGATGAGTACATTGGTTACACAAACCATTTCAAAAGATGATCCCAGAAACATCACTGGTAACAACCAATCAAGTCAAGCAATCAACAACTTAAAGCTCTTGATTCAACTGCACGTTGGCTCATCAAAAAACTAATTTTGCACAAAATTTAGAGACAATTCTGTGAGTTTAACAACACATCCAACAAGAGTGCATAGAAATAGAATAGTAAACTATCAATCAAACATCAAAAACTAGTTTGTTGGCTCTTCTAACATGTGAGCACTGCAACATACTTATACACCAAAGCTCTCGCTACCAAATGAGAGGAAATAATGTCCATTTATACGAAATTGAGTCCACTTAAAGTTGGTGCACTACCATAAGGTCAAGGCCGTAGTAACTGGCTCACTCGTGACCAAACAGACCTAATGTAGCTTATTAGGTAGGGACTACATGATTTAATAACATACTTCAAAAAAACTGCAAATCTTTGGCTTTAAATTTGATTTGAACCGATTCAGGATTTGAATCTCAACTCCGATGTTTCAGAGATAGATCAAAACTTCAAAACTTTCCCCTTTTTCCACTTTGTATGACATCCAAAAAAATTTTATGGTTTTTCTCATATTCAGCAGAAGCTCCATTCGAACCTTCAAAAAAAATTTATATTGACTCAAATTATGATTAATAATGCCCCAAGTAGCATAGAACAACAACATGAGACTTGACTACATGTCCTTAACTCTCCCCAACTGCGAAACATTGAGATGAATGTTTGGCAAAACTGAAAACCTGAAAGAAGATGCCACAGAAAGGCATATGCAACAAATGTGCAGAAAATGTTGATGTCAAAGAAGACATCATAAACTTGTATGTTAGAAGATGCAAACAGGTACATGCTGAAGAATATGCTACAAAAATGCAAATTGCAAAGGATGTTACCACTAGTCCTTGAAAAAATTGTGTCATGAGACATGCGTTGTGCATATGAGAAAAAAGATGGGCCTTCGGGACCATCAACAGACCTGGTCACATATGTTGATTCATGAACATTGTGCACTATGAACATATAGGTCAGACACATAATTGTCAGCCTTCGAATATGAAAAGCAACAATGGTGCTATAAGGTTGAATGCTATCCATCATCTTATTTGGGATAGATTACCATCTTGTTCGAAATATTCCCTTGTGTCTCGTCAATGGACTAAGATTCTTAGTCCTTGCCCCCCCCCCCCCCTCTCTAGTGGCTTTTAGAAGATCTATAGAAGACATCTCGGGTTTGAGTAAGAATTTCAAGTTTTGCACATGGTTATTCACATGTGATTAGGCTTATATTGTTGTTCTGTGCCTCCCGGGGCCTTATGGATGCCTGTTAACTCCTAAAGTATGCGTAAACTCAATGTGGACATTCTGAGCTTATTTACTCTTCAGAAAGCCATTTACCATGGACTAGTCACATTCGTAGGACATTGACCTTTTGGTAGGTGCCAAATCCTCATTGGCATCCAGTTGTTAGCAGAAACGCAATGTATCATTATGAACAATCTATTTTTCCACTATTATTTGATGTGTGATATTGTGGGGATTGTCTCAACATGGTAAGAGCATTCTCTAGGACAAGGAAGATGGTTCTCTTTTATGCAGGAAGACAAGATTTAACTTTCCAGATGAAATTGTCTTGACTCTCCTTGTTAAGGTAGTTGATGGTTATAGGGATTAAGAGCTTGTTCATGGGGGCATGGTGTGGAGTTGTTTCTTTTTGGAGAGGCGGCAATGCAATCTATTGTTTATTGTCTTGATGCTAGGCTGAAGATTGATATCCAATCAACAATTTATTTCTCATCTTTATTATTTAATGTGTGATATTGTATGAATTGCTCTCAATATTGGTAAGAGCAGTTTCTAGGACAAGGAAAAGGGTTTTTATGCAAGAGAATAAGATTTGACTTTTTCAGCAGTCATTGATGGTTCTAAGAATGGAAATTTTGAGATCTCATTTTTTGATATGAAAAGCAAGCGGTAGCTTGTAACCTCATCTACTATTGCCCGTTTGAAGATAGAAGGTTCGGATTGTAGTTTATTCGTCACTGACTGCACAAAGGACATGTGGGTTACAAATCTTAATTATAGGCTTACTTCAATTCGATAGGGAAATCGTTCGATTGTCAGACATTTTTTTTTTTCTAAACTCCTACAAGTGGGTCACTTGGAGAAAAAGGATCAATCTCAGATTTGCACACCCAAATGTCAACCACCAGAGATAAGTTTTGAGAAATGTATTGCGCAAGTTTCAGAACATTTGCAGTTCTGATTGCATAATTAAATTTCCACAGGAGGCGGATAGAGCGTTGAGGAATTTTTTAATAGTTGGAAGTTAGGGAGCTTCAAATTCATCATTTAGAGTTTTGTTGGATCTATACTTTAAAATGTATCGAAGCAAGATCCATTATGTTTTTTAGGTTCTGATTACTTGATTAACTTTGTATAGAAGGGCATTGAGGAATCTAATTTCAGTTTGCAGTTTGGTTGTCCAAAAGTCAGAACTTGAAATTCATCATATGTTCAAGAATGGAAGACCAGCTAACAATCGTGGAAGATAGGGTTACAAGAGTTTATTGAAAAGCTAGACATTATGGTGAAGATACTTTTGCAGTTCAACAGCCTTGGTCCTCATTTGCTACTGGGTCCTTACAGTATGATATGGCATCTTTTCGGCCTAAGGCACTTGAGAAGGCTATGTCAATCACTCTCTATTAGAGCATCCATACATAAAGCTTGTTAGTTGCTTTGAGTCCAGCATGTTTTATTCCTTTCATATTGTTCCGACTGTCTTATTTAGTGACAACTTTATGATTTTTATTTGGTGTATACTTCATCAGTGATGGCTGAGATAGGAGGAAAGATGTGGTGCTTCAAGTGCGACTCCCAGGTGATTAGATGATGGATAGCATTCAACCTTATAGCACCATTGTTGCTTTTCATATTCGAAGGCTGACAATTATGGTGCTTCAAGTGCGGACTCCCAGGTAATTATAACTCGAAAAAGCGATGAGAGAAGAGATCAACCATGGGGAATTTGCCAAGAAATTCTCCAAGGTTGGTCTCTTCTCTAGATGCAAATTGGAATGCCAAAAAATGAGAGAGTATTAAGGGCGACATGGACAAAGAATCAATCCATCCAAGATTGAACCATCAAATTGTTTTGGGTTTTTTTTTTTCTTGGTTGCTTTTATTAGTAGTTTCTATTGTAGCAAAAACAAGTGCTTGTTTAGGATTCAGGGTGCAATTACAGCTCTGTACAATATAGACCATAATCAATCAGGTCCCGTCTCCTGACTAATGATTCTAGCATCATACACATTCACTGTTCATAAGCTTCAATGCTCAGTGTAAAAGTTATAACTTAAGACTGAAATTTGAAAAGTTCTTCGAAAGTGTTTCAATACACATGTAGATACCTTATCAGTGACACCTAGTACTCAAACTCAAAACCAGATAAATGGCTTCAATCCTTAACTTTATTACCTATAAATTACAAATACTGAAGAGCTCTTCAAAATTGGTTTAAAACACAATAGTAGGCACCCGATAGTAAGACAAATCAATGGTCACACTTATACACCCAGCCCTAATTTGGGCCCCCTTACACTATAAATAGGCAGCATTCACAATGATTCAATAAAGATTCATTTGAATCAGATCATTTTTTGCATTGACCTAGATCATATACAGGAGAGATTTGCACATTGATTCAGTAAATATCATATCCAAATGAAAAAAAATTTCAGAAAAAAAAAATTGAACAAAATCAGAAAAAAATACATTTTGAACAGAAATATGAAAAAAAAACAACCATGGTTTCTATTCAGACCCGGCCGACCACAATTCAATGAAACATTGCATCCTACATATTGAAATAGCAATCTATTGACAAAAGTCATAGTGCCACGTGTCATATCCATGGCTTCTACCACCAATTTGGAGTAGCGCTAGTATGGCATGGCATACCACCAGTTTCCCCACATGTTACAGATACCTTTTTTTCAAGAAAGGGAAGATAGAGATTTGAAAGAAAAACATGACAAAAGATTTACACTCTAGAATGATATACATGCAGTTACACCCTTGATATTACAGTATAACTAAAAAGCAGACCTGGGCACAAGGATGAAGAGGCAAGGGCCCAACTGGGTTGATAAGTGGAGCCTTCCATCCATGAGCTTCCGTCCAAGTGATTTTTAGCATGTGATCTGTGCAAAATACTCCAAACTTAAGAGTTTGTGCATCTAGCTTAGGTTTTGCCTGCCATGGTTAGCAACTGTAATGAGCAGAGTTTACACCAACCAGAATGTACAAGCACCTTGCTTAATAAAATCCTAGAGGTTCAGCACGTTGATCTAATAGCAGAATATGTTATAAAATCACTTAATGACTAGCATTTGACGTGATGAGTTGTGTCTTGGTACTGAGTTGAGAGTACTAAAAGTCTACAGACACTAAAGAGTAACATAGCTACTACAAGCAATGTATAAGTTGAATGTATACATATCGATTTTGAGCATAGTATTTATTTTAAGTACCTCATTATCAAAAGGTCTAAAATCTTTGCAGGAACACAGCGATTCTGTAATAAATGCAGAATTCACCTTAAAATTTCTTGACCTTTGATAGACCAGATCCTCAAAGATAATGTTTGAAGGCCCTGAAAGATTATCAATATTTTCAGCTGACTGCTGCTGAAGCGCTCTGATACTAGTGAACCCACGACCATATTCCTGTCTACGCATTGCCATTGAAGTTCTTGTAGTGTGAAATACATGATTGTACACTCCATGATTTGCGACAGAATCTGGATCATTCAGTAATGATTTAAGAATTTCGCCTTGAAAAAAAGAAGCAACTGATCTGTCTAGATAACAGAAAAGTTCATCTCTTAGCAAAATCTTAGAAAATGGCGATGAGCACTTCAAGAGTCGCATCGTCCTGTATGAGCATTTGCATAAAGAGAAGGATTAGCCTTGGGTGAAAACTAAGGTACTGTCAGCATCCTTATTGCAATTTTTTGATCATAATCACGTAAGAATCACCTACAAATGCATGAGACCATGAATCATATTGCCAAGAAGTGTAAATTACAGGACTACAGATTAGTTTGCAAGAAAGAAAGACCATGTAAATATAAGAAAACCAAAAACGTACTCCCCCTTTATGAAAATTTTTAACACGAGAAACTTCGCACTCAATCCAACCACAACTTCGTATCGTTTTAAGGTTCCTTCACTTGCAGCCCAACAATAATAGCATTCAACATGCTCTAGAAGTTTGAATCAAAAGTCTGAAACAAACATTTCATTCATATTTTGGGGGTTTTATGAGGGTTTGGGTCCATGGAAGTGTTAATTTAACTGTTGGGGAGTTCATGAATAAAACAGTGGATAAATGAGCATTCAAATCAAAAATATCATGCTAGATCCATTATCTTTCACAATAATAGATCTGCAGACTGTCTAAACAATTTTACAAACCAACAATTCTGTTTTTTTTTTTTAAAGCAAAAAAAGAAATTTGAGTGCACATTCTGGGAAACCCTAATGGGATTTCCCAGATCGCGTTCTAGATCATGTTCCGGAACGGAACATGCAACCTTGAGTGGTAACAAGCCCAAAATGGGCAACTTTCGACTATTTGGGTGCACAACATCACACACAAACACATAAGAACTTGCAATCCATGAATTCTATTTTCCTAGGGTATAGCCAAGGTGAGAAGGCCTACGTGTTGTTGTATGATCTTGAGAACAGGAAGAAGATCCCAAGTCAAGACATCATCTTTGACAAAGACCATGCACCCAAAGTACATGAGCAAGAGAAAGATGGAACAAGTGAGGTCTTATCCTTGATTGAATTCCATGGATAAGGAGCCTAATCTAGAGTCCTGTAAGCCTCGAGAGCAAGTACAACAACAAGAACCTAAACATGCTCGAGACCTCAATTTGGCCAACCACAAAAGGGCAAAATTGGAAAAAAGTGGAAGATTAGGAAAATACCATGGGATACATGGTCTCCATCCACCTCGCCTACCATTAGGAAGAAGCTACCCTAGGTGGTAGTATTGGGAAACAATCAAAGAGGGACGTATGTTGAAAGAAGGAGAGAGCAACGAATGGGGTGCCAAAGGCCCCATGAGAGACAAGAGTAGTTACTTTGCCCTTATGTTCGCAATTCTAGAGGCAGATGAGGAATAGGTATGACAACAAGCCCTGTAAGCGTATGACCCCATTGTGAAGAATGACAAATGGGAGCCAGCTACATTGCGAGGCAGCCAATAGATTGCAAGTGGTTTCTATAACTCCAAGTTTCATGCAAATGGAACCTTGGACAAGTATAAGGTGAGGTTGGTGGCTAAAAGTTATGCCCAACAAGAGGGGCTAGACTATGATGAGAACTTTGCACTTGTTTCTAAGATGACATCTATTAGGACCAACTAGATATACTAATGATGGTGATCTTCAGCTGGAAAGCTATTCAGATTCAAATTGGACAGGTGATTAAGACAGTCGAAGATTGATGACGAGCTATTGCTTTACCCTAGGTTCAAGGGCCACTTCTTGGTGCAACAAGCAGCAGCTCATTGTTGCTTTATCATCTGCAAAAGTGGAGTATAAAGAGACTATGAGGACTGCTTGTTAAGCTATTGTCTACTTTATGATATGCAGATTGCTCAAGTAGCATCTACAATATTACATTGTGAGAACCCAATTTGCATTCAGCTTGCAATATATCCAATCTACCAAGCACGAACAAAGCATATAAAGGTGGATCAGCACTTTATTCGAGAGAAAGTGCACAGTAGCAAGATTGAGCTAGCATACTGCGACAACAATAATCAGATTGCTGGTATCTTTAGTAAACCTCTTAGTAAAGACAAGTTTAAGAAGTTCAAAACATTGTTAGGTGTTAACTTAAATAAATTCTTTTCCATTAAGAGGGGGTGTTGAAGAGTAATGCCTATTTTACCTCTTTGGCTAAGCAATAATGTTATAGTGAGTTGTACATTACTCATGGGGGCCCCTATGTGTAGCTTAAGTTTCTTCTGTTCAATCCTTGTTCATTTTAAGTCATCTTATAGTGAGTCACCTATATTGCACCTGCTGGGAATCGGGATGAAGGTGTGGAACGATTCCTCCCTCGATGCATGTACTACGCCTATCGATTCAAATCCGAGTGTTGAGTTCGAAGACGGGGCTGATTCGACTTAGCTCTAACTTCGAAGTCATCAAAACCAATACAGGTGATCACGCAGAAACACGAAGTCAAATGACTGTTTTTTGTGGAAACGTGAGTCAGAGAGTTCAGACAAATCTATTAAAAGCAGTTGGACAGAACGATACAGAAAGCATAACATGCACACTGACATTATCCTGAACACAATAAGACTATTGTACATACAAACATATGTGGCCCAATGTAGAATTTGTCACTGAAAGATGCCAATTATTTCATCACCTTTATCAATGAGTAATAGAGATGAATAGAGATCGATTATTTTAATCTTTGCGATTTTAGATAACCAAGCAATCAAGCATTTTAAAGATTTCATTGCTTAGGCCTGGACAACGGTGAGTCTCATCATCATTTCTTCCTTTACTCATCATCATCATGCCTTTCCCGCTGTCTGAATCTGCTTCAATCACGTGAATCAGAGTCATACCATCTCATTCCTGAGATTTGTTTCATTGTTTATGGAAATATGAAGTGTCAACCGTTCCAGCTAAATCAAAGTAGGAAAGATTATATTGACAAGTTCGCTCACATTCACAATATCCGATCATTAAGGTTGAAGCTCTTAAGTTGTAACATAGTGCATGCATTGTCATCTAAATTTCATGTTCTAGCTTCTATATTCATTCCTAACGAAGTCGATTGACCTAGCAATAAATAGATTGTCTAATTTACTCATAATTACCTATAGGGAGGGTTGAGATAGCGATGCCAAACATGTCTAGCTGCCTGAGAGTACCATGAGAGCTGGAAGCCATGATTGTGAAGCTGGCTGCTGCATCGAGGAGGTGAGTGTCATATGAGAGTATCTGTCTGTCAGAAGTGTCAAAGCTCTCTTGATTTATACTATGAGCCGGAAGGAGGCATGGACCAATAAGGGAGGAATTGCAAACTCAGCAATGTTGAAGGCTTGTCCCAAATCATGTGGGATAGCACAGTGACCTGAAGTTTGGATATACTATTCTTGTCTGAAGAAGTAAGGTCTGTGCACCAAGCCTTAGCTGCATACAATGATGTAGGAGTGACTATAGTATTGAAAAGACGACATCTACTAGGAGCATTGTGAATATAGCTCCTGAAGTTGAATCTTTTCATCTGGACAAGGGAAGTATAACCCTTCCCAAGTCAAGCCAACATTGCATGCCTCATACGGACGATAGGACCACTAAACAGTACTCCCAGATAGGTGTAGGATAAAACCGCCAAGGCTGGCCGTCAAAATATGCTCATGTTTCTACATAAAGGCTCCGGAAGCGTTGATGACCATAACTTTGGTCTTCGAAGTATTCACTCTTAATCCCCATCTAGTGCAAAAAGTACACAAACTGTCCAAGTGTTGTTGGAGCCCCTCTCAGTTAGACAAAAGCCACATCATTTCAAGTAATGAGATGGAAAGGGAGCATCCCAGTCTCACCCCAATTATAAAGCCCTACTTCTAGGATCCAACTCTAAGCATGCCAAACAAAGCAACAACAAAGGGAACGGGTGGTGGATAAACCGATCCAACCAAACCTAAATCGTACGGATCTAGCCCCCAAGCTATGGATCAATCACAGTCATGGAAAGAGGAATCACACTAGCAGCATGTAGCTACCAATCACAAAATCAAGCATACATTAGTGAGAGCCCAGTAGGTATACTTATACCCTCCAAGGCCCATGCACCACTAGTAGTGCACTGTGACACCTCACTAGACACCTCTGCAGCCTATTTGGGCCACGTCATCCAGTTCCCCAATGACTCATTGAAAGACGCATACCAACTCCACCACCATGTGTTTAGACCTACAACCATTAATTATGACCATGTACACATAAGGGCCCCAATTCCCTTATAGTCACAATTAACTTACGGGTTGTTGGTCTACCAATCTCTAGCATGGACACACTATCTGAGACCAGTCATGAGCATGACATTCTTCCCCCCTTATTCAAGTTTTGTCCTCGAACTTAAAACTGGGGAAGTTCCTCCTTAAGCTTCTTCCTGTTCCCAGGAATCGTCATCGTCTGTACATCCCTTCCATCGAACCAGATGCTCGGTAACTATATGATTTCTCAATCATTTAGTTCTTGTATCCAAGATCTTTTCGGGTTCAAGTCGAGATACACCCGATGATTCATCCAACAAAAATTGATTTCCAGATCCAAGATGCTCTCCTTCACGTAGACTCTTCTTGAGTCGGCTTACGTGAAATACCGGATGCACTTGTGATCCTTCCGGAAGTTCCAATTGGTAAGCTAAGGATCCGATCTTTTTCAAGATGTGATATGATCCTCTATATCTAGGGGACAATTTATAATGCTTGTCGGTACGCATTACACTAGAATCATTCGGGATTCTCAAATATACCCAATCCCCCACTTGAAAAGTCTCTCGCTGATCTTTTCATATTTGCATAATGCCGGTCCCTATCCTGGGCACACTAGACATTTTCACGTGCAATCCGTAGCATTTGCTGCATATCATGTAGGAAATCCGCTACCTTTTGAAACGTGATTGTCCGAGTGACCTAGGCTCAAATCCGTACATAAGCATAAACAGGCTATAACTGTAGGAAAGCAAGAGTCAAGTCACCAAGATCTAGTTATCAATCAATATATATATATATATATATATATATTTGTGAAATTAGAATATATCCAATTTCACAAATTTATATAGAGAAGTCAATGATGTCATAAGGTAAACCTTAGAAACAATATACGAGCAACTCAAAAAGTCAAAGGATCTAAGTCAAAACAACAATAAAAAATTCAATAAACAAAAAATCTATAAAATGATCTTCAAATCGTCGTAGCCATCACAGAACTAAGAGTAGTTTCGAGCACGCGATTACTACCACAATTGTCTTGTGCGCTCCTAACAAGTCTTTAGCTACATGCTGATGACTTGATCTAAAAGGTTTCCAAACCTGCTTTCCGACAATGCGGTCTCGGCAGACAGGCAATTCGACATTTCTATCTGGATAGTCGAGATCAAGCACAATAGACTGTTTAGACATATTCGATACAGATGCATAATTCAAATGAGAAAGTCTATAATGCAAAAATAATCCTTTATTGATGTGAACAACAATATTCATAGCTTAATTGTAATGACTTAATTTATACAAGTATCCATGCCTCTTTCCGAGTTCCAGGATCTTGTTTGTCCTATCAATAACTCTACACTGATCAGATTTGAATTCTACTTTGTCCTAGATTTGTGATTCTATTGACAAATAGCAGATTTGTAGATAAATTTGGCACATGGAAATTCAATAGTAGTTTCAATCGATCATTCAAAAAGTTCATTCTTATAGTGCCTTCACCTTCAATAGCATGTGTCATTGTCGCCAAGGTGAACGTGCCATTTGGTACTGTAAGGCGTATAGGACTGGAAGCAGCCGATATGGTTGGTCATGTGCTAAGTGGCTCCGGAATCAAGAAACCAGGAGCTGTCGTCAGATGCTTTCTGATAATTCGACATGAATGCATCATGATCCACTTTTTGACTAGGCGGATGGGATGTTTCTGCAACTGTGTTTGTCTATTGTCGATTCAATTGCACCTTCTTATTGTTCTTGGCTTTCAGTATGCGACAATCCTGAATCTCATGGTTGGTGTGCTTGCAGTACTTGCAGAACATCTTCTTTGTCAGTGGATTCGACTGCTCTCAACTCTGCGTCAGCTACTAATTCGACTTGTGTTGCTTCAGGCCTTTCTTCTTCTGCTTGTTCGAGCTTCTATTTGTAAGTGCATGAGAGTCAGCATTTGAGGAAATGGAGGATCCGTTCCTTCGATTCTCTTCCTATAGCAACATAGCAATGACTCTTGATAGAGTCATATCTGAGTGAGTCGTGATGATCATCACCCAGTTTTCGAATGTGGATGGCAGGCTTGATAGCAGTGTCATTACTGCGTCTTGATCGTCTATGACTGATCTGACAACAACCATCTTTTGCAAGAGGTTCTTGAACTGGTTGATGTGATTGTTGCAAATCATTGTTGGTCATCCTGAGAAAGAAGAATCTCCTTCTGAGATGTAGCTTGGAAGTTACATCCCGCACATTGTACAATGTGCTCATGATATGCCAGATCTCTTTTAATGTTTGAGCTTCAAACACATGGCCAATTTGTGTGTCTGATATGTTGAGGATGATCAACATAAACTTTGCCATCCTTCAGCTTCCATCTGGAGATTGCAACGTCGTCTCCTTCGCGTTTGACTTTGACTCTTGTGACAACATCATACAACACCTTAGCCATTGCACAGTTTTCATCTTACATTTCCACAAGTGGTAGTTGGATCCATCGAGCTTGTCTACGATGAGATCAGCCTTGTTATGGGAATCCATGTGGAAGTTAGTCTAGGTGATAGTAATAACTATCAATGACTTAAGAATAAAAAATCTAGTGCTATTATCAAAATAAGAAGACAATTATTCTATTAAAGAATAGAATCAAGTTCTGTGGGAAGCTAATGAGCTACGAAACTAGCTGTAATATCAGGTTATGGCTTTGATACCATGCTGGGAATCGGGATGAAGGTGTGGAACGATTCTTCGCTGCATGTAGTACGCCTATCGATTCGAATCAAAGTGTTGAGTTCGAAGACTCAACTGATTCGACTTAGTTCTGACTTCGAAGTCATCATAACCGATAGAGGTGATCACGTAGCAAAAATATGAAGTCGAATGACTGTTTGTTGCGGAAACGTGAGTCAAAGAATTCGGAAATTCAAAGCAATCAGATAGAATGATAGAGAACGCATAGCATGCACACTGACATTAAAGAATCACAAGTCAGGTGATGTGGAGAGCACAAGACAATTACGGTAGTAACCGCGAGATTGTTCTATAGCTTATTTCGACTCTTTGTCTGAATCTAATTGATGTAGAAACATCTGCTATGTCTGATGATTAATTTACAATGCTTGATAGCTTGGTTATTTAAAATCGAAAAGATTAAAATAATCAATCTCTATTCATCTCTATAGACATGTGTGCAGATACATACAAAGCATGAAAGATGTTGAGCTTATGTTGTTCGATGTGGATCTTGGCGACAGTCATGGGTTCACTGTCTAGGTAGGCAGCAGTCATGGCTGTCATTATCTGAACAGGTGGTGATCGTAGTTGTTGTCATTGTCAAAGCAGTTGCATAGTCTCAAGAACAGCTAGTATAGGTGACTAGCTTTATTTTGAATGGTAACACGTCAACAGTCGAATTCGACGATTTGTCAATTCGAATCGATTCAAAAAAACCCACAAACTATTATGGAATCGATAAAAGGTTAAAAAAAAACCTTAAAACTTGATATTTATAACTAAAATTGATTGATTTGAGCCATATACAATTATAAATTTTTTACTTGGAATTTAATATTAAAATTTTAAAAATGAAATTTGCATGAAAGTACCATCCTTTGCAAAGTAAAATTTGAAGGGCAAGTTCTATGTAAGGACTTCACACGACGGGCATGAACATTGTGAAAAACGTCATGACAACCCTGAACGTCAAATTTCAACATTGGACATAGGTGATACACACAAATAGTCCAAACTGTTTCGCTTCAGGATGTGTTCCAACTTCCTACATTAACATAGTTGGTGCTAGAAAACTTGGTGTACGGCTTTCCCCGGGGACTAGTACAAGAGACACTACAAATTCTAAAGCATCTTCTTATATGCAGTTTTAACACCTTATATTGCTTATGAGAATTATGAGGCCTTCTGACTCCATGTGGCAGGTGTGCTGATACACCTCCACCCTGAGGGAGCACCAGAGTGTGACCAACTGCGCAACCCGTAAAGATTTGGAAACGGACTGGCTTTGATACGATGTGGCCGACGGGCTCCAATACCAAGTGGCAGACTCGGAATATACATAAGAACAAGAAAAACTCTGATTGCGTTTTATGTCTCTTTCTTGTTCGTGTTCTTGTGTGCTTAATCTTTTCATCTCCTGTTAATCTACTGAAAAAGCTCTCTGAAGTTGTAGAGACATACCTTTCACAGAAAAGTACTGGCAACTCTTGAAGCTAGGCTTATGCTCTGTTTGTTTAACAAACGGCTCATACACTCTTTGACAATCTATTTGAGTTAATGCCACCTATTGCTGAAAGGAAAGGTGTTTCAACGTTTAATATCATCCACATAGTTTGAAACCAAAGGTCAAACAAGGCGTAGGCATATCTTACGTTCGCAAAGGTTCGCAATTTATTCAAAGCTTTACTAGTGCAACAAGCTCAAGATTCTTAGCGCATTATCTTGATACCAGCTTGCACGATAAAGAAAAACGTCTCACAGTATGATAATGGATAAAAACCTAGTTAGAATGCAACGAACGATAATCTTCAACTAGCACCGAAACTCTGAATCACGTTGACGTTGAGGTGAAAAACACGAAAACGAACTCCTAACATCTGCAAACACTCAGGAAAATCGTTCAGACTTGCAAAATTGACAGCGGAGTAATACTAGCACCTGAGCGCAAATGCGAAAAGGCTTTCCTGCGATTTGTGCACTGCTCGGAAGAGATGATCCTTTGCTTTGCTTTGGAGTTTGCTGTATGCAAGGCTGAAGAGAGCTAACGAAAGAGCGAGCGGTTATCAGAGCTTCGTCGCTCCCACTTCTTTGTTATGTATTATGTAATAACCAGGATTATGATGAGGATCGGAAGTTGACATGCTGAAATTGCTCCATTTCTTTTTGTGCTTATCGCAGCCTGCCGACTGGCAGATGGTGTCTCGCACTTAATGGCACTGGTCACCGTTGGATTTTATCATCCACGCTGAGATTTTGCGATGATACGATGAGACGAGCGATGATACTTCTATATGTTTAACCTACGCACGCTCAGATGCTAGCCACGAGTCAGACATGCCACTTGGAAATTATTCAGTGGTTGATAACAAACACTTGGCAAGATCTGAATGCTCATTCTAACATTTAAGGGCTTTGGGCTTAAAATAACTGCGTATAGATAATATAGTACGCGAGAAGGAGAGAGATTCCTTAGAATCCTAGGTGATGGCTATCTTTCCACGTCGGCCTGCTGCCGGACATCGATGGATAGATAGGATTCAGGAGGGAAGGAAAGACGAGTCACGAGAGAGAGAGAGAGAGAGAGAAAAGATATATCACGACAAGAAACGACAGCGAACCTCCTTAGGTTCTATTCCGTTTAATGTCGTTCATTCCAACTTCCCATTTCTGAATTTTGCCGCTTCGAAGTTTGGTCCTTGGATTGGTGAAATGTTAAAACTTAGGAGACTCCCTACCCATTCCTTAGGGGAACCTCCCTAGGAGCCGTCCTTCCCGGGCTTGAAATTTGCTATTATGTTTTTCTTTGGTGTAAACATTTTTGACGCTCACCTTCCTCCCGAAAGGTGTGTAAAAAAAGAAAAAAAAATTTACTAGCACTTTTAGGCACTTGGAAGTTGCATATAAAACAAAAATTTGCCATAAAAAATTTTACCCCACAAATTCTGTTGAGGCTCCTCCATTTCCTTGAGAATGTTAAAACTAATTTTACGTGGGCAAGAGAACAAATGTCTCTGGCATTTTTTTTTGAGGTTGTCGAAAGTTGGACCTAGGCCCAAAGCCTAAGGAGACACTATTGTGACATTCTATATTCTAGACTATATTGAGAAAGATTGAGCATGCTAAAATATGACATCATTATCTTTCCCCCATGGGAAGGCTTATCCATCATTTAAGGAAAGTGCGGGCACCACTTTTGTGTGAAGAGTGTAGTCTAAATGTCACAAGTATGACACGTGGACAAGGTTGGGTTCTCTTTTCAAAGTTCTGTCTCTTTGCACAATTGAAAGGTCATTGTTTTTCATAGGCAATGCAGAACGCATTGTGTCTTATAATCACTTGCTAGTTGGTTAAGGGTCAAAAGCCACACGAAGTGATGCCGGCATCCTTGACTGAAACCTGTCGCCTCATCGAAAGGTTTGATGGTTCAGGTTTTCATTTATGGAAGCTAAAAATGCGAATGCTATTGTTAGATAAATATTTATTCAAAATAGTGGAAGGGGCTGAACATAAGCCTACCACAGGGTTAGAAGAAATACTTAGCAAGTGAGAAATGAGAAATGGGCGGGGATTAGCCTCCATTATTCTCAATTTAAAGGATAATGTAATTATCCATGTAAGCCATGCTAAGACTTCTAGAGAGGCTTGGGACATCTTAATCGAGACTCTTGAGTCTCAAGATGTCAAGACATGACTCTTCTTAAGAAAGAAGTTCTTTCAAATGAGGATGTATGATTCAAAAAGCATGGCCGATCATATTAATAATTTTAAGTCCTTGATGGGACAGTTAGCCGTTGTGGGATCTGCAATACAAGATGCAGATGCAGTGATGACGCTCTTAGGTATTGGATCTCAATACTCAAGCCCAAATCCATTCAGTAATGAGCATTCTGAAAGCTGTATATACGTATATTAGAAAACCAGAAAAAAAAAAAAGGGAAGGCTCAAATTTTTGAACAGAAGATTGAGTCGTTATTTTTCGATACCGAATCAACTCGAAAAATTCTATAAAATTCGAGTCAGATCTATAAAATTCGATACATGTATATTTGTTGGATTTATCTCCTCTACTCTCCTCCTATGTTAATCTGTCTCCATTCATGCTGCTGCATTTTTACTTGTGTTGTCCCACAATCTGCATATTTGAATTGTTTGTCGCAACAGTCTGCATATTTACATGTAAAATTAGACAGGCAAAAAATGCGAGAATTGCGACAGTTGCACAGTCTGCATAAATACAAGTAAATTTAAACAAGCGAAAAATGCGACAAAGTCCCACCTTCGCATTCTGCGAAGACCAAAAGCCGAAAGTGCCCTTATAGAAAGGCGAAGGTACCTTACAAATGACTTTTTAAGGCATTGGACAAAGTGTTGCAATTTTTGCATTTTCACCAACGTCAATTCTAGTCAAACCCCCTCATGCTCGTTCTATGCACTATGCAATCAGATTTGACAATGACAGCAGCCACCCACGATCTCCTACAGACGGCACAACCACTTTTGGACCTTCTTCATCTGCACACCTGTAAAATTTGTGTATATAGTGAAACCCATTTCAGTATTCAAACGACAAAGCATGATTTGTAACATGTTTACGCATTGATTCTTTCTTTCAAAAAAATTGTCAGTAATAGGTTTATAGCCTTTACAGATTGATTAGCCTGGTGAAGCATGTGGTTACGTCCCCTATTGTTTTGTGCTCATCTGCATTATTGACCTGTATATTTCATTATGCTTAATCTGATTACAGCTCTGTTTAGTTCTACGTTCAGATTCGTGTCAATACTGCAATGCTTTTCTATTTTTGTCTGACCATCTGATTGATTTGTTCGATTGTCTTCTCATTGCTTCCGTTACCACCGCACATTAAAAGCTCTAAAATTTTTATGTTTTTGTGTTCGCCTACTAAGTTACCAGTAGTGCACGCACCAAGAGAATTGAATGGACTGATCCTCTCACTTCTCCAACAATATTTTTCAATATTGTCGGTACCCACGACATGGCATTGACAGTCCGGCTACTTTGTACATACATTTACAGTTCCAATGACGGTTGTAATAAATGTAGTAGATAGAATATAATGCTTACAAGGTATTGTTTAGTTATAATAAAAATATGTAGATATTATTCAGTTGTATACAATTCTGCCAATTTTTGCCCAACCTCATTCCTTCACAACCCTTTCATTCCACAACATACCTCGCTTCACACACATCTTCCAATCCCTTCTTAACCGACGATTTCACCTGCCTTCTCACCCAAGCCATTCCATTCCATCTCGACTGGAGCCCTGACTGAAATCTCAACCGGAGCCTTGTCTAAAATCTCAACCGAGGCCCTGTCTGAAATCTCAATCGGAGCCCTGACTGAAATCTCAACCAGAGCCCTGACTCAAATCTCAACTAATGCCACCAGTCAAATTTCAACCAACGCACCCTTAACCCTGTCTCAAATCTCAACCGACACACTTTTTCTAGACCCCTGTTTCTTCCATTTTTTCACCATGTCATCCAACCCCAGTTCCAGTTCCGATGGCCTTGATGCCAATAAGCTCGACATCCAGCTGTGAAAATTAGATATTACAGAGATGCAGACCTAGTACCAGTAGACAGAGTCATTTCTCAAGGCAATTGAGTTCCAAATCTTCGTCCTGACCGGGTATCAAAGTCCGTACCTGATACATATGGTGTACGCCAATTATAATACTACGACAAGATCGTGCCAACTCATAGTTCCCCCTGTCAGGAACTATGTTTATAACATATCTTTTGCGGCAGCCGACTTGCAACCCTTCGGATTCCCTTGAGGACCAAATGATATCACAAGGATGCTCCAGAAGATTGAGCAGACAGCCTCAAATACATAGATCCCTTAGTGGACGAATGGAAGAATAAAGATGGGTACCGCGTTGAGGCCATCAATGATCAGCAGCTGCAAGCGGCATGTGCATATTTGACCAGATGCACACAAAGACCAAGGACAAAAGTGCTGAGGGTACCCATGTCCCTGTTCCACATGATGGCAGATTCACGACTACATGCCCAAAATCTTTATGATTGGGCACAGTTTGCTTCGAAATGCCTTCATGAGTGTGTTAAGAACAAGCACTCAATAACCGTCCTGGGGTATCTCATGACTGATATCACACTCCAGCAAGTACACCTACAACTTGTGGACAAAGCATGGGACATCCCAATAGGGTCCAAACAGTCCAAGCATCCACGCTCATGAGCTACTTCACCATCGGGGCTTCCACCCAAAAGGGTAAACATCGGTATTATTTTGCTGGTACACAAGCCACAAAGCCAACAACCAGATCCACAAGCAGCAGCATCCTCGGAAGCTCAACAGGCTGATACCTCCAAGGCCCAGTTGCCAGACACAAGGCAACAACGCATATGCAGGTGGAGCATTGGAGACATTATATGACAGGAAAACCCTTTAAGGCGTTCACTGATAATGTATCACTCAAGTACTTCTCATCCCAAGGTATGCTCACGCCAAAGCAAATGCGATGGCAAAACTTTCTCTCAAAATTCAATATAGACATTGTACACACGGCAAGAAAGAACAATGTGGTGGCGGACGCACTAAGTAGACAGGAACACTTGATGGCAATAGTGACAACTCAGGTGACTGGCCTACTCCAAGAAATCAGGGAGAATTATGGTGCAGATGCGTTGGCGAAGGACTTAATGATCGAATTTCAACTGGGAAAGCCTCATAAACATTTCACTTGGAAAGATCAAATGGTTGTTTATAAACAACGCAGAGTATATGTCCCAGACAACATCAACCTGAGGAAGAAAGTCTTGCGAGAACATCATGACGTACTAGCCGCCGGACATCCAGGGGTGAATCACATGTATGAACTTCTCAAAAGAGGCTTCTATTGGCCAGGTATGTGGGCAGACGTTGAATCCTATGTGCAAACATGCCCGACATGTCAACAAGTGAAGGTGGAACCGCTAGCTCCAGCAGGACTACTCCAACCATTACCGGTACCAGCATACCCATGGGATTCGGTGAGCATGGATTTTATTGTTCAACTACCACGGTGCCAAGGCTTTAACTCAATTTATGTGGTGGTTGACCGCTTTTCAAAGCAAGTTCATTTAGTACCAACTAAAAGTTCAGTGACAGTTGAAGAAGTGGCAAGGTTATTTTTCAAATGTGTCTTCAAATACCACGACCTGCCTAGAACGATTATTTTTTACCGAGACACCAAGTTCGTCGGAAAGTTTTGGACTTGTCTATTTTGCCTCGTGGAAACTAGACTGAATTTCAGCACTGCATATCACCCTCAGATAGATGGGCAAACGGAATGAGTCAATCGACAGATTGAACAATATTTACGAAATTATGTCGCTTGGGACCAATCCGATTGGGTCAACTACTTGGATATTCTCGAGGTTGCACATAACAACCAAGTGAACAAATCTACTAGAAGGGCACCCTTCGAGATAAGCAATGGTCGGCTACCGATTGTTCCAAGCTCTTTTCTTACAGGCGTGCAAGAAACACCAGTATCCACTGTGGAGGAATTCATCAATGAGTGGCACACAAAGCTGACAAAGGTGAAGTCATTTTTAGAGCAGTCACAAAGGAGTATGGCAGTTGACGTAAACCCACATCGACGAGAGCTGGAATTTGAGGAAGGTGATCAAGTATGGCTGAACACAAAGAACATTGCGTTACCAAAAGGTTTCTCTCGTAAGTTCGTTCGACCTTATGCGGGACCATATTATGTCACCAAGAAGATCAACCTAGTGGCTTACCGATTGGCGCTGCCATCCAGCTTGGATATACACAATGTGTTTCATATCTCATTACTCAAACGGTACAAACCAGATGAGCGATTTGATCGGCAACACGAACTCCGTCACCCACCAATGACACTTGATGATACAAAGAGACAGCTTGTACCAGAACAAATATTGACAAATAGAAAGTGAACTGGCATTCAATGTGAATATCTAGTGAAGTGGCTACGGGCTCCACTTATTGAGGCTTCTTGGGAGTATGAAGACAAACTTAAGGAGGGAGCCCCTGAAGTACTAGCAGAAGAACCAACGCAATAGCCGTTTTTCCAGATCGGCACACAAAGCACTACCTGGCGGCATGCCTCCTACATAAACATTCATGGCCATTCTGAAGTTCAAGGAACTTCCAAGTATCTTTCTTAAGTTTGTCAATAAATCACTTGCAGCTTTACACAGGTTTTACGTAAGTGAACTTTATCTACACTTTTCTTGTGCTAGTGCAAATGTATTTTTTTTAATTCAAAGTTGTTAAGGCCGGTGAATTAAGCCCGTGCCATACGTCCTAGGCCTAGTTTGGCCCTGATGAGGACATCAGCTTTTTCAAACGAGGGGAGGATGTTGTAAAGCTGACTCAGGTGCACCCAACGTGCCCTGTAAGACTCTAAGGGGTGACGCTTCCTAAGGTCCCAGAGCAAGTTAGAACGTCAAGGACTGAGCCTCCAATCTATGGTGAGCCAGTCAAGATGTCACAAGTCATGAGCTAGCTCTAGAGCTCGAGTCATGGCCTAGTCAAGAAGCAAGTTGATTTTGCTGCCGGGACGGCTCCCGAGACCCATGTCCGGGAGCCAGACTGATTCTGCCAGGCTTGCCAGGCTTAATCAGCAAAATAAAAACTAAGTCCCAAAAAGCGTGCTTTACCAGAAAGCAATATGTTTCAGAACAGAGGAGGTGCGCCGAATCACAGTAGAACTATAGGGAGAGTCCGGCAGACAGAAACTTGGGCAGCTCAACCAGCGCCAGGAATCCAGTCGCCAGGTCTCAGCTCCCTCTACCAGCACGAGCCAGGCACAATGCCCAGCATGTGGTGGCCCCGAGACCGGTCAGTCTATGTATGAATGTAACCTATTGCAAATCTAATAAAGTTGATCCTTGGGGATGATTACCATTTCGGTTTCGCCTCCGGGACTGGTCCAAGTGGAAGGACCCTTACTACAACCTTTTTGCGTCACCGACGCCTAAAGGTCCTCGTCATCGACGTGGGGCTTGCCGCTATGCCAATTGGTCAGTTTGGCGACCACTATGCCTTGGGTTTCATGTGTGGCTTGTCTTTGCCTTTGGTTACCTTTTGGGGACGGATTCTGAGTTGGCTTTCGGGTTGGTTGGGATTCCAGTTTTCTTAAGTCTGAATGGTTAAGCTTGTTACGTTTCTGAGTTGGCTTTTACGTAAGTGCATGATGGATGAATGTTAGACTTAAGCACGTGTTGGGGAAACTGCTCAAGTCCCAGCGCCCTTTGAGGCACCGGCGCAACAGTTTCGGAAAACATAATCATTCGATGTGCAGGGTTCATGATTCTACTAACAAACATGGACGTTTCAATTTGTCGGATATGGTTATGGGCATCCTCATTGGTATCTCCATGGAACTGTGGTAGAGGACCTATCACTTTTGGTTTTTTCTTGGTATCATTTGGAACGACTATTGGTGTTGACATAGCACTTACTACATGATTGCCTGGTGTAGAATTAGGGTCTTTCCTAGTGGGAGGAGCATGTAGTTTGAGATTTTTGCTTTTACTTAAGGTCTTGTCTTTTTGCTTCCCAACCGTCATACCTTGTCTTGTTGGAGATTGATTTAATTGAACCTTTTGGCATAGTCACCCATTCACATATGGTTGTTTCCGAGATCTCATCTATTGATTTAGGTATTGCGATCATTATCTCTCTATCGGATGTGCTCATGGTACCTATCTCATCTGTTGAGGTATCAGGATCTATCTTATCGTTTTCTCTCGATAGAGACTCATCAATGTTGGAGGTTGTACTTTCACTTTCAAGTTGTGTTGATGTTTCACCTATGTTCGATTTTGGTGGTATGTCATATAGGAAAAATCTACTGAATTTCCCATTTCGTCTTTATCAGGCAATGACGACTCATAGTCATGTAGCGAAAGTGCTAAGGCCAATTGTAGATCAGAATTTGATTCATCTTTATCTTTGATAGGGATCAACTCAAGTTCTTGTGATGAAAGTCCCATAGGCGTCACTATCCTATGATTTGAGTATCCCCCTTGTATTCATGGTTGGTTTTGGCTCCATAGTTGATGGACTAGGTTCCTGTAATGAGAAGTCTATAGCCAAATAAAGGTCTGAGAAGAATTCTACTAAGCTTTCATCCATGTCCACAACTAGGTGTGGGTCAGGTAGGAATCCCTCTAGCTCCATTCTTGGTATCTCAAGCTCTTCTAACAAGGGTACCTGAGGTTCTTCGGTAACTGGCCTTTCAACTACTATGACATGTTTTTCTTCAAGTTGCAGTTCCTCTATTTCAGATTCTTCCAATCCTACCTCATTCTTACTGTAATCAAGGCATGATAAGAATAGATTGATGGTTTCATTGAATCTCTCATCTGTCGATATTTTAGTTTCAGCCATACATTCAACAGTTGATTGTTGCAAACATTCACATTCTCCTGTATCTAATTCAACCCGGTCAGATGAGGGCACATTAAGCATTTCTATTTGTTCTTTTGTGGAGGAAATATCAATCTGAACGTCACTTATGCATTCCAAATTGGTAGAAGGAACTGGTGATAGTGTATCGCTCGTAATTGGAGATTCTTGATTGTGTTGCACAGTTGAATCTAGACTAGGACCATTGTGTTCATTTTTAGTAACTAGTGTCGTTTGGTTTCCACAGTTCGATATCCATGAAGTAAGGCGATTATAGATGCTACCCAACTTGTCAAATGGCATGTACATTCCTTCCACACCTAACATTCCAAAATATTTGTGTATCACTTCTTCATCCATGATTCCTGAAAGGGTGTGCAAGTTTTGCAAATCATAGTAGTTGGCCAACACTTTTTTACCTGAGATGATAATTCTAATCATCCACATTGGCTACTTTACTTACTCCTGGGGGTTCTATCAAAGGTTTCTCTAAGTCAAATGATATCACAGTACTTTCCATAACCAAGAAAAATGTCTTATAAATTTAAAGTAGATGGTCCTCATTGTGTTCAGAATAGTAGTTCCCTTGCTGATGCGCAAATTTAACTGGGTGGGCTTAGCACATTATGACAATGTGATGCTAACTACTTAGGTGCTAAGTTCATGAATTGATAGGTCAATTGAGAAGTTAGTAATAGTGTACCATTGTTGACATGCGGCTGACGGGTCCAAGATAACAACAACCAAAATGGAGTGGAGTTTGTACCAGAATGCCATAGCGTAGATATTCTAACCGCAAGTATAGTAGGGATGGATAACTGTCTTTCAAACAACAATCAGATTTTTCAGGCTTTGCATTTAAACTCCTGGCAGACTAATCAATGTTGGAGTCTGACGGGTCAGATAATGCTCAACAAGGGCGGACTTAGATTGGATACTTTGCTAATGGATCAGATTCATCTGAACAGTGGAGATGATGGATAAGCACTTTTCAAACAATGGGTAAATCAACTTCTTCATAATGGTGAAAACGGATAACCACTCAATCGATAATGTAGACAACAACATGGACAACCACTTTCCAAGCAATGTTTCTTCCAAGTTTGAGGTCCCGACAGACGCACCAATGTTGGATAGATTTTTCATTGAGGGATTGCTCCCATCGAAAGATCTCCAGCAAGGAAAGGGCCCACACTACCCGTACGCGAGTGACTAGCGTAACGTCATTTCCAATCCCGGGGGCCGTCCTAATCACCCTGTACTCCCGGGTCAATGAGAGTTTTCCAAGCTCTCAGAGGTATGACGGTTGGGAGATGACATGGCTACTCGTTAAGTGCTCGACTTGATTTCTCATATTTTTGGCCTATAAAGCAATGCTAGATACTGTGTGCTTGGGTAGGATCTAACGGGACCTCGGGAGACTCTAGATCAGAAACAATTTAGTCCTAATAGGATCCCAACCTTATGGGATACTAATAAGACTCGAACATATTCTAAAAGGGAGTCATGGGAGGTCCACCCTAGATCCTGTTGCGCCGGCACCTCAAAGGGCGCTGGGACTTGAGCGGTTTTCCCAACCTGAGGTTCTTCAGTAACTGGCCTTTCAACTACTATGACATGTTTTTCTTCAAGTTGCACTTCCTCTATTTCAGATTCTTCCAATCCTACCTCATTCTTACTGTAATCAAGGCATGATAAGAATAGATTGATGGTTTCATTGAATCTCTCATCTGTCGGTATTTTAGTTTCAGCCATACATTCAACAGTTGATTGTTGCAAACATTCACATTCTCTTGTATCTAATTCAACCCGGTCAGATGAGGGCACATTAAGCATTTCTATTTGTTCTTTTGTGGAGGAAATATCAATTTGAACGTCACTTATGCATTCCAAATTGGTAGAAGGAACTGGTGATACTGTATCGCTAGTAATTGGAGATTCTTGATTGTGTTGCACAGTTGAATCTAGACTAGGACCATTGTGTTCATTTTTAGTAACTAGTGTCGTTTGGTTTCCACAGTTCGATATCCATGAAGTAAGGCGATTATAGATGCTACCCAACTTGTCAAATGGCATGTACATTCCTTCCACACCTAACATTCCAAAATATTTGTGTATCACTCCTTCGTCCATGATTCCTAAAAGGGTGTGCAAGTTTTGCAAATCATAGTAGTTGGCCAAGACTTTTTTACCTGAGATGATAATTCTAATCATCCACATTGGCTACTTTACTTACTCCTGGGGGTTCTATCAAAGGTTTCTCTAAGTCAAATGATATCACAGTACTTTCCATAACCAAGAAAAATGTCTTATAAATTTAAAGTAGATGGTCCTCATTGTGTTCAGAATAGTAGTTCCCTTGCTGATGCGCAAATTTAACTGGGTGGGCTTAGCACATTATGACAATGTGATGCTAACTACTTAGGTGCTAAGTTCATGAATTGATAGGTCAATTGAGAAGTTAGTAATAGTGTACCATTGTTGACATGCGGCTGACGGGTCCAAGATAACAACAACCAAAATGGAGTGGAGTTTGTACCAGAATGCCATAGCGTAGATATTCTAACCGCAAGTATAGTAGGGATGGATAACTGTCTTTCAAACAACAATCAGATTTTTCAGGCTTTGCATTTAAACTCCTGGCAGACTAATCAATGTTGGAGTCTGACGGGTCAGATAACGCTCAACACGGGCGGACTTAGATTGGATACTTTGCTAATGGATCAGATTCATCTGAACAGTGGAGATGATGGATAAGCACTTTTCAAACAATGGGTAAATCAACTTCTTCATAATGGTGAAAACGGATAACCACTCAATCGATAATGTAGACAACAACATGGACAACCACTTTCCAAGCAATGTTTCTTCCAAGTTTGAGGTCCCGACAGACGCACCAATGTTGGATAGATTTTTCATTGAGGGATTGCTCCCGTCGAAAGATCTCCAGCAAGGAAAGGGCCCACACTACCCGTACGTGAGTGACTAGCGTAACGTCATTTCCAATCCCGGGGGCCGTCCTAATCACCCTGTACTCCCGGGTCAATGAGAGTTTTCCAAGCTCTCAGAGGTATGACGGTTGGGAGATGACATGGCTACTCGTAAAGTGCTCGACTTGATTTCTCATATTTTTGGCCTACAAAGCAATGCTAGATATTGTGTGCTTGGGTAGGATCTAACGGGACCTCGGGAGACTCTAGATCAGAAACAATTTAGTCCTAATAGGATCCCAACCTTATGGGATACTAATAAGACTCAAACATATTCTAAAAGGGAGTCATGGGAGGTCCACCCTAGATCTTGTTGCGCCGGCACCTCAAAGGGCGCTGGGACTTGAGCAGTTTCCCCAACACGCTCTTCAGACTAACATTCATCCATCATGCACTTACGTAAAAGCCAACTCAGAAACGTAACAAGCTTAACCATTCAGACTTAAGAAAACTGGAATCCCAACCAACCCGAAAGCCAACTCAAAATCCATCCCCAAAAGGTAACCAAAGGCAAAGACAAGCCACACATAAAACCCAAGGCATAGTGGTTGCCAAACTGACCAATTGGCATAGCGGCAAGCCCCACATCGATGACGAGGACCTTTAGGCGTCGGCGACGCAAAAAGGTTGTAGTAAGGGTCCTTCCACTTGGACCAGTCCCAGAGGCAAAACTGAAATGGCAATCATCCCCAAGGATCAACTTTATTAGATTTGGAAGAGGTTACATTCATACATAGACTGATCGGTCTTGGGGCCACCAACACATGCTGGACATTGTGCCTGGCTCTTGCTGGTAGAGGGAGCTGAGACCTGGCGACTAGATTCCTGGCGCTGGTTGAGCTGTCCAAGTTTCTGTCTGTCGGACTTCCCCTATAGTTCTGTTGTGATTCGGCGCACCTCCTCTGGTTTGAAACATAGTGCTTTCTGGTAAAGCACGCTTTTTAGGACTTAGTTTTTATTTTGCTGATTAAGCCTGGCAAGCCCAGCATAATCAGTCTGGCTCCCAAACATGGGTCCCGGGAGCCATCCCGGTAGCCGAATCAACTTGCTTTCCTGACTAGGCCATGACTCGAGCTCCAGAGCTAGCTCATGACTTGTGACTACTTGATTGGCTCACCACAGGTCGGAGGCTCAGTCCTTGAGTTCTAACTTGCCCTGGGACCTTAGAGAGTGTCACCCCTTAGAGTCTTATAGGGCACGCTGGGTGCACCCAAGTCAGCTTTACAACATCCTCCCCTTGTTTGAAAAAGCTGATGTCCTCATCAGGGCCAAACTAGAACCTAAGACTCATGGCACGGACTTAATTCACCGGCCAAAGGAGACCAACTGTAAAGAGAAGTAAAGATATTGTGTTTGCACCCAGCACAGGAAAAGTGTGGGTCTAGTTCACTTACGTAAAACCTGTGTAAAGCTGCTGCACTTAGACATTAGACTGAAGCTCACTTCTCGATGAGAAATGCGGCTTACTTTATTAACACGAAAGAAAAAGGTACTTACGGCTCCCTTAAGCCTCAGATATGTCATTTTCTTCGCACATCTAGATGAGTCCCCTAGGACTCTAGATTTTTCATTTGGTCGCCCAGGTTGAGCTCCTTGAGCTCTGCATCGGCACTTAGATTCACCTATGATGTAGAAGCTGCAGGCAATGTTGGCTCCATTTGACCTCACGTCAGCTAGTTTGTCATTGTTGGATGTCCTTCGTTAAAGAGGTGAGCTTTCGCTTGGTCACACAATTTGAGCTCCTTGAGCTTTACATCGGCACTTGAATTTACCTTTGATGTAGAAACTGCAGGCAATGTTGGCCCCATTTGGTCTCGTGTCAGCTGGTTTGTCACTGTTGGCTGCCCTTTGTTAAAGAGGTGAATGAGATTGAGAGGGATGGTTGGCTCAGGTTCATTTGTGTCGTTCTTTTCTAGTTGGTCCCCCATAGCTCTGACGACACAAGGTCTCCTGCCATTATATAATAACACAAGGTTAACCCCTTTTGCCAAGAAGGCCACCACATGTTCATTAAACCAGCTTAATCCCAAAATAGCGTCGAAGGCATCCATCTTCAAGATTGTGAACGTTAGTCGATTCTTCCAGGTTCCCAGGGAGATTGGTAAGTTGGTTGCCAATCTACAAGTGGTCATTGTACCTTTCACGGTCTCCACACAAATAGGAGTCACATTTTCTTCACATTGGATTTCCAATTCCCCTGTCAGTTTTTCTGACAAGTAGTTATGTGACGCCCCCAGGTCTACCATGAAGTAAATGATTCTACCTTGAATACAGCCTTTCAGGTACAATAACTTTGATCCTCTCGCAGGAGTCGCCATGAGATGTTCACGGTACGCCGCAAGTGCCCCTATCTATTGTAAGACAGGTCAGACTCCGTCAAATCCGTTTCTGGGTCCTCTTCGTCATCATGTTCACCATCTTCTTGATCAAATGCCTCTCTCTCCATCCTATCAAATCCTTCAATGGCAGCCACAATTTGCTTGTTCAATGGTTTGGGGCATGACCTCCAAGAGTGACCTTGTTGATGACAGTTGAAGCAGCGCATGGAACTGCCCACTGTTGGTGAGCTGTTGCTGTGACTAGCTGAAGGTCCAACATTGTTTCTTCTCTGGAACGTGTTCCCTCCATTGTTGCCTTGGTTGCCAAACCCTGTTTTTGTTGGGAATTTGTTCACGCTACTCGAGGCTTGGTTGCCATTTGAAACTGAGTCCCCCCTTGAAAAGAAGCTCGGACTCGGTTTGGATCCACTAAATACTATTGTTGAGGTTGGGGGAGCAGCTGGTGCCAATGTGCTCTCATAATCACAAACCATTTCAGCCGCCCGAATAGTTGAATTGAAATCATGGGGCATGTAGCTGTCTATTGCACGCCGGGTCCAAGACTGCATTCTAGACAAGAGGTAATGAGTTTTGTCCGCCTCGGACATATTTTCAATAACCCATACATCTGTCTGAATTTATTGAGGTACTCTCGAAATGACCCTTTCTGTTTGAACCCTGATAATTTTGTCCTCAATCTCATGTGTGAATCCTTCGGTATGAACTCCTCTCGTAACGCGATTTTGAATGCGTCCCATGTCTGGAAATGCATTCCTGTCATCCGGTACCAATTTGTAGTGTAGCCCTCAAAATATGCTAATGCCAAGTCCGTTCTTTCTTCCTCAGGATTGTTCATCAGACGGAAGTAATGGTCCATGTGAAACAACCAATCTTCCACAATTCGAATGTCACGCTCTCCTTTGAAAGTAGGTGGTGCTTTTACTTTGGCAGTCTTCTTTGGGCCTTCTGTGTTTCGCGCTCGTGGTTCTCTTGGTATCTGTGGAGGAGACACCACTGCATTCCCTCTAGTTGCCTCCAACTCTTCAACCCTGGCTTCGAGTTGTGTTAGCCCGTCTCTCATTTCTCTAGCAAGGTTAAATTGAGTAAGGTTCATGGTCGCAGGGATGTTTTCCATTCTTTCCTTTCTGTTTCTCTGTCCTTCTTCACCTCGCTAAGCATAGCCGTTATTGCGCTTGATAAGTATTGCCGCATCTTCACTTCAAAGAGGTCTTGTTGCGCCTCTGGCAAGGGTTCGTCTCTTGGTGTAGGTTCAGAAGGGCCACCCATCTCTTCTTGGAGAGGCGCCACTGTGGAGTGCATACGCTCTTTCTTTCTTGACTTGGACCTGGTGCCATCTCGAAGCATGCGGGAGCCTATTCTTGAGCCAGCTCCTCTTCGTCCGTCAATGCTCGTAACTCATCAAGGTGGTCCTCCATTATAGTAAGAGGTGTACTTCCAACAGATTATCGCCTCAATCCTTTTTATTTTTGAAAACTCTCCATCCTATCGGCCGGGCCCCACAGCTCTCTTTTCTTCTTTATTAAATTAGCTTTAATGAAAATATCCCCTCCTCAAACTTAGCACACTCACATCACCTGAGAGCCAAATAGGAACCAGGTCATTTGTGTCCAAGCAAGCACACAACAAATGGAACATACCAACCAAAGCAAACACAGAGGATCCCTCTCAAGCCACAAACCCCCCTGAGACCGGACGTAGGACCTTTGCCTAGTCGCACCCACACAAATCTATCACAGAATTAGCCCATGGAGAAACATTCATCCAACCATCCGTGCTTTCACCATTAAGCAGCACATTGCCTCAGTCACGCCCCACCACTTTTTGGTCGATAGCCCTTATAGCTAAACGATTGGCAACTATCCCGCACCGACAGCTAACCACCCGTGCTTTACACCCGAATTCGAGCAACATCTCTGTATCAATGGTTAACCTGTACAATTCGAATATGTCACCCCACACCCCACAAGGCACAGACCGTGCTTTCACCAACCTAATGGCAGCACATTGCCTCATCTGTCCTACATGCAGACGGCGCCAGGCCGAAACCGTGGGAACTGACCGTGCTTATACCTCAAGGGTAGCACCTTGCCTCATCAAGTCCCCCGTTCTTCCGACCACCTCGACCGTGGACGCACCCGTGATTACACTGTGGGCAGCACCTTGCGCAATGGTTGTTCTGACAAATCCCAAAATGTGGCCATCCCTGTGAGACTTGCGTAGCTGACCGACTAGTCGGCTCTGATATCACATGTTGTGCCGGCGCCTCAAAGGGCGCTGGGACTTGAGTGGTTTCCCCAACACGCGCTTAAGTCTAACATTCATCCATCACGCACTTACGTAAAAGCCAACTCAGAAATGTAACAAGCTTAACCATTCAGACTTAAGAAAACTGGAATCCCAACCAACCCGAAAGCCAACTCAGAATCTGTCTTGCAAAAGGTAACCAAAGGCAAAGACAAGCCACACATGAAACCCAAGGCATAGTGGTTGCCAAACTGACCAATTGGCATAGCGGCAAGCCCCACGTCGATGACGAGGACCCTTAGGCGTTAGCGACACAAAAAGGTTGTAGTAAGGGTCCTTCCACTTGGACCAGTCCCGGAGGCGAAACCGAAATGGTAATCATCTCCAAGGATCAACTTTATTAGATTTGGAAGATGTTACATTCATACATAGACTGACCGGTCTCGAGGCCACCAACACGTGCTGGGCATTGTGCCTGGCTCGTGCTGGTAGAGGGAGCTGAGACCTGGCGACTAGATTCCTGGCGCTGGTTGAGCTGCCCAAGTTTCTGTCTGCCGGACTCCCCCTATAGTTCTGCTGTGATTCGGCGCACCCCCTCTGGTTTGAAACATAGTGCTTTCTGGTAAAGCACGCTTTTTAGGACTTAGTTTTTATTTTGCTGATTAAGCCTGGCAGAATCAGTCTGGCTCCCGGACATGGGTCCCAGGAGCCGTCCCGGCGGCCGAATCAACTTGCTTTCCTGACTAGGCCATGTCTCGAGCTCCAGAGCTAGCTCATGACTTGTGACTACTTGACTGGCTCACCACAGGTCGGAGGCTCAGTCCTTGACATTCTAACTTGCTCTGGGACCTTAGAAGTGTCACCCCTTAGAGTCTTGCAGGGCACGTTGGGTGCACCCGAGTCAGCTTTACAACAGATCCCAACCTACAAATTCAATCTACTATTAGGGACAATGACTATTGTTGTTTTGCAACATACTTTGGGAACTTTGCTCCTAAGCTTAATGTGCAAACCCAAATCGGCATGATCTATTCTTCCCTCTGATTCTATAAGTGATTTTGGTGACTTTGTCATTGGATCTGATGGATGGATTAGGTGGTTCTATCAGAACTTTTTAAAGATTTCTTCTACATTAAAGTTATTGTTAACATCTTTAAAGTGAACTTGAAGAATATTCTCATTACCAAGGGCATGTTGCAGGAGAAATTCTATCTTGTGGTACGCGTAATTCTCGTAAAGTGTTCCATCACGTAGTTTTCCTGAGTGAAGGTCACACATTTCTATGTGGTTGGTGTTTTGATGGTTTATGTGACTGTGGAGACACTAGGTACGCGCATGTAATCCTTGCGGGATTGAGTTCGTCTTCTCTTGAAATATGCATTTGCCCTTTCTACCTAGGGTGGTATCTCTCGTTTAGCGTACCTATTTTGTTTTTGGTTCTATGTGTTATGTCTTATGGATCATGATAGGCAGTCCCTTTCCACCACTTGTGTGCAAATGATGTTACTGACCTAATCCACAACTGTCTTTGAGAGATCCAAGTCTAATGGGAATTTTGCGGGTTCTTGGAAGATATGTCGGGTGTACGAAGATTTGTTATTATCGAGGAGTATTTTAATAATCAGATGACTTAGTTCAACTTCCCATGGCGGGTATTTTTCCATGCACTAAGAGTTATCACAAAATATCTACCCCTCTTTTTCTATGGCCGGTGTAGCGTTTGATGGTCAGCTTAGAGGTAGAGTAGGTTCGACTTTAATGACTCTAACTCCCTAAGATCATTATCAGACTCAAAAACTTGACTATCACATTACGAACCCTGGTATGCTGGGTTTCTTGTTCAGCGGGACATGGTTCCACACATTTTCTAGTCCATTCTAAGTTCTATGACATGCCCTGTGGTAGAATTCGATAATTCAAGGCAATCCTACTGCTCGTCATGTAAGAGTTCAGATCGATAGCACATGCCACTTACTTAGAAAGCTTCATTCTACCCTCTGCTTTCGCTAAGTCTTTCCTTGAAATTGACTTGACTTATTCCCAAAAGTTATTCTGACGTTGCATGTGAAAATCAGGTCTTGAGAGTTGCTTTTATAGGTCGCACATGATTCACCATTTATAAAGGCCAATGTATATTAGTCCGAATCGTCTCTCAAAGTATTTTTCCTTAGATTATAGGGGTGCCCTTCATTTTGTAAGGTACTTTATCAAATCCGGCCCTTAGTCTGACGACGTAGTTCATTGTTTGTGTTGGGGCCAAAATTTATGGGTACGTCCCTACACTTAAGGTCATGTGGATCAGGAATTCCAATAAGACATGGCGATTTATGACACGAGCTGGTCTTTTTGGATCAAGTTTTGCCTTAAATGCTCAATGATTTTCCTTACAATGCTCAGGGGACCGACAAACCTTGGTTGTCAGGTGCTCGAGTGCTTGCCTCCAAGGCCCGTGTGTTTCAACGGGTAACTTGGGCGGGGTGGTCTAAGTGCGGAATTTCACTGTAAATATTGGTTCTTGTCTAACCCGGGAGGTCTGTTTCATCCTCACCGAGTGTTAAGCCGCCTCTGTGTTTCAAGAGGGTCGACTGTGATTTACAATCACAAAAACACACGTACACACACTTATGACCAGTATACAAGCACTATTAATGATTTTGATTTGCAAGCACTACATTTCCGTAAAATATTAAGCATGTACTGACTCCTTGAGCAGTCATTGAAAGGAACTATAAATAAAACAAACGCCTCATGGAAAATTTTCAAACCATAATCAACACAGCCCTTCTATTAACTGAATATCAGAGTAGCATATTCCAAAGACAAAGACACATGCATTCAAAACTCATTTTTGCCAACTAGTAGACAATCATCCAAATCAACTATTTGCATTCATCTTCAGCAAACTACTTTTCAAGCAAGTGATACATTTATGACTATGTCATCAGACACTTTCCACTCATGCCATCAAACCTATGTTAAGTAATCATAGCACCACAATTAACATCACACATAATATTCATTTGAAGGAAATGATGATAGAAAAGGCACATACCTCAGTGCGTTTCGGGGATGACCTCGTCCGATCCAAAACTTGCTCTAGTCGTCAAAATCTTTTACTTTGCACACAACGAGCGGGCCCTCCTTGAAATAAACCATCTTTGTGTGGGTGAAAGGGAAAAGCCCACCCCCGCTCCCCCCTCCTTTATCTCTCCTTCTTCGTCACGATCCCTGTTCTGGCTCGATCCTTGCTCATTTGTTGCTGGCTCGCGGGTTTCTCCTCCCACTCACGGCCCTGTCACAGTTCTGCTTGCTGTCCTGGCCCTCGCTCCTCCTCTCTCTGTCTGTCTGCTGGCTCTTTCTGGCCCTTTCCACACTCCTCCTGGCTCGCTACTGACCTCATCCTCCTTCTCTGACCGCGCTCTACTGGCTGTCTCTCAATCGCTCTTTGCCAATACTTTGCTCAACAGGTTCAGTTGCATCATTAACTGGCTTTGCGGTTAAGAATGCATTTGAGAGAGTTATGAGGTGCAGCTATGGAGCCTTTAAGGTAATCGCAGACAATCAAGCCATAATACCTCTTTCTGATGTTTTTAGAAATGTGCTGATCTTTAGTTGGTTAATAATGCCCTGGAGATGAACTGAGGCAACAATAGATCTGCAGGTATTCTAGAGACAAGCCAAGCTTCTTGAAATATAGTGTAGATCAACAATGGAATGTACTCTTTGGAGCTGAGAATGGCTTGCAGGTCTGATCAGCTAAGAGTTAAGACTCAAAAGGTGGATAAATTGGAATTAATACTCGTGATAAGGGGTATGTGGCCCAGAGAAGTAGTGCTCCATTGCTCTTTCTCCTTTACCTGGGAGAAAACTCATAAAGCACTGTTCAAATCAACTAATTTCTCTCACACACAATGCATCATTCATTTACTCCTCCTTTAAAGGATTGCTCTTCCTATGATCTGATACAGCATGGCTTTTCACAAGACATTGGCTACTTCATAGCCTGGATCACTCACCAACCTGGTAGAACACGGGTCTTTCTCATGATCACAAAGCATTGTTACACATCCCCTACACATCAATGGCTCCCACAAGGTAATAGTTCTCACACAACATTGGTAATCTCAATAATTTCTCTAAGGCATGAGAAGCTCAAAACAAGGCAAAAGTAACTCTTCTCATCCCTTCAGCTCACAGCAGTATAACAATGTCAAAAGAGGTCCTGTCTTCAGTTCAGCAACATAACAAGATAATGAGATTGCCTGCCCTCTCTTTCTTATGGCATAACAAGATCATGACTAATCAGCTGGTGTGCAGCAACATATCGAAGAAAAAAAAATACAGCCTCATGTTCAACAACATAACCATATAATCTGGCTCTCTGAGCAGCATAGCAAGGCAATCAAATACACTCTTTCTCTCAATTTTTCTCTCCTTTTTAAATGGCATCTCAGGGAGGATATCTTCTAAAAGCCAGTGAAAGACTAAACACTTCTAATTACTCAATTTGGAAGTTCAAAATGGAGTCTATCTTGATACTCCAGGATGTTATGGATATTGTGCTTGGTGTTGAGGAGGAGCCTCAATGAAGCGCAGGCATCCCAAAGGGAGCCGGGAACCACGACTTAGCTTCCCAGCCTTCAACTCTTGCCATCCGAACCCACTTGACATACAAGCAGCCAACTCGCCAACAACGATCAGACTTAACCAACTTGAAGTTCCAAAAACCAACATTGAGGTCCAACCTGGCGCCATGCCAAATCGGGGGTCCCGACGTGGGTGACTTCCCTCCAAGCAAGCCGCCCGACATACATCAAACTTAACCAACTCGAAGCTTCGTTACAAACGAGTAACATCCAATCCAAGCAAGCGGTCTGACTTACATCAGACTTAACCAACTGAAAGCTTCGTCACGAGCGCTGGAAGCCAACCTGGCGCCACGCCAGACTGGACAGCCATAAACAGGTAACATCCACCCAAGCAAGCCATCCAACTCAGCCGACAGGTTAGAGCCCATTCCCCAAGAGCTTAACCCATTCACGTTCATGCAAGGAATACTCAGAACCACAAGCCGCGACAGATATGGAAACAACCAGTTTCTGGACCAAATGGTCCCGACAGCATACCGCTGGCGCCACGGACCGAATGGTCCCGACGGCATACCGCTAACGTCCCGGGATACGACCCTCAGCTATGTGCCAAGTTAAAAATTTTGAAAGCGGCCTTACAACTGGCGCTTTTACCGAACACTGAAACCCAGAAGGTAATCAGAGTCAGTTTGAGGAAAATCCCACTTTATTGATAAATCTGAGAAGGTTACATTTCAAGTGTGTGACCGACCCTAGTCTCCGGGGCGCTAGCATGCCAAGGCGAGAGCCATGACAACATTCCAGCAAGGGAGGCTGAGACTTGGTTGGAGCTCGCCCTGAGTCGCAACCCGCACTCCCCTATAGTATTGGTGTGATTCGGCACCCCCCCTCATACCAAGCACTCTACCCAAGCTGGTAAAGCACGTTTTTCTCTCTCTAGGATTTTCTCTTTCTAGAAAGTCATTTTCTCTCTCTAGATTTTATTGATCCCCAGGCTTCCTTTAATCATGCCTAGATCGTGTGAGGTGATTGCACATCGATCTGAGCTCTCTGGACTTCGCTAGAACCGATCAAAGATTTTCAGCCATAGGAACTTGGCGCCGGCTGGATTCTGGTCACAGTGGCGCCGGGAGCAGCAGGGGCGCTGCTGGCGCCGGGGACATAGCTGGCGCCGATGGCACCGGAAGTAAAGCTTGTAAAGGTAGCTTTACAACACTCAAGCACAGGCCGAAATTCTTAAGTACAAGAAAAGAGCTAGAATGTCTCTACATTTCATTAAGATGAATGTATCTAATGAAATTTTGAGAGAGATAGGGTCTTGCACTACAGCCAAAGAAGCTTGGGATGCACTAAAGGCCATCTATGAAGCAAAGAATACTTCTAGAATACTCACTCTTAGAAATCAGATTTTCCAAAGTTTCCAAAGAAGTGAAGAGAGTGCATCTAACTATGTTCTGAGATTTAAAGATTTACATAGAGAGCTTTCCTGTGTTGGTGTTACTATTAACCAAGATGAGCTAGTTCAAGTCATACTGAATGGCTTGAGAGATGACTATGATAATCTTGCTCAGTCTTTTGCTATTAAAGAGGAGTTGCCTAATCTAGAAACTCTCCAAAGAATTCTTATTTCTGAAGAATCTAGACAAAGCTATAAACTCTCCAGGATGAACAAACTCGAGCGTGGTGGAAGTGACAAAGCCCTCTTTGTCAAAGGCAAGCAGAAAGGAAGGAGTAAGAAACAGTTCTCTCAAGCATCCAACAAAGACAAAGCCAAAGATCGAGACAAAGATGGTGAAGAGGATGATACATCTCATCCTTCTAACTCAAAGACCAAGAAGAAGAAAGTGAAGTGTTTCTTCTGTGGCAAGAAGGGGCACTATGCCTCTAATTGCTTCAAGAAGAAAAACCAACTCAAGCAAGCTAATCTCTCCAAAGAGATTGAAGAAAATTCTGTTGCAAGTGATGGAGAAGGATCACTTATGGTGTCCAGTTTTTCTTCATCACCTTTCAAGAAAGATGGAGCTTGGTACATAGACAGTGGAGCCTCTTCACATATGTGTTGTTCCAAGGAGTCATTTGACTCAATATTACCTTTCAAAGGACTCAAGAGATTTATTTACACAACTAATGATCATGAGTGCCCAATAGAAGGAATTGGCAACATTCCATTGAAATTTGCTTTTTCAAAAGTTCTTGCACTTTCTAATGTTCTTTTCATTCCAAAACTCACAAAGAACTTAATTAGTGTGGAAAAGTTGCTTGATAATGGTTGTGATGTAAAGTTCAACTCCAATACTTGTTTTATCGGAAGAAAAGATGAGATCCTTGCTGATGGATCTAGATGTGGTGGAATTTTTAAGTTGAATTCTTATGAGAATACAAATCTTTGTGAAGTTGCTTTGTTATCTAAGGAGGAGCTGTGGCATGGAAGGTTGGGTCATCCTAACTTCAAATCTATGTCTTCTATGGTTAAGAAGATGAAGGCTATTGGTCTTCCAAAATCTCTTTCTAAAGATTTCAAGCCTTGTGAGGCTTGTGCCATTGCAAAGTCACACAGAAAGCCATATCAGAAATTTTTTATAAAGACTACTCATCCTTTGGAGCTTATACACTCAGATGTACATTTTTTCTCTTCTAAAAGTATTGGTGGTGCAACATGTTTTGTCACCTTTATTGATGACTTTACTAGATATACCTGGATGTATCTACTTTCTTCAAAGGCAATGGTTTTTGATCACTTCATAATCTTCAAAGCTTATGTTGAGAAACAGTTTTCTTTTAAAGTTAAAGCTTTAAGATGTGATGGAGGAGGTGAATACATCTCCAACAAGTTTCATGAGTACTGTGAAGGTGAAGGAATAAAGAGAGAGTTTTCTTGTGCTTATTCTCCATCTCAAAATGGAGTAGTTGAGAGGAAAAACAAATCTTTATGTGAATGTGCTAAAGCAATTCGAGTAGCAGCATCTTTGCCTATTGATTATTGGGGTGAAGCTATAAATTGTGCAAACTATTTGTGCAATAGATTACCTCACAATGCACTTGCTGGAAAATCATCTTTTGAAGTCTTGTTTAAGAAGAAACCTAAGGTAGATCACCTTAGAGTTTTTGGTTGTGCTTGCTTTGTTAATATGCCCTTGGAAACAAGGAAAAGACATGATCCTAATTCTATTATAGGGATCATGGTTGGATATGCATCCAACAAGAAAGCTTATAGAATCTATGTTCCCTCTACCTCAACTTCAATCGAGAGTAGGGATGTTATATTCCATGAAGATCAAAAATACATTCTTGAGGAGGCCGAGTTCAAAGATTTTCACAAATATACTTCAATCATCACCCTTGAAGATTATCATGGAGAGATGGGGCCGAGAATTGAGGAGGAGTCACCTCGAATCTTTTCACCAAGGATATTTCAAAGAGAAAGATTCGAGCCTAGAAGGCTTACCTATGAAGATAGAGGCAAGCAAGTGGACATCAACTCCACTAATTATGCCTATTTTTATTTCTCATGAGGAGCCGAAGGATGTATATGATGCACTCAACTCGAAGGAATGGTACCTTGTCATGAAGGAAGAATATGAAGCTTTGATGGCCAATAAGACATGGGAGCTAGTGGATCTTCCATCCAACAAGCACATCATTGGTTGCAAGTGGGTTTTTCGAGTCAAGTATAATCAAGATGGCACAATCAGCAAGTACAAGGCTAGGCTTTGTGCTAAAGGTTTTGCTCAAGTTTATGGACTTGATTATGAGGAGAACTTTGCCCCAGTTGCAAAGATGGTATCAATTAGAATCATAATTTCTCTTGCTTGTTTTTTCGATTGGCAAGTTCTTCAACTAGATGTCTCTAATGCATTTCTAAATGGGTATCTAGAAGAAGAGATTTATATGGATCAGCCTATTGGGTTCATCCATGATAAAGAAAAAGTTTCCTTGCTCTTCAAAAGTTTATATGGATTGAAGCAAGCTCCAAGGTCATGGTATTCTCGACTTAACACCTTTCTTGAGTCACTAGAATTTAATCTTAGTAACTATGATCCTTCCTTATATGTCAAGTTTTTTGATAAAGATATTGTCATTCTTCTTATTTATGTTGATGATATCATTCTGATAGGAAGTAGTATCAAGTTAGTTGAGGAAACCAAGATTGCACTTGAAAAAGAGTTCAAGATGCAAGATCTTGGAAAAATTCACTATATTCTAGGATTAGAGATTGATTTTCTTTAAGATAAAGCTTTTGTATGTCAATCCAAGTATGCTCTTTCAATGTTATAGAAGTTTAATATGTTGAATTGTAAGAGTATAGAAACACCTATGGAGCAAAATGTAAAGGATTCTAACAAAGGTGATGAGAGATCCTTCGTGGACATCACACTTTTTAGAAGTCTTATAGGCTCCTTAATTTGGCTCACAATAACTAGACCTGACATAAGCTTTAGTGTTCATAAGTTGAGCCAGGCTATGCAAAATCCTACTATCTATCATTGGAAAATGGCCAAGAGAGTGCTTAGATATATATATCTTCAACTTTTGATTTTGGTTTATTGTATAAAAGTGAAGATCTTTCTATTATTGGTTATTCTGACTTGGATTTTGCAAGTGATAGAGCAGATAAAAAATCTACAATTGCTTATGTCATATATCTTGGAGGAAACTTGATATCTTGGCTTTCCAAAAAGCAAGATACTGTATCACTCTCATCATGTGAAGCTGAGTACAAGGCACTCACTACAACAACAAAGGAAGTGCTTTGGATCAAGAGGTTACTAGTGGAACGAAAGATAATCTTGGAAGAGGATCTACCTATGATAATGTGTGACAACATTTCAGCCCAAGCCCTTGCCAACAATTCGATATTCCATGCAAGGAGCAAGCATATCGAAGTTGCACATCACTTCGTGAGAGAGAAGCTCATTGGAGGGGAAATCAATTTGGAGCACATTGACACATCATCTTGAATTGCGGATATGCTCACCAAACCTTTGAGCAAAAGTTCCTTCATCAAGCATAGAGCCAATCTTGGAGTTATACCAAGATCCATGTTCAAATCGATATAGATTATTTTTAGGAGGAGTGTTAAAATTGGAAAAACAAATCATATTGATTTCTTGGCTTGCTACAAATGTTGTACCATGCAAGTATGTAGCTCATAAAAGCAAAATGCCAAGTTTGGCCTATATAAAACTCGAGCTACATGGTTATGTAATGTCTAGTTTGAAGAATACAACTTGCATATAGTTTGTAGACATAGAATTGGCAAATTCATGCTTGTAGAAACTCGTGGCAATTCACATGCATTAATTGTAAGTGATCCATAGTGACATGCAAGGCATGCACAAAGTACAATGGACACATGCATGATGATTTGTACTTTGTTAGTTAGAACCAGTACACTTGTAAAAAGTTGGTAGAATTTCATGCATGGCAAGTGACAAATGTCACATAGACTCTAGATGTCACTTTAGTTGTCATTTTGGAATGGATAGATGTGGTTCTACCTCGAGCTATCTCAAACTCTATAAATATGTGTAGCTCTCCTCACAATCAATGATGAAGAACCAAAGTTTTGTAGCTACCTCATGCCATTTTGGATCTAAACTATTTTGCTTGTTATCTCTCTAACTTTCTCTCTCTAACTCGTGTTGAAACTAATGCTAATACACTGAAATCTTGTACTTTTGTTCATTCTTTGATTCATTGCTATGATATTCTGATGCTTAGCATGCTAGATTGTGGTTAAGCCATTTCTTCTGAACTAGATCTTGCTAAACAATCTAGAATCAGGTTACTGTGCTAATCACAAGGCTTAATTAAGATCAATCATACTTGTGGACATTCCCCACACGTGTGAATTCTGGAAATTTTGTCACTAGTGGTTAAGTATTGGAATGATTGCTTGATAGCCCTTCAAAACCTTTCAGCAATAGGCACATGGGAAGTAGCCTCTGAGGTGTCAAGGCACTAGTGGCTCACATTTTATAATATTCAATAAAATCCATGAGCAAAATCAAATCATTGCCACATGTCAACAAAACTATGGAAGTGGTAAAACGTGAAAAGATAGGCATGATGAAAGGCACCTTTTCTGTGATGTGATGGGAGTTGCATGAAACACATGGTGAAGGGAGGAAAAGGGACTGAAAAATGAAAATTTGGCATGTTGAAGGCCTGCCCCTCATCACCCTCTATAAAAAGAAGAGAAATGTTGAGAGAAAGAGTGTGTTTAATTGCCTTGCTATGCTGCTCAAAGAGCCACATTATATGGTTATGTTGTTGAACATGAGGCTGTGTTTTTTTTTCTTTGATATGTTGTTGCACACCAGCTCATTAGTCATGATCTTGTTATGCCATAGGAAAGAGAGAGCAGGCAATCTCATTATCTTGTTATGTTGCTGAACTGAAGACAGGACCTCTTTTGACATTGTTATACTGCTGTGAGCTGAAGGGATGAGAAGAGTTACTTTTGCCTTGTTTTGAGCTTCTCATGCCTTAGAGAAATTATTGAGATTACCAATGTTGTGTGAGAACTATTACCTTGTGGGAGCCATTGATGTGTAGGGGATGTGTAACAATGCTTTGTGATCATGAGAAAGACCCGTGTTCTACCAGGTTGGTGAGTGATCCAGGCTATGAAGTAGCCAATGTCTTGTGAAAAGCCATGCTGTATCAGATCATAGGAAGAGCAATCCTTTAAAGGAGGAGTAAATGAACGATGCATTGTGTGTGAGAGAAATTAGTTGATTTGAACAGTGCTTTATGAGTTTTCTCCCAGGTAAAGGAGAAAGAGCAATGGAGCACTACTTCTCTGGGCCACATACCCCTTATCACGAGTATTAATTCCAATTTATCCACCTTTTGAGTCTTAACTCTTAGCTGATCAGACCTGCAAGCCATTCTCAGCTCCAAAGAGTACATTCCATTGTTCATCTACACTATATTTCAAGAAGCTTGGCTAGTCTCTAGAATACCTGCAGATCTATTGTTGCCTCAGTTCATCTCCAGGGCATTATTAACCAACTAAAGATCAGCACACGTCTAAAAACATCAGAAAGAGGTATTATGGCTTGATTGTCTGCGATTACCTTAAAGGCTCCATAGCTGCACCTCATAACTCTCTCAAATGCATTCTTCACCGCAAAGCCAGTTAATGAAGCAACTGAACCTGTTGAGCAAAGTATTGGCAAAGAGCGATTGAGAGACAGCCAGTAGAGCGCGGTCAGAGAAGGAGGATGAGGTCAGTAGCGAGCCAGGAGGAGTGTGGAAAGGGCCAGAAAGAGCCAGCAGACAGACAGAGAGAGGAGGAGCGAGGGCCAGGACAGCAAGCAGAACTGTGACAGGGCCGTGAGTGGGAGGAGAAACCCGCGAGCCAGCAACAAATGAGCAAGGATCGAGCCAGAACAGGGATCGTGACGAAGAAGGAGAGATAAAGGAGGGGGGAGCGGGGGTGGGCTTTTCCCTTTCACCCACACAAAGATGGTTTATTTCAAGGAGGGCCCGCTCGTTGTGTGCAAAGTAAAAGATTTTGACGACTAGAGCAAGTTTTGGATCGGACGAGGTCATCCCCGAAACGTTAACCAAATATCCAGCACATTTCTAAAAACATCAAAAAGAGGTATTATGGCTTGATTGTTGGCCGCCCTCACGCTGCCCGGTGTCTGGTGATGAATGCCCGCCCGCCCGCCCGCCCGCCCGGGACCTGCCTTGGCTCCGCCCGGCAAAATCAGACGCCCCCTGATTCTTTACGGGCACTGCGCACACGCATCAGCCACAGGGGGGCACTGGGGCCAAACCCCTCCCACGCGCGGGGGGGCCATCGGGGCCAAATCCCTCCCACGCACGGTCGACCCTCTTGAAACACAGAGGCGTCTTAACACTCGATGAGGGTGAAACAGACCTCCCGGGTTAAGAAAGAACCAATATTTACAGTGAAATTTGGCACTTAGACCACCCCGCCCAAGTTACTCGTTGAAACACACGGGCCTTGGAGGCAAGCACTCGGGCACCTAACAACCAAGGTTTGCCGGTCCCCTGAGCACTATAAGGAAAATCATTGAGAATTTAAAGCAAAACTTGATCCTTAAAGACCCGCTCGTGTCATAAATTGCCATGTCTTTTTGGAAGTCCTGATCCACATGACCTTAAGTGTAGGTGTCATGTACTTTTAGTACATCAGTGCTTTTCAAGGCAATATAATATCCATTGTAAGCTTTGTAGGCCCAAAAGAGCTCCTTTTGGGCCTACAAAGCTTAAAATGGTTATTGCACTGATTTACTAAAAGTACATGACACTCCCGCTACTTAAACATTTTTGTCCTAAAAAATGAAGACGCTTGTGTGATCAGCTTGATCGCCATGGTTAAGTAGTCATGACTAAGAATGTGTCGTCCAAAATAATAATAATTTATTGCCTCGTTACAGATCCAAAGCTGTCGAATTGAATCCATTTTACTAGCTTCAGAATGTAATCCTTGTTCCCATGGAGGAAAAATTGATGGTCAAAGAAGAGGTTGATGAAGCACCACATTGGTAATCAATCTGTATGTAATGGACAAAGTATGTCACCGCAATATTCTCTTTTGTCTGCTTCCTCGACATCATACTAATTTGGATGCTTATCCAATTCCCTTGGATTCTTGGTTTTGTCTTGCATCCGGCTCTTCTGTCGTAATTGCCAATCCATGTTGTTTGACTAATTTGACGAAGAAAGTTATAATTTTGTCATAGAAACTGGTAGTCATGAATTGTTGTTCATATATAAATGCTCCATATGAGGTACTCGACATGAATATTGACACTCTGTTGTATGATGAAGCATATCTCTGGGCATACTGTTGACCAAAATATATTTCTTCAAATTTGGTCAATACCTCATTCATAGGTGTTTGTAAATATTTGACTTGATTGACCTCAAAAAAGGACTCTCATTTCGAAATATACAATTTGCAGTTGCCAATATAAATTGTTGAAGCATCAATCCCAATCCAAAGTTGAATCAGAGATTTGATGTCTTGATTGTTCCAAATAACCATTGATGAACAATCATTGTTGACATTACTCAATTGAAGATTGATTACATTAGAGTCCACTGAGCAATGTAGACCTCTCCAAAGAAACTGATATAAATTGATGGCATATTTCTTAATCAGCTTCCTATAGAGTGTTGGTTGATTGAGAGAATATTCCCAATCATTATTCATGTCCATACATTTTGGATAAGTGCGTGAATTAGATATTGGCAATTGAGTTCTAGAGAATCCATAGGAATAGGTTTCTCCAACGGAAGCCACTTGAAGCTCTTAACTAGTGGATCCATGAGGCATTGAACAATAATCCAAAATATTGATACAAGTATGATTTCCATGGATTAATGAAATCTCTTCATTTCTACCAGTATCCATGCTGAATACCTCATACTCCATTAGGTCATTGTCAAAAATAATTTTTTTTTCAAAAGCTTCCAAATCGAAATGAATTGGTTCGCAGTTCGGATCCTTTAAATATCCACTCAATTCCAAGCCATGGAATATCGGTGCCATATAGTCCTCATTTTGAAATTTTGGTGAATGCCTTGATCGACTTTCTTTGAGCATAACAATATTCCCAATCTAACGATCTACAGTTGCTTGTTCATTGACCAGATTAAGGCATTGATGTAGGTCAAGTTCCGGACTTCAATGTTTGAAATGAAACTCAAAAGGATGTTCAATTATCTTCACATCCTGATCTGGATTTTGACTTTTGTCTGAATCATGATTTTCACCATCTTATGTTGCAACTTGATCCGAATCATGAATTGGACTTTTGTTGCTTGCAATTGTATCCGGATCTGGGACTTGACTTTTGTCGTCGCTTTGCTCATCTGACTCATTGTTATCACTTTTCTCATCAGACTCATTGTCCATTAGAGGAGTTTTGAGTTCCAAAAAGACCCTTTAAGAATTCGTGTAAGATGCCTTTTTTATTATTAAAATAATATAACACTAATACTTTTGACTTGCCATAACTTTTTAATCGTAGCTCAAAAGTATGTCATGTAACATATCATTGAAAAGCCCTTGTTGAGCGCTTTCCAATGCACTAAACTTCGCTAAATTTGGACTTACCACTAAAAAGTTATGCCATTTTTAGTATGGAATCAAAATGTGGACTCAAAAAGTTATGTTACGTAGATTTCAAATTTGAGTGTTTTGATTGGTCCATGTGTAAGAAAAATTTGAGAAAAATAATAAAAAGAATCTTTACAAAGGGCCTTTTTTTGGATTTAGAACTCCTCTAATGATTGCTTCGCTCATCTGCTTCGTCATCATCACTTTGCTCATCTTCATTTTTAGTTTTTTCACTTTCTTGTACCTGTTTTGTTTGTCGATCCACTGATGCTTTTTTGTATACACTCACTTTTTGGATCCGCATCTTCATTTTCTCAAACCATCTAGATTGTTTTTCTTTCCTTTCAGCTTCCAACTTAAGCCTTTGTTCTTGTTGCTCATACTTTAAAACATATTCCATAGTTTACCTTAATCGGAACCCAGGCTGGAGAGAAGTAATTTGTAGATAGTTTTCTACAATGCTCCGATATTGAGGTTGTAAGCCATATATATAACATTGTACAAGATATACTTCTCCATAATCGAATACTGGGACCATTTGTTGGAATTCTCTATTGTACTCAGCAACTATAGTTGTCGGGTCCAAAGAACACCATTGGATAAAGTCAGATCGATTGAAGATCTATCTACAAACTCTTTTGAAAGTTAATTAGTTCTCAGGAAGAAAGTCGTGAACGATGTTCCACCATGACTGAACACGTACTTGGAAAACCGATGAAGCAAAGAAAACTATATCATTGTCACCAATACCTCCACTATAATAGAAGTTATAATCCAAATCCTTTAGCCAATTGTCTACATTAATGGGGCGGATGCTACCATCAAAGGTAGGACTAACGTATTCAGACAGTCGTTGGTTGTAATAATAAGGTTTTCGTTGAGCAGTGACTTTCCACCATTCATTGATATGATTTGAGATAAGTGCTCCAAAGCAAGTGCACGATCCATCATATTGTGCAACTCCATAAAACTAGAGGCATAAATGGATCTGGAAAGAGTTGGTTGAAGCACATTCTTTATAGGCATTTGAAGGAAACCCACATAGTAGTTCAAACATTTTCTATACTCAAATTTTGTCTTTTGAACCAATGCCAAGAATTGTTGATTAAATTGTTGTACAGGACCAGTTTGTTTGAGAGATTCGAATAATTTCTCATAAAACCTGGTAATACTATCAATGAAAGCAATTTTGAATTGACTCCAAAGCTTTGTGCTCAAATGTGCTTGAGTATCCCACCATGCTTGCACTTGTCCTTGAAAGCACATTGAAGCAAAATAGATTTTATCTTCTGTAGAATAATGGCGATGACGAAAATAAGCTTCTAATTTAGTCAACCAATCATCAATGCTGATTGAACTTGGTTGTCCGTCAAATACAAAGCTGTAACGTACGATTTCAGATTGCATTTTATCAATAGATGGAAATTGAATGTTTTGACTATAACTGTCCATCATTAATGACTAGTGAAGACTTGTGGACTATGAATTCACCGTTTGAAATTTATTCAGAATGGTATTTTACAAGTTGGTAAAATTGCTCTTCTCCACCCACTTTAAAATTCTGAGTCCTCGAAAAATAAAGTGGCTGTGAATGGAAAGTGTAACAAATTAAAATGAAGTAGCAGTTGTGTTCAATTTGTCACTACGAGCAATTTGCTTTTTACAGTGTCGAATTTCGAACTCAAACGGAAAAGATATGAAGATTTGAAAATTACTAATGGAAACACGAAAAGACTGACTCAAGAAAAGGGGTCTTGAATTTTTTTTTGAAAAGTAATAATTACACAATTTTAATAACTTAGCAGTGTCAGGCTCATCTTTTTTATCACTTTTTGTTTTTACAGTATTGGAATCTGAACTCAAACAAGGCGCTCAAAGAATGAGAAGAAAAAATGAGCTTTCAACTTAGAAAAGGGGGTATAAAAAAAATTTACAAATTGAATTCAATAAAACTTTGAAATTCTTGAAATGTTTTTGTGCTCAATTTTTTTTTTTGGAGGAACAGTAGGAAATTACAAAATTTACAACAGATTTTTTTTTCTCAGGCATCGAGTAGAGGGAGGGGAACTAGAGAGAGAAAAAAGTAGAGGGAGAGATCTCAACCGGAGGAGAGAGAAGGGATGAGAGAGAGAGAGGGATCTCAACCGGAGGAGAGAGAATGCATTATAGAGAGAGGTCTCAACCAGAGGATAGAGAAGGAGTTAGCGAGAGAGAGAGAGATGTCGACCGAAGGAGAGAGAGAGAGAGAGGCGGTAGAGAGAGAGGGATCTCAACTGAAGGGTAGAGAGAGATCAATGTCGACTGAAAGAGGGATAGGGGCGGTAGAGAGATCAATGTCGACCGAAGGAACAAAAGGTGAATTCTCGACCGAAGGAACATGAGCGTGGGTTCTCGACCGAGCCGGGTGTGAAGGAAATGGGATTGTTGTCTTCACTTGAATCTTGCAATGGTCGTGTTGCAAAGGAAGTGAAAGAAAACTTCTCTTTTAATTTTTCTGATAGTTAGATCAAACGTGGAAATGTTTGTGCTCAGGATCGAAGAAGTTGAGGGTCAAGTCATATATATATATATATATATGTATGTATATATATATATATAAGAGAAGTTGAAGTCGATGTAGTCAAACTTCGACGGTTTTTTATGATGCTCATTATTGAATGGATTTGAGACTGAGCATCAAAATCCAACACTCCTCCTTAAGATCCTAAATTTTTTTGATCTTCAGATTTAACATGTCGTTAAATCTGAGATGGTGCTCCTTTTATAGAGCCTTTGTGAAGTAATCCGCTGCCATAAGATCTAGTGTCACTTCCTTGCCTTGCACTTTTTCTCTAAGGTAGTAATACCTGATTTCAATATGTTTGTTTCAAGAATGAAATTTCAGATTTAAAGGTAGTGCTATCGTACTTTGATTGTCACAATAAATAGTCGTTGGATGTGCCTGAGCAAGGTCGATATCTGCAAGCAGGTGCCTTAGCCAAATTGCCTCATTAGTAGCATTCGTGGCAGCTATGTATTCTGATTCGGTCGATGATAATGTTACTCAGGTCTGCTTTCAGCTGTTCCAAGAGATTGGGCTTGATATTTGTGTATCCTTCGAAACTATTGGCAGATTGGCTGCCTCCATAACAATTGCTAAGATTTCTGGTCGCTTGGACGTACTTCATGACCTTCCAAATCGATAGTGTTGAATGGATTTTTCATCGAGGGATTGGTCCTGCCGGAGGATCACCAACGGGAGAAGGGCCCACACTGCCCTTACGCGAGGGACTAAGGTAACGCCGTTTTCAATCCTAGGGGCCGTCCTAATCAGACTCTCGGGTCAATGAGAGTTTTCAGAGCTCTTAATGGTATGACCGCTGTGGCTACCCGCTTAAGTGCTTGATTTCTTATATTCTTGGCCTATAAAGCAATGCTAGATACTGTGTGCTTGGGTAGGATCTAACGGGACCTCGGGAGACTAGATCAGAAACAATTTAGTCATAATAGGATCCCAACCTTATGGGATACTAATAAGACTCGAACATATTCTAAAAGGGAGTCACAGGAGGTCCACTCTAGATCCCAACCTACAAATTCAATCTACTATTAGGGACAAGGACTATTGTTATTTTGCAACATACTTTCAAAGTTCTGCTCCTGTGCCTATGTGCAAACTCAGATCCGCATGATTTATTCTTCCCTCTGATTCTATAAGTGATTTTGGTGACTTTGTCATCGGATCTGATGGATGGATCAGGTGGCTCTATCACTACTTCTTAAACTTCTGCATTAAAGTCATTGTTAACATCTTCAAAGTGAACTTGAAAAACATTCTCATTAGCAAGGGCATGTTGTAGGAGAAATTCTATCTTGTGGTACGCATAATTCTTGTAAACTGTTCCATCACGTAGTTTTCTCGAGTGAAGGTCACAAATTTCTATACGGTTGGTGTTTTGATGGTTTATGCGAGTAGGGAGACACTACGTACACGGATATAACATTGCAAGATTGAGTTCGTCTCCTCTTAAAATATGCATTTGCCCTTTCTACCTAGGGCGATATCTCTCATTCAATGTACCTATTCTGTTCTTGGTTCTAAGTGGTATGTCCTCTGGATCATGATAGGCAGTCCCTTTCCACTACTTGTGTGCAAATGATGTCATTGACCTAATCCACAACTGTCTTTGAGAGATCCAGGTCTAATGGGAATTTTGCGGTTTCTTGGAAGATATGTCGGGTGTACGAAGATTTGTTATTGTCGAGGAGTATTTAATGATCAGATGACTTAGTTCAACGTCCCATGGCGGGTATTTTCCCATGCACTGAGAGTTATCACAAAATATCTACCCCTCTTTTTCTATGGCCGGTGTAGCGTTTGATGATCAGTCTAGAGGTAGAGTAGGTTTAACTTTAATGACTCTAACTCCCTAAGATCATTATCAGATCCAAAAACTTGACTGTCACATTATGAACTTTGGCATGTTGGGTTTCTTGTTCAGTGGGATTTGGTTCCACACATTTTTTAGTCCATTCTGACATGTCCTGTGGTAGAATTCGATAATTCATGGAAATCCTAGTACTCATCATGTAAGAGTTCAGATCGATTGCACATGCCACTTACTTAGGAAGCTTCATTCTATCCACTGCTTTCGCTAAGTCTTTTCTTGAAACTAACTTGACTTATTTCCAAAGGTATTGTGACGTTGCATGTGAAAATCAGGTCCTGCGACTTGCTTTTATAGGTCACACATGATTCATTGTTTATAAAGGCCAATGTATACTAGTCCAAATCGTCTCTCAAAGTAGTTTTCCTTAAATTTTAGGAGTGCCCTTCATTTTGTAAGGTACTTTATAAAAAAAAAAAATCCGGCCCTTAGTCTGACGACGTAGTTCATTGTTTGTGTTGGGGCCAAAATTTATGGGTACGTCCCTTTTGTCACGTGCCAAATCTAAGCAAATAGCAATTACAATGGAAGTAAAGCTAAGAGCAAGAAAAGTACAAAGCATTCAAGATGCATATCCATAGAAAGCTAGAAACACAAAGATCTCCATAGAATCACAATAGAAATGAAATGAAGAGTATAAAGCAATGTAAATGAGCATGGATTCATGTAGATAAGGCACATGAGTCCTAGCAAAGGAAATCCCCATAGCTCATATTCACAAGGAGGAAGCTAGAAGCTCTCACTTGCAAATGAGCCAATAGACGCACAAAATGATGTCTCTTGGCTAGTTATAGACAATGCTCTTGCTTAACTTAACTTAACCATCTTGAGGGATAGTTAGCCCTTGTTAAGTATTATTCAAACTACATTGGGCCCTTATTGGCCTATTATCCTTATTAGTTACTTTGAAGGGCCAAAAGAGGAAACCGCCTTGTTCTTAAGGCTAATGGCTCCTTTTGGGCCTACAAAGCTTACAATGGATATTCTGATGCATTGATAAGCATGGATGTACTAAAAGTACATGACACTCCCCTTACTTAAACATTTTTGTCCTAAAAAATGAAGGCATCTGCCTAGTAGCTCTAGGGATACATTTCAAATTGTATCGATGGAGAATGTCGTTTCCGACAGCTTCATGGTAATAGTCGTGGCCACTTTTGAATAAAGGAGATGTTGACCCAAGAATTGTCTTCATCCGGAAGATTCTTTCAATGAATTAGATATTCGTTGATTAACTTCCCATTTCGCAATACCTTGTCCCGATATCCAATGATTTTGGCTGGTTCCAAAACCATATGACCCTCATGATCCAACGGTGATAGAGTAGCAGTTGCAGATGAGTGTTCTCCCAAACTCCTCTTTAGAAGAGATACATGGAACACACGATGCATACGGGTTGTTGATGGTAGATCCCGTTTGTAATTCAACTCCCCAAACTTCTTCGCAATTTTGAAGGGTCCATAAAATCTGGGAGCCAATTTTCGCTTTGAGTTTTCTTCAGCTTAGTGTATCTATAAGGTTGTAACCTTAAATATACATAATCCCCTTCAGCAAAATCACAAAAAGTCTATTTTTGGTCAGCATATTGCTTCATTCGTATTTGAGCTGCTTTAATGTGCTCTCGATTGGCTCTCAAAATATCATTCATGTGCTGAACCTGGTCCACAACTGCCGGAACTACTACCTCTGACAAATTTGCACTAATGGGTTGTAATGCTTCATGGCCATATACTGCAAAGAAAGACGTCATACCGATTGACACATGTGGAGTGCTATTGTAACAAAATTCGGCAAGATACAACCAATCGACCCACTTTGTCTGATGATCCGAAACAAAATGTCGCAAATAAAACTCCAACCATTGGTTTAACCTTGTATTTGCCCATCAGTTTTTGGATGAAATGATGTACTTAAGCACAATTTAGTGCCCAACTTGTCCATTAAGGCCTTAAAGAAAGTGAAAATAAATCTACTATTTCTGTCACTCACTATCTCCTTTGGTATTCCGTGTAACTTGAAGACATTCTTCAAGAATATTTGTGCTACTTGGGCTGCGCTATCAATAGTTTTATAAGGTAGAAAATCTGCATATTTTGTAAGCCGATCCACCACCACATAGATATCATCATATTCCCCAGTTGTTGTTGGCAAGGAAGGTATAAAATCCATGCTCTTACTCGTCCAACGTTGCGTGGGAATGGATAGCGGATAGCTTGTGGATGGTTTGATATGTCTTCAAAATTCCACTATGCCCAGCACTTGGAGATGAGTGTAGCTCATATAACACTTGTGGAATGAACTTAGATTTAGGAGCAAGCACAACTCTAGAATTGTCATACAACAATATTTGTCCCGGGGATGAACAACTGAGTTGGAAACTTGAGTTTTCTCCCAATCTCTTTCAAGTCTGGATCCTCCATATATTCTGCTTGAATGACTTTTATCCAATCTGCACCCAATGCAGTTATTGCGAAGATTGTGCCAAATCTCAAATTTGACCACAACATTCCGTGCTCTTCCGTTAGAGGATGATCCAAAATTTCGTTTTGATGTTCCGCCAAGTATGCCGCATATTCCTCTGTAGATTTCGAAGATGCATTCATCTACAAAGACCATATTCTGGATAATGCATCTGCAACCACATTGTCCTTTCCTTTTAGATATTCATTGTTAAAATCATAAGATTGAACCCGTGATAATCATCTCTTTTGCTTGTCATTCAATTGCTTTTGTCTCAAGAAATATTTTAGACTATGATGCTCACTTTTAATCAAGAATTTAGAACCATATAAATAGTGTCGTCATTCTTAAGAGCATGCACAATTGCCAACATCTCCTTATCATGAGTAGGATATGACGCTTCCTTATCAATGAGTTTCCTACTTTCATAAGCAATGACTCCATCTGATTGACTCAAAATAGCTCCCAATCCAGTCCTGTGCCACTGGCGTCCACTGTAACCATGAAAGGTAGGTTGAAATTGGGTTGCACTAGTAAAGGAGATGTTACCAACGATTTCTTAAGAGCTTTGAAAGCCATCTGAGTTTTATCATTTCATTCAAACTTATGCTTTTTCAGAAGATGGGTAAGCGGTGCTGCCACTTTTGAGAAATTTAGAATGAATCTTCTATAATAGGATGCTAAACCTAGGAATCCTCTCAATTCTTTGACGCTGTTAGGTGAATTCCAATTTTTGATTGCCTCAATCTTCTTCTAGTCCACCTTGATTCCTTTCTTGGACACAATGTGTCCCAAGTATTCCACCTCATCCTGAGCGAATTCACATTTGGTTATCTTTGCAAACAACTTGTATTCTCGAAGTATGCTTAAAACTATGTCCAAATGTTTCGCATGCTCTTCCATATTCTTGATATATATCAGGATGTCATCAAGAAATACCAACACAAACAAATAAAGGTAAGGTTCAAAAATCCGATTCATAAGAGCTTGAAAAGTGGCAGGAGCATTAGTTAGTCCGAAAGGCATAACTTTAAATTCATAATGTCCCGTGTCAGTTCGAAAAGCTGTTTTATGCTGATCCTCTTCCTTGACCTTCGTTTGATGATATCCTAAACGTAAATCTATCTTTGAAAATACGCTAGCTCCCTTAAGCGCATCCAAAAAATCATCCACTCTAGGGATTGGATATCTGTTTTTGATGGTCACTTTGTTAAGAGCTCGATAATCAATACACATCCTGAACGTTTCATCTTTCTTCTTAACCAACAACACGGGAGAGGCAAAAGGTGATTTACTTCGAACAGTGAATTCTTGTGAGAGTAACTTCTGAACCTGTTTATGGACTTCTTCTTTTTCAGCCTTTGATAGTCTGTAAGGTGGTAAATTGACCGATTCAGTCCCCAATTCCAATTCAATGGGATGGTCCACAAATCTGGTAGGAGGTTCCCCTTTGGGTAACTGATCAGCAAACACATCAAAAAATTTACCCAAGATCTTCCGAATCTTCGGATCTTTTACACTTTGTTTTACCTTGGCCAACGATTTTGTTTTTACTTATATATATATTCAACCTGACTTGATCGGCATCAACATTTCAACACTAACTCCATCAACTGACTTTGTTGACTCAACCAAATTCATCATCAACTGACTTTTATCAACTTTTTCTCGTTAGGAAAAAATTGATCCAAATAAATTGTTAGAAGACTTTATGCTAGTTCACCAACTATTGTACATACATTTATTGTTATAAGACGGTTATAATAAATAGCAAATAGCAAATAGCATTTAATGCTAAAAGATATTTTAACAAGCAAATATTTAGCAAGTAGATATTTGTAATATAGAATCAACTGATAACACACTCAACTGTAAGTTGATCACTAATCAATCTTCTCAAGAAGAAATCTTGTTGCCAGTGTTACTATACTCAATGAACATGTTGAAGTAATCACTTCAAGCAATTGTAATCATTGTTGATATTAATCATAGTGCAATTTTGTCTCACTATTGTATTGTTCATTTGCGCTTATCTGAATCATTCATCTTAAATACTTCTACTGCTAACTGACGTGCTTCCGATCCTAAATCGTCCTCTCTCAAGCTTTCATTGCCAGTCATCACGGTGTGATATCAAAGTTCTATTTCTATCAGTTCTCTACTAATCCGATATCAGCTCATACTCCCATTTTTTGACATGGTATCAGAGCTCATCTCTGACAACCTACCGTTTTACGACAATGTGGATTACAAGGGGTTAAATAAGGTGACTGTCAAGAATAAATATCTGTTACCCAAGATGGATGACCTTGCAGATCGCTTGGGTGGAGGTCCATATTTCACCAAGCTTGATCTCAAGACACGGTACAATCAAATAGGAATTAAATCGAAAGATTTCCAAAAGACAAGATGTCGTTCTAGATTTGGTCATTATGAGTTCTTAGTGTTTCCATTTTGGTTAACGAATGCTCCAACAATGTTCCAACAAATGATGAATAATTTGTTTCATCCATATTAGAGCACTTGAGAATCGTCTTGATGAAACTTTGGCAGGAGTTACTCTGCGCTAAAGAGTCCAATTGTGAATTCTTTAAGCAAGAGTTGGTTTATCTCGGTCATAATATCACTATTAATGGGATTAAGATTGATGAGGATAAATCAAGATAGTGATTGAATGGCCAATTCCAAAAATTGTGAGGCAAGTTAAATCATTTTTAGGATTTATAGTTTTCTTCAAAATATTTATTGAGGATTATGCTAAAGTAGCAGCTTTGCTCAATAATCTGACAAAAGGGATTGTGAATAAAAAGAAAAAGAGGAATCAACCTAGTCCGCCTATTGTTTGGAGCAAGAAATTGAATCAGTGTTTTGAGAAACCTGAAACTCTGGTTATTTCTGCTCTCGTGTTACAAATTGCAAATCTAGACTTACCTTATGTTGTGAGAATTGACATAAGTGATATTGCAATTGCAGTGGTTCTATTATAAATGGATAGGCCACTAGCGTTTGAAAGCAACAAATTCACTGGTCTTCAGTTGCGTTATACTATGCAAGAAAATGAATTGTTTACAAGAATCCATGCAATTTAAACTTGGAGACACTACTTGTATGGTAGTAAGCTTATAGTGTATATGGATCACCAGCTTCCTAAGTATTTTTGCAATCAACATAATCTTTGGGGGAAGAAAGCTCGATGGGCTGAATTGATGCAAGAATTCGATCATGAAATCCGTTACATAAGAGACAACCCTAATCAAGTTACAGATGCTCTTAGTTAGATTGATGAACTGAATGATTTGTTATTCACCCGGATTTCCACGTATCTATATCTTTCGTTGAGAGAAAAATATGAAACAGATTTCCATTTTGGTCATATTTGGAACATTTTTCAGACTAGAAGAAATGCGGATAGTGTTCAGTCGAGTTCACAGGAGGATCAACTGACAAAGAAAGATAAAAAGATTCTGGGACAGTTACCATTCGAGATGAATTGCTATTTCAGAATGGAAAAGTTTGTGTACCTAGGGATGAGGAGCTCAAACGCAAGATTTTGTTTGAATGTCATGACATACCCTGTGCAGGCATCCATTAGATATCCCTGATAAGAGATGGGAAAGCATATATATGGATTTTGTAGTTGTGGACTTTCGAAGACCCAACAACAAAATTATTTTATTTGGGTTGAAGTGGATCAATTAACTAAGTTAGCTACTTTCATACAAGTTAAGTCAACTATAAGAGCTTCTGAATTAGCCCAGATCTTTGTTGAAAGGTTATTTCAGTTTTATGTTTTGCCGAGTGACATTGTTAGTGATAGAGATTCTATGTTCACAGGTCACTTTCGGTCAACGTTATTCCATAAACTGGAAACTTCCCTTAGTTTAAGTTTTTCTAATAATTCTGAATCAGATGGCCAGACAAAAAGGACTACTCAAACTATGAAAGATCCTGCTACGTATGGTTTTCAACCTAGAGTCTTCGGTTAATGTGGAGACGAAGTCTGTTAATTTCCTGCATGATATGCAAGAGATGTTGCAAGTGGCTAAGGATAGTATCCGTAGTGCTCAGGATAGAGCTAAACACTGCAGATATTGCAAGAGAGCCAAATATGACATCAAGGAGTGTCATATCCGCATCTACAACGAGACAAAGAAGCAACAACAATAGCACCCAGAATCCTCTAATACGACGGAATTTAAAGAGCAAGATACACACATGTTAATGGCTTACAACAGTGGCAACCAAGACACAACAGCTGGTACCTGGATAGCGGCACTACCCAACACATGACCTCTTGCAAGGAATGGTTTACCGAGTATGCAGCTTACAACAGAGATCAATTCATCTACCTCGGAGATTCAAGCACCATATGTGCTGAAGGCAAAGGGGCAATCAAGATTACTTTCAACAATGATCTTTCTATCTATGTCACCAATGTTCTCCACGTACCTCAGTTGTCAAAGAACCTGTTGTTAGTTTCTAAGATGACTGATGAAGGCTACATTGTTACTTTCTCATTTGAGTCAGTGTACAATCTTCGATGAAGATACTACTCTGACTACATGCACTAGTTAGAAATCTTGACTTACTCTCTAATTCAATTGCATTAGCTAGTATCTCTCATGAAAATGTAAACGATAATGCTATTCTGTGGCGTAGTCTATTTGGACACGTGAATACAAGATCACATTCTTATATGCATTGTAATAACTTAGTTGATGGATTGTATTTCTCTTCTTCATTAGATAAGAAATCTTTTGTGAATCATGCATCTATGGGAAGCACTCTAGAAACAAGTTTCCCAAATCACATCCAATCAAAACAAAGCATGTATTGAATCTTGCACATAGCGATCTTTGTGGTCCAATGTCAACTTCATCCTTACGAGATGTAATCTATTTTATCACTTTCATAGATGATTATTCTAGATGCTCTATAGTCATGTTCATTAAGCACAAATCTGAAGTCTTTGAATGCTTCAGAGATTCAAGGCCATGGCTGAGACACAAACATCTACAAAATTGAAAGCACTCCGAACTGATGGTGGCGGCAAATATCTCTCTAACAAGATGTCCGACTATCTGGCTAAACATGGTATTAGAAGACAATTTTTTTCGATTGAGACAGAGTACATCACAACATATCAAGTTTCAAAATAAACTGTATGGATCAGGTTATTATTTCACGACTTACATTACACTCAGTTCAGTGCTACCACCGTTCTGTGTGACAACTTGAGTTGTCTTTCATTGTCACTGAATCCCAAATTTCATGGCAAATCCAAGCACATAGAAATCCAGTATCATTTCATTTGAGAGAAAGTTTTCTCATGGCAAGTGATCTTTCAATACTATTCCACAACAGAAATGGCCGCAGACATCTTCACCAAAGCGCTTCCCAGGATCAAGCACCAGAAGTTCTTCAACATGCTGAACCTGATGAAAATACCAAGGCACCAACCGTGACCTTAAGGGGTACTGTTGGAAATTAAGCCCATAGTTGCCTCTTTGGTGAATGAATAATTTCTATTTTGAAGATTCTTCATGCACGTTTATTGATCGTTGATCTAGGGTCAGGTGAAACCTTTTTTGGGTTCAAAGTCTGCTCATCTAATACATGCAGGAATCATAACTCAGACAATCAAACTATTTGAAGAACGTCTACAACTGATCTCTAGCAAAGGGTAACCAATCCTATCATAATTTTAGGTTTCGATGTTGAACCCTAAACCCTAAAACCCTAAACCCTAAACCCTAAACCCTAAACCCTAAACCCTAAATCTCGAAGAGAGAGAAAATGTCGAAGGTCGTCTATTTTGAACGAGGAACGTTCCTAGGCACTTCCCAAAAATTTGTGAAGTGAGAGAAAGCCACTTCCCCTAAAATGCGAAGTGAGAGAAAATGCGACGTCCTCGTCCGCATCAACATTCCTAATTTGTTTACCATGTACACAATATACAATTGTCACACAAGCCAAATACTTTGAAGTACAACGACTTGTCTAATTAGATGACAATCATTTATTGTAGTTAATACATGGATGCAATCTATTAATAAATCATACAGACACACTCTACGGGATGCTCCGTCCCTGAGACGAATGATTTCGAGCCTCCTAGTTACGTCATCATTCTGATTGTAACTGCTATTCGTTGTGCTTCAGTGTAATATAACAACAATACGCTTTTTATCTGTGTATAACGTAGATGAATGCTTATTGTGTTTGAATGCACTTCATTTATGTTTAATCACGCTTGTTCACTCACTCTGATCAGAACACGGACGTCTATGACTCCTCAGTTTCTAATTTGAGAATGGTTGTCTTTGACGGCTGAGAAACTCACATCATTTTGTTGCACTATCACTCCAAAGTTTTTGAACTAAACTTCTTATCAAATCTGATTTACAGTAATACCTCAAACCATTTCTAATCTCTTTAGTGGACTGTACTCATTCTGTTTTTGTGAGTATGAATTAATTTATAAGATCATATTGGGCAACAAAACATTCAAGATGTGATTATACTTAGTATAAATATTCTATTAGATTGTTTTTTGCATCTAGCAGCCCATTGCAACGGGAGAGCTGTTCCTCAAATATTCCTGCTCTCTTCTCCGTTCGCGTTCTACATTCTCCCTTGCCCCATCAGATAAAAGGTCATATTGAGGATGATGATTCGTGAGAGAGAGTTGAAAGCATAAAAAGAATTTCCCTAATTTCAGCTTCTGAGGACATGAGCAGGTCAAGGGGGGGCAAATGTTTTGTCCATGACCAGTACATACAATTCAATATACTCTTAGTCTTGGATAGACGGTACTCCAGTGAAACAAACTATTAGTTATGCCACGTCATACTAGACATGACCCGAAAGTGACTAATATCCTTGTGAGGGCAAAAACACACTAAATGGAGTTAATACAAGGTTTGGGACCATATGTGCATGTGTAGAGTATCAATAGCAATTCTATGAATAGAGGATCCATGCATAGAGACTCTATTCTAGTGGAATCTATGTATAGGAGAGTTGGAAACTTGCATTACTAAATGCACAGGGGGTTTTAAGCCTTATATAAGGAGGCCAACTTGCCCTAGTATTCCATCTTATGGTTGATGCATTGCCATGCTCCCAATCGTGTGTTTTCCATTGTGTTTGTCTTGTAAGTAAAATCTGAAGAGCTTTCCCTTATACACATCTAACTAACTTTGACCCAAGTCATGATTCAATTTTAATCCAAAGGATGATGTTGATAGTTGTCTACTATGTACATATAAGTTTAAGATCTATGGTGACTTTTTCCTACTATTGCACGAATTAGGCAATATTAGTTAAACATTTGTAATCATCTATCAATACTAGATCATTCCTATAAAGAAATAAGCAAGTGCACCTCAATTTAAAGAGAGGGGCATTTGCAAGGGTAATGCAAGGCAGATCACAATAGATCATTATGTGTACTTTGAATTTTATCAAGATCATTTCTGCTTAATATGAAATATTTAGTTCTTGTCTCACATCATTGATTGTATTCTCATTTCTATTGTTTATACAATCATATTTTTTTTAATCATCATTCTAGATTTTTTATTTTTGCACTACAAATCCTTAGACATGCTACTTCACTTTTGATACCAATGTCCAATCTCACACTCTATTATCGAGCTACTTGAGGCATATGAGGATTGGATTTAATGATTTTCACTCAACGAGGCCTCACTCTTACTATAGTAATCTCTATGCTACTTCAAGAAGAGATTAGAAGAAATGGATCATCTTCTAACTCAAGCTCTATATTCAAGAAAAAAAATTCAAAGTATAGATCCAACAAATCACCTAGTCTAATTAAGCAACAGAATCAAAGAGTAAGGAGCAACCAAATTTAAATTATAAGCCATCATCATCTCAACAATAATTTTACAAATATTGCAAGAGGAAAGGTCATGTCAATCAAAGACTACATAACACTCAAATATAACAATGAGAGGAAGAAGTAGTTTTAGCAACAAGCACACTACTCACGACAGCAAATCAACCCAAGTCGAAATAGTAGATGAAGACGATGTTGCATTTATGGACAAATGAGAAGAACTCCAAGATGACTACCTTGGTACTTGCATTCGAGATCAACTCAACACATGACACACCATTATGATTGGTTTTATGACCTCAAACCATTCACTCATTTTAAGGTTGTCCAACTAGGTGACAATTCATCTCACAACATGAAAGGTGAAGGTACTATCAAGCTTAAATTTCATAATGGTCAAGTTTAATATTGAAGGCTATGAAAAATTCAACTAGTTTGGTTGTTTGATCTTGGCAAATTTGAGGCCAAAATTAGATCTCAACTTAGAGATATATTTTTTTTATGTCAATAAAGGACTAAATAGTGTTTTTACTATTTTTGGAAAGTGGATAAGTGGATGAGGTCGAGTTTGGACCCATTCTAATTGGCTAATTTGATATATTGCATCTAGACTAGAAATTCTAGGTCATTTGGTGAGATACCAAGAAATTACCATTCAAGGCAAGTGACCAAATGACATTTGAGAAGCTATAAATAGAAGTAGCAGCATGGAGAACATGCCATTGTATTTTCTTTTGATGTAGAGAATTCATCTCTTTTGATTCTATGTCCATCTCATGTGTACCTCTCTTGATATCCTGGTTTTCTATGTGTAGAATGCTGGTTTTGTGATTGATCTTGCTTCCAAACGTGTGAAGGATAGTGTGCTACTATTGTTGTACAGACAAGGATAGTACCTTACTGTACTTTCATGCTTATGATCAGATCTTAGTGATTTATGCAATTCTAGCATGCTAAAATTGATGATTTCTATCTCGTAGATAAAACTAGATGTGCATCTTATTGGAGGTGTTTCTAGATCAAGTCTTGCAGTTTCAAGTATAGAAAGTGGATCTTTGTGGTCCAAGCATCATTTTAGGTCAAATCCCTTGTAGATGGATGATTTTTAAAACCAATTACTGGAATGTGGAGACAAAAATTGCTTATGATTGTGGATGGTACATTCTATTAGATGAGTTATCTAGATTCTAGCTTTTGCATATAAATTTTGCTTGATTAAATATTTTGCATCTTTGGAAAAACCCTAATTTTGATAGGATCTCTTTATTTTAAGTTGCTGGATTTTTTCAAGAGTATGATTCAATCTTAGGCTTTGGCAAAAGTTCATCATATTGTGTTTAGATCTATTGTGATCAAGAAATCAACATTCTATGTGCTAGGATTTGCTAGAAAGAGAAAAAAGATAGGCTAGATTGTTTCCATATCTTTGTGATTTCTTCTTGAGTCTCATTTGTTGATTTAGCGCTAAGTGCATTGGAATAGGTTCAAAGAGAAGACCATATCATTGAAACCTGGCAACCTCAAGTGGCTTCATGTTGGAAGACAATCATAGGTTTACCTCAACAAATTATTCTACCTAGAAGATGAGGATGGAATCTTTGCTTGAGATGAATTACTTGATGGATATTGTTGTAGGTGTGGAGGAGGGACCTTTTGGCACCTCAAGAACAATTGAGGTATGACAAGAGGGCAAAGAAAGCTCTACATGTGATCAAGATGAATGTGACTAACGAACTTCTCAAGGAAGTTGGTAAGTGCATCAAGTGATGCTTAGGAATCTTTGAAGAGGGTTTATGAGCTAGGGTCCTAACCCTAAGGAAGAAAAAAATTTGAAGTCTTCAAAAGAAGGGTGAAGGTGCTCATGCTTTTGTTTGAGAGTTAAAGCTTTGAGTGATGAACTAGAATGCACTAGTGAAAGCTTCTTCAAGTTGTTCAAGTGGCTTGTTGGATGATCATGCTAAAAAGTTTTGCTATTCAAAATACATTGCCAAGTATGGAGGATCTGCAAGAGAACTTGGTGAATGAGGAGTTTAGGCTTCTATCAAGAGGTGGATCTACTTTTTTATCTCAAGTTGGAGAGGAGGAAGCTATGTTCATCAAAGGCAAGTTCAAGGGCAAAGGCAAAAGCAAGTGGTCAAAGGGTCAAGATCAAGGTGAGCCTTCTATTTTTCTTGGCAAGAAAAAATTTAGATCGGATATACTAATCACTAATGCAACACGTACGATATGAGATTAGTCGGCATCAATACCTTTCACTTTTGTATGTTGAAACCACATCCCAATCAGTGATATTGGTTGTCGATACTCTTAAATTTCCATTGACAACCAACTTTTAATCTAAGAACAATAAATGAGATAAAAACATCTAAAATTACAACATTAAGCAGTCTCTTTGGGGAACGACAATATTTTATACTACATATCCTTACAATTAAGATAAGTATAACATGATATATGCTTATTTTTGGCACTGCTGCCGGGGATTGCTAATCTTTTGGATTTAGATGTTTGTCAGTTAAAGATGAATGTCAACTATAGGAAGCAGTTCTAGAGCCGAGCATTTGGAAAGATACCAAAGCCATCGTGACAACTCTTTCAAAAGCCTTCAACAAGCCTTTCAGCGTGACACATCACCTTTTGCCAATCATCAAAAAGTTGAAGTTTATTTCAATAACTTACTCGATAAATCCAAAACGAAATCTGAACCTAAACTTCTTGAGATTGTTGCTAATCCTGAATTAGGACCTGATCCTGAATTAGATACCGATCCAAATCCAAAGTCAGATCTCGATCATGATCCTAAATCCGATTTTGAGCCAGAAATGGACCCACCTCAACCACGATTCAATTCCAGTTCAAAAATTAAGTATGATTACTTTAAAGGAACCTCTTCTAATGACGCTGATAGCTATATCTCCCAGTCATCACTATTTTCAATAGTGAGGGAACAAATGCAGACAAATTACGTATATTCCTTGGTCTGCTACGGAAACAAGCCCAAATTTGGTACAACCAAATGGATCGTGCAGCCGTTAACACTTGCAACTTGCTGAGATAAGCCTTTTTCACCCAATTTCATGAGATTGGGTACTCTACACAAGTGCTTGCATGATTGAACTTTGTTCAAATGAAAGAGAATGAGTCATTGAGAAGGTACACCCAGAAGGTAAAAAACTTAATTGGTAAATTGGTGGGTGTTTATCCTGTTGCAATGCAGATAGAATGGTACCTTATAGGGCTGTCAAGTAAGATTGATAGGTACTGCCGACAAGGACCCATTGTGAAAGATTTCAGATCCTTAAGATCCAATCTACTTGAATGATCTTTGGTTAGAAAGAGAAATACACTACCAATTTCACCAATGTAGAAAAATCAGCATCTACACACAATTTGAGATGAAAACACTAATAGAACTTTATCAAACTTGAATGAAATGATTATGTACTGTTGCTGTCCGTACAAAACCATCAAGCTACTGTATTTCACACGTGTGGATCCAAAAATAGCAAATATAGATCATTCTACACATAGAATTGCAAGCAATCACCAAGATAGGGCACCAATGGATAGTAGAACCCAAGAGAACCATGTATAAGCATGAAATGAGATAGAGAAGAGAGAATATGACTCTCTCCACGAGTTACATCCTTTTATAGCAGGTCCAAACCCTATTTGGCCACTTGGCTTTCCCACCAAAATGCTAACCCTACCAATTTTGGGTCTAGATTCAATGTACCCAACTTATTCAAATTGAATATACTCAAACTCGCATTCTATCTTTCCCACACTTTCAAAAAGTGTTTATTCAAATGAAATTTAGACTAATGAACTTTGAAAAAGTCAACCTCTAAGTCTAAAACAAGCTTTGGCCTCAATATGCCAAATATGAAAATATTGCAAAATGTGATGAAACTAGTTGAATCTTTCACACTCCCTCTTCAACTAGTTTTAGCATAGACTTTGATAATACTCCAAGTGAAGTCCTATGCTTCATGAACAAGTCTTTTCCCAATGCTTTGGTGAAGATATCAGCTACACATTCCCTTGAAGACACATGTTGAAGCTCCACCTCCTTTGCAATGACTCGCTCCTTCACAAAATGATATTGTATCTCAATATGCTTGCTCCTAGCATGAAAGATAGGATTGGATGCCATTCTTTGGGCTGATTGATTGTCACAAAAGATGACTGGGCTCTCTTAAAAATCTAGCAGGTGAAGATCCTTGATCATCCTTTTGATCCATACCATCTCCTTTTTGCAATGTGTAAGAGCTTTGTACTCGGCCTCACTAGATGACAATGAGATAGTGGCTTGTTTCTTTGACATCCATGATATAGCTCCATCACCTATGAGAATACAATAAGAACTAATGGATTTCCTATCCATTACATCTCCAGCATAGTCCAAATCTGAAAATCCAAAAAGATTAGGTGATGATCCCTCATACAATATGCCAAAATCTCTAGTTCCAATGATGTACCTCAAAACTCGCTTTCCTAGCTTCCAATGCTCCTAGCATAGTTTTTGCCAATAGAACTTTGATCCATCATAAGAATGACCTTCTTCCTAAGAATAGATCTTCTTTTAATGATCATGTAATGCTCAAAATAGAAACAACCATAATTGATATAGAGAATAGTGTCCACTTGGGATGCTTCACTATTTCTTACATCAGTTTTACATGTAAAAATGTGACTAGAACATGAAGAATCAAATAGAATGTAAGTGAGATGATTCCACCATGCTTCCAACTCTGAACTCTCTGGAAAAATACAGCAAACAAATAATAAATGTGAGTGATCAACTTTTGCTTGCATGTCTCCTCCTCCTTTGTCCTTTGTTGCCTTGTATCCACCATGATACTCCATAAATGAGCCTCCATCTTCATCTTGCCACAAGAAACCATCAAACCTTGGAAATCCATGAGTAGGTGAGTACATTAATGATGCAAATCCAGCACCACATGACTCCATAAACCAAGTAGTTTGCACTAGTCCATCTTCAAGATCTACTTGACGCAAGAAAATGACCATGAATTCACCAAAAATTGACAATCTCCAAGTATTGGCACCAAGTAGCTCAACACTTGAGAACTTAGACATGGATGAGTGACATAATGAACCTCCAATAGCTTCATTTCCATCAGCAAAATCAGCCAAGAATGCTAGTACAAATCCAACATCAAAACAATGCTCAACGATGTAACTAGTTTTACCATATCTTGACAATTTGCACACATCCACATGAAATTGCTCAAACATGAGACAGAACAAGTAAAGTAAACTTGAACAACACTTACTTGCTGCTCCTTTGACCTTACTTGAGTCTTCAATATGCTGTAAAAATAGATCCATAACACCTTTGCCAACTACCTCTCCTTTAATGCTCTTGACTAGCTCCAAATTGCCAACTTCCCTTTTGACTAGTTGAAGCACTTTGAGATCAACCTCTTGATCTTCAACTTGACCATCAAAGTCATTGAACAAACTTTGTTTTCCAGATCCATTAATTGATTTTACAGCAAGATAACATCCATCCACTTGCATAGCTCCATGTACACAAGAAGATCCTCCAAAAGATGTTCCATTCTTCATAAGAGATCGATACTCAAGATCCATTGGTTGGATCCACTCCTCTTCTTTCCTTGCTTGATCTAAACTTGTAGGATCATCCAAAGAGGTTAGGAAAGCAACATAATTTCTAGAAACTACTTGCTTACCCTTTTGATCATATGTGAGCCTTGAAGGTACTTGTCTTTCTCTTGATGTTCTCCTTGGCTTTTGACTTGATGATGGTCCATCATCACCACCATCCAAAGTAGGATCGTTCTCATCAACATCAAGGATGTTAGATCCATCTACTTTACCATCAATCATGCTTGAAGACACATTTGGAATGTTTCCTTCATCGAAAATGACATCTCTACCAACAATCACTTTGTAAATCTGGCTAAGGCAGTTCCTGGACGAATTGGATGAGAAATGCACATCCGAGTGGATTAACTCCAAAGGATGCTTGCATTGCAAAATTAATATCATCTTTACAAAACATAAACTCTCCTCCGAGATCAAATGCTAGATCAACTATGAAAGCTTGAGTAAACTTGGCTATGGAAAATATCACACACAAGGAGAATTGCATGAGCACCTCACAAACTCAAAAGTCTCAAGAAGAAATGAATTGCTAGAGAGAGAGAGGAGGGCGTGGGTCCTCCAAATCCCTTGTGAGGCAAGCACCTCCTTTACATGCATGGAAAGTCTAGGTGTCAACCATAGGAGTGAGCTACTTGGCCAAGTGGGCCACTTGCACTAATTTACATAGCTTACAAAAGGGGGTCTCATGCATTTAATTAAAACATGCCCCATGAGTTATGTACAACTTAACTAATGCTTAGCCAAAAGGGGTAAAATAGGCATTACAACATTGGTAGCGTGGGAAGAATCCATAAAAAGATGAACCTCTAGAAGATTAAACCCTAGGCACATATGTGCCAATAACAATGAAACCTCTCTTGAAAGTAATGATGATGTTCTAGTTAAAAGCATACTAAGAGAAATAACGGTATTACTTTGTTGTTTCTTTGGTGTTTTGTAGTTGCATTTCAACTCTATGACTTCAAGCAACAGGGGTTCATTGAGAGATCAGAGGTTGGTTACTTGCTCTTTTATCATCAGTTGTATGTGATTTGTTTTGCTTTTCATATGCAATATATCAAATTATGTGAATATGTGTTAACAGTGAGTTTACTTTAAGATTCTTTTGTATCTTGCTCTTTGTGTACTAAGTTTTCAAGCTCATATTTCCATACAAGGTTTAGGTTAAAAGGCTACATATAAGTTGGTGATCTTTCCTTTTGCATCTTTTGTAGTGAATGTAGTCATCTCATCTTGCAGGAGATTTTTAGTGGAACTTTTCCACCAATTTTGCCAGAAGAAAGGCACTCTTGACATCCATTTGATGGACATCCCAATCAAAATATGAGGCTATAGCCAAAACGGTCCTGATAGATGTCATCTTAGCAACAGGTGCGAATGTCTCATCATAGTCTAGCCCCTCTTGCTGAGCATAGCCTTTCGCCACCAACCTTGCCTTGTACTTGTCCACTGTTCCATTGGCATGAAACTTGGTCTTATAGACCCACTTGCAACCTATTGGTTGCTTCCCTTCTGGCAATGTAGTGAGCTCCCATGTGTCATTCTTGACAATGGAGTCGTACTCCTCCTGCATGGCATGTTGCCATACCTATTCTCTCACGGCTTCGTGAAAGAACTGTGGCTCATCTGCATTCAGAATAGTGGACATAAGAGCAAAGTTAGTCTCTTGTCTCTCATGAGACCTAAGAGATCTTCTGACACCCTGTTCACTGCTCTCTCCTTCTTCAATCATTTGACCTTCTTTGATTGTTTCCCAATACCATCTAGGTAGCTTCTTCCTAGCAGTAGGTGATGTGGATGGTGACCACGTATCCCATGGTACTGTCTTAGTCTTCCGTTTGTCCCCAACTTCTGCTTCTGGTACTTGGCCAAAAAGAGGTCTCGAACTAGTAGGTTCGATTTATTATTGTTGCTCCTGCACTTGAGGCTTACAGGACTCTTGACTAGGATCCTCATCCGTGGAATCAATCAAGGGTATGAACTCAGTAAGTCCTTCCTTCTCCTGCTCCTGTATCTTGGGTGCATGCTCTTCATCAAAGATGACATCTCGACTTAGGATCTTCCTCTTGTTTTCGAGATCATATAGCACATAAGCTTTTTCACCTTCACTATACCCAAGAAAGACACACTTTACAGATTTTGCATCAAGTTTCTTCCGCAAGTCCTTTGGTATATGTGCATATGGTGTACACCCAAATACTCGAAGGCTGCCCACTTTGGGCATGTTGCCACTATATGCCTCTTCTGGCGTGATTCCTTCAACTGCTTTGGTTGGACTTCTATTCAATAGAAAAACAGCAGTTGCTACCGCTTCTGCCCAAAAGGAATTTGGCAACCCCTTTGCCTTGTGCATGCTCCTCGCACACTCAACTATAGACCTGTTTTTCCGCTCAGCCACGCCGTTTTGCTGCGGTGTATGTGGAGCAGTAAACTGTCTCTTTATCCCACATGCTTTGCAAAGATCTTTGAACTCATCAGAAATATACTCACCACCCTTATCTGACCTGAGAGTCTTTAACCTCTTTCATGTGTGGTTTTCCACCATAGCTTTCCATTGTTTGAAGTATTTGAACGCTTCAGATCTCAGTTTTAGAAAATAGACCCATACCTTCCGAGAGAAATCATCTACGAAGGTCATGAGATAGTATGCCCCCCCTACTGATTTGACCTGCATGGGACCGCATAAATCTGAATGAACAAGTTCAAGAATGCCCTTGGCCCTGGTAGCTTTCTCCTTTGAAAACTTTTTCCTCTGTTGCTTCCCTAATGCACAAGCCTCACATGTATTTGAAGAAGACTTAATGCTAGGAAGATCTACTACCATTTTGTGCCTGTTCAAAACTTGCAAACTTTTATAACTCAAATGACCATATCTCTCATGCCAAAGCTTGTCCCGATTAGTATCTCTTGCAGACAAGGCCTCTTGGCTAGGAATGGTTGTGAAAAGCTTGTAAAGACCTCCTTCTTGCATTCCCTTGGCTACCACCTTGAAGTTCTGATCTTTGTCTTTTACCAAACATTTAGAATCATTAAACTCTACCACCATGTTCTGTTTGGTAATGGCACCAATAGATAGCAAGTTCTGAGCCAATGCAACACACTTTTAATTTCCTTCACCTCGCCTGATGATAGATGTATTGCAACTGTGCCTTTGCCCCTCACCATACGTGTTGAATTATCTCCAAGGCAAACATGCTGACCATCTTCTGTCTCCTTATAGGTGCTGAACCAATCTCTATGAGGTGTCATGTGCTTTGAGGCTCCAGAATCAATGTACCATCCACCAAATGTGGATTCAGATGATAGGGCTGCAGTGAATAGCTCAAGCACACCAGATTGCTCCTCCTCTGCAACTTTGTCAACAAAGTGACCCTGCTCGTTCTTTCCCTTCTTCTGATCACTTTGCTTCTTCCTGCATTCAAAGGCAAAATGCCCATACTTACCACAATAGTTGCAGTTGCCCTTCCTCTTGGGTGTAGATGAGGAATTGGTGCTTGACTCCTCTCCAACCTGTAACTTGGACACCTACTGCTCCAAGCTTTGCTTTGAGTTCTTCTTTTTTGCCTGTGCCTTTCTTCTGAAAGTTTTGCTTCTTCTTAGAAGCAAATACAAGCTCTGGATTATCTTCCCTTTCAGAAAGATTCTTCCTTCTCATCTCCTCCTGTAAAAGAAGACCACATAACTCCCCAAAGGTTGGGAGTTTCTCCCTAGCAGAAAGGGACATCACATAGTCTTGATAGTTGAATGACAAGCTGTTCAAGACTATGGGAACAATACTCCTGTCACTTACTTTCTCTCCAACTGAAGCAAGCTGATCCATTAGGTCCTTGACCTTTGTAAGATGATCACCAATTGTTGCACCTGCTTCCATCTTGAGAGTAGGTAACCTGTTTTGCAAAGACACCAGCTTGGCTGAATCCACTGTTTCAAACATAGACTTCAATTGTCCAAGCATCAGCTGCATCCCTTGCATTGCAAATGTGAGGAATAATATTGTCCTTGACAGAAAGATTGATTATCCTATGAGCTTTCTGTCTCCTGTTCATGTAGTCCTTCAATTCAGGATCAGATGTTGGTACAGGTTCTGTACCTGTCATGACCTCCCAGCAATTCTTATCCATCAAGATATTGGCTATCTTGAACTTCCACACTCTGTAGTTTGTGCCATCTAGTTTGCTAGATTCACCCAGCAAACTCTCCCCAAGACTTGCCATGCTAAAATCTGTGCTTAAAACAGAAGCTCAACCTGAAAAAGATCAGAAAAGAACAGCTTCAAGCAACAAGGGTTTAACCCCAAACTAGGGTATGTAGCCACTTCAAGGCAACCCTTCAGCTCCTGCTTTTGTCTTTGCCACTTGGTGTGGCCTCACTAGCACAAGCACTAGGCTCCACTGGAACAGAAACCAGAAGCCCCTACAGAAAGTGCGCCCTACTTTTGTGTAAGCTCCTCCAGAAAGACTCCCCAAAACTTAGCCAAATTTAAAAAGTTTTTGGATCATCCCACTCCCCTTGCCAATAGCTCTCCAACAGTGCAAGACTCCACCTGATCTGACACCTGTAGATCAAATGCTCCCTCTTTCAAGATTGAGGTGCTTGTAGAAGATAAGAATCTTCTCAAGAATCTAAGCACTGAAGTTTCTCTCACTCTCAGACTCACAGGCTAGACAACCTGCTCTGATACCATGAAGATTTACAAGACCTAGCTATGGAGTATCTTTCTATTCCAGAACAAAGCACATTGTGACCAACTACCACTTGATCAGGGATCTAATTGAGAGGAAGCTGCTGCAGACCACCTTCATCGGAACGAGAGACATGGTTGCTGACATCTTCACTAAAGCCTTGGACAAAGGACTCTTTGAGAGACAAAGGAATAGTCTCAGGATCGTAAAGTTGTCATTCTTTGAGAGGGAGCTGAAGAAACAAAATCTTTCTAATTACAAAGCCTTGCTAGCTTTCAACCCTTAGTCCTACCTGAACGCTCCAAAGAGTACCAGCAAGATCATGCAAGTACCCAGAAGTACAGATATCTGATTTGATGGTATGATGTCAGCAGATACATTTTAGATCGTGGCTAATTTGCCACTCTTATAATTCCTGATTAGTTGTAGATGTTTAATCACTCTAATCTTAGATTCACATAGAGTGACCATACTTACTGGATGATACTTGACATATAGATCAACAGAATACACATATAGTATAATGTAATAGTCTGATGCTAGTAAGCAATCAAGACAAAAAACAGACAACAAGTCCGCCTGCGTGCGAGACAAGCTCTACGATCAGGATCCATAGAGATCCAACTGTCCACTAGTAAAGCGAGATGATTACTCGTGAGAGAATTGTGTTTCTCCCATGCCAATGCACTGCGTGGATTTGCATGCAGTGCCTAAAGAATCAGAGAAAAAAATCAATAGATGATATTGTAGCCTTTGCGCACATGTCAATTTGTGTTGTGTCTGATCTTGAGTGCAAATGCTTATGTTGTTAATCGTATGTCTGAGTTCTTTCTCGTTCATTTGAATTCCGCACCTTGGTTGAAACTATGTTGAATGCTGCATTGAATTTATGAACGTAGATCAGTAGTGCCTAACTACACTCTGGAGGACTGTAGGAGTGATTTACCTGACAGTGTCCAGCAATCGCATCTAGACTCCATCCGAGTTGCAAGAAGAGGGAATCGCGGTTTCTTCGTGACTGTTTCGCAAATTATTCTTCTTGTTCGTTCCCATCACATTCAAATTTGAATGGGTCCAAACTCGCCTATTTATTTTCCCTCACTTTTCAAAAGGGGTAGTTCAAAAACATTTAGACTAATATAACTTTGAAATATCTATCTCTAAGTCTAAAATGCAAATTGGCCTAAATTACCAAATACCAAACTAGTTGATATTTCTCACATGCACCACAACTCAAAAATCAAACTCAGGTAGTAAAAGTAACCATCTTGCAATGTGTCCCGTATTGCATGTCTTGTTCACTCAATAAAGCAAAGGCTGATGATCCATATAAAATGCAAACTGTGTTGCCATCAAATAATGACGAAACTTCTTCATAGGAAAAAAACATACCAACGCTTCTTGCTTTGTAGTGGAAATTTTCACTTCAACATCATTAAATTGTCGGCTAGCAAATCGGATAAAAAGTCTTTTATATTCACCCGTTTGAGTGAACGTAGATCCAATAGCATATTTTGATGCATCAGTATGCACATGAAACTCTATTTTCCAATTAGGTGCTCGTAATATCAATGAAAAAACTAAGGCTTTCTTCAAATTTTCAAATGGTTCCAATGCCTCAACTATCCAAATTGGTACAATGGTCAACCTGTATATAGGCCATGCTAAGTCTGCGAAGAATAGGATAAATATTTGATAATAATTTGCATGACCCATAAAAATGTAAACTCCTCTAATAGTTCCTGGAGGGGATACTTCCATAATAATTTTGATCTTAGAAAAATATGTAACAATGTCGTGTCTCAAAATTACATGGCCTAGAACAATCTTGTGAGTAACCCAAATTTGACATTTCTCTAAATTCAAAGAAATTTGGTAGCAATGACAACATTCAAGCACTTTCTCCAAGTGTTCCAGATGTTCTAACTCTAGGCCATGGACTCCAAAATCATCCAAATAGGTTTCAACAAATTCTGTAAATAATTCTTATATGCAAACTACATAACTCGTTGAAATGTACTTGGTGTGTTCTCATAAATGAAATCAGCTTTTAATAATCTCTACACTCCTTGATAAAATTTGTAAAGTTCAGATTGCATCGGTAAAATTTGGTAACCTTTAGAACTGGATCAGGTAACAATGAAATAGTATGCTCAACCACTGAGGTAGAAATACCCTTTAGATCTTTGTAAGTCCAAGAAAAATAATCCTTGTAATTGACCAACAACTTTCTCAAAAAAATTAAATTGTTCTGTTGAAAGTTGTGCTCCAACTTGTACTATCTTCTCATCTTCACTAGTTCAACTAGATTCATAGGTTGTGTCCTAGTTGGTCCATCAAAAACTTCTTGCGTTTATGGTACTTTGTTGTCAGATTCTCAATGAGCTTTTGGCAACATAATAATCACATCATCCAAAGTATAGCTTTCAAGCTGCTCTAGCATATTATGTTGTACTGCATTTGCTTTCTCTTGTTGAAAGGGATTAATCTTTTCTTTACACTTGAATTTCTTGGTCATTGACTTTCGAGAGATCTAATTTGAAGAATCAAGGTCAATATCAATCTTTGGTGATTTTTTCAATGGTTCTTGTAGGATCCATATGTCATAGGATTTGTTCATTTTTAAATTCAGCACCCTCATCATAGGATAAAGCATGACTTACGAGAATAAGTCTTCAATTGGATCCAAAACTGTATCGGCTGAAGTCCAAGCTATGTTCATCATATTGATATAATATGTGATTGCAGTATCAAGCGTATGATCCTTCATTAATATGATGCTTACTTCACATCTATCATCATGTCGACACATGTATCCCCTTGTATAGTAAATAGTTGCTAATGCTTGGTTCGAATTAACATTATCAGTGAGAATATTTTTTTTTTCACTTTTTCTGACAGCCTACATTGAGTACTTCATTTGATTCTTCAATCTCGCACAATATAGTGGTTCCTGTTGGATCTTGGTCATATTCTTGGTCAATCTATCGGCTAATACCTCATTAGCATGAGGTACCAACCATAAGAATTCTCCCAATGTAATATCCATCTTGCTAGACAAAATATTTGCAATCAGCTCAGTTTGTGGCACTTCTTAATTTGTCATCTTAAATGGCTCTTCACGGTGATGTAATTGGGTATTGACATCAGTCCTTTGATGAGATCTATATAAAGGATTAGATAGATCTGTTGGCATCATAGGTAAATGAGAAACTTCAGTTGCAGCTCTGGCATTCTCCAAGGCTTCTTCCTCTTGTAAGCCTTTGATCCACTGCCTCATATTGTGGTATTTCCTTTTCTCAGAATTGAGATTTGGATAGACCCTAGATACAGTAGGTAAATTAGTGACCAATATAGATTTTGGAGGTGGTGGTTCAGCAACAGCTTCTTTTTGCTTTTGAGTTCTCATGATGGCCATGACTGGTGCAGTTGGTTCAGTGAATTTTCTTGGAACATGCTGAATTGCTAGTTTTGGCTTGATTATAATCATGTTCAATGGAGCAGTTACAAGTGGTGTCTTTGGTCTAGTTGTACAATCTTTGTAGCAATGCCCATATCTGCATTCACGACAGAAAGGAGTGAATATGCCCTTGTTTAGACATTCTACAATTTGATGATTTTCTTCGCATCCAAAGCAACCAAGTGGCACTCTGGCCCATTGTCTAGACTATTGTTGTTGCATAGAAGCATTGATTGCATATTGCTTTGAAGATTCAGTCTCTTGTTTTGAATCTAATCCTGGCTCATTGAAGCTTTTGGCTCCATCATGTTTGCATGAGGTGCTTGCTATCCTAGTGGAGCAAGTAAAGCTAACGCTCCATGCACCTTACCATATGGTGCTTTTCACTTTGGTCCTTCATGAAAACCATACTTATGATCTTTTTGTTGAATAATCCAAGGATTAAATGAACAAAAAGTAGTTTCATGTCCATTTGAGTCAAATGACAATGAGTATCAATCATTCGCCTCGAAGTTATAGTTGGACACTCTTTTATGGTGTGATTACCTGCACAGATCGTACCTCAGACATTCTCTCTACTAGGAAAAAATTCGAGCATCTTCTCAGCACCTTTTATCAATTTTTGCATGATGTTCTTTCGAGGTTTCAGCTTTGCATCAAATTGTGCTTGCGTCTTATCCAACTACAACTCTACTTCTGGCCAAGTTTTTCAAATTTGTCCATCATCAATTTGATTGTCATATTGATATTGGTTGATGCAATCATGGTTGAACTTGTGGTCATTTTTGTATGGCAACATTCCAATGTGCGGCTTATCATCTGAATCTTTGTCTTCTTCATGAATAGCTTCATTCATTGCTTGTTGCAATGTCAAGTGATGTTCACGATGTTTGAGCTCACGTCTAATACTTTTTGATAATCTAGCCAAAAACCACATAATCAGAGTTTCATCATTTAAAGATCAAGTTCACATTCAGATCAAAGATATTTAATAAATTCAATGTGATCTTGCACTAGCTCTTTCTTTCTCATTTTGATTTTACTTAATAACATGAAAGGATATTCCACAAACTTCTTGGGTTCAAAACTCGTAACCAGTCCAGTTTTGACTACTTTTCGATCAGATTGTTCTGTCAAGTCTTGATTATAAAGCCAATTTTGGACAACACCAATCAAGGACATAAGAAAAAGTTTAAGTTTATCTCTGAGTTAACTTTACCATAGACTCCACAAGATTCAGTAAAGATCTTAAAGACTAATTGGATCTATAAGTCCATCATACTTTGGCAATTCTAAACGAGAGGTTCATCTGATGATAGGATGGGGTTGGGGTTCTTGAACCTTCGATTATGAATTTGATTTTGCCATCTAGAATTCCTTCAGAAAAATGAAAAATCTGTAAAGTATAATTGTGCAGATGAGATTAGATCTAGATTTTTCGATTGAATTCCATTTTTTTATCTATAAAAAAAATTTGAAAAAAAATCTTAATCAAGTAACTAGACATTCTAAAAATAAAAAAATCTCAGATTTTTGTGTCTTACCATCTTAGAATCTTTCACAAATTTGACAATATCTAAATCAAGTAAATCAAGATTCAAAAATAGTATTAGTGGAAGTTAATTCGGCGAGGGTTCTCCACTACTATTTTAAATAAAAAAAATCATTTAAGTGGTTGTTTATGACAAACATGAAAAAACTTATCTTCATCCCGTTTGACTGGAGATAGATCTGACAAATATATATATATATATATGGTAGAACTGCAAAAGAATGAGACTTTTGTAGCTTGACGAGAGTTAAAATGGATTTATTGAACAAATCAAATGGAACTAACTTTCATCGAACTCAAAAATGATGGATATGAGTCAAATCTATAGATAGATATTTTTGGCAGCTTTTCTTCATTTTTTGAAAAATGACTAAGAATTAAACTTTTCCCTTCAAATTGCAGCTTCACTACATCAAGGTGGTCCTGCCTGCAAGTGGGCGAAGGTTGGTTGCAAAGGAACATAAAGTTATTAGCATCTGATGAAGATTTTGTCCCCTTTTGTCACCAAATTGTAGAAAATAAATTTTTTGTGGTTTCTCTGATTTCTTTAGATCCAAATGAATCTTAGGAATGGTCATGCTTATGATTTCACAACTAGCACTACGATCCACTAGCTTACTTTTTTTTATATCTCTTTTTCCACTCACAAAAATAGAAACAAGTTTCAATCCCAGCAATTAGCAAATGCAAATAACATAAAGATCCAAAGAAAACATGAGAGATGGAGCAAGGAGAAGAGCAATGACATCCAAATTCAATTTGGTAGAGTTTCCACCCTCTTGATTGAACTACAAATCACCACTATTTATAGTGGATTTTAGGGCCCTTGGCCTCAATTCCTATTGGCTAATTTCTACCTCAATATTCGAATTTGAAAATTAGGGAGAATCCTCTTTTATTAACTAACTTGACTATTAGGTCCTATGACATTTCATTCCCGCAATTTGGCCTACAGTCGTTTTATTGACTAAGTCTTCTACATAATCAAATAACTATGTGATCATCGGGGGGACTTCTCTCTCACTTATTAATTGCCAATAAATGAATAATCTGGTCATGCATTAGGGTTGCCTCAATATTCGTGAACCCTCCAACACTTTGTTAACAACTAGGCCATCAAAGTGTTTTCCTTGCCCAAGTTTTCTACATGGAGTTCCACGGTTGTGTTGTCTTCCATAATCTTTGTATCACTTGTCCTAAGACTCATTTGTTTTCTCAAAACCTTCTAAAACTATGGCTCATAACTCTTGGTGACATTGTGTCTACTAACATATGAAGTGTATCATCATGAGAAGATGATTCTAGCTCCAAAAGTAAGGAGGTTGTAGCAATCTCAATGCACATGCGTTTGTGGCAATGGGCAAAATTGGACGGTTGCTAACTAGGCACTATCGTAGTAAAGGTCTCTTCACATTGGAAGCCCTTGACTTTCTACTCAAGTAATGTAATGACCAAAACTGCTAGTAATGGCCTAGTAGCAAACATTTCATAAACATTTGGTTTGATTGCCTTCTTACACTCTACAATCACTATTGCATGACACAATTGTATGTTGTAAAATCTTGATGCAACTGCACAATCTTGTACAACAAAGGAATCTATGTGCTCCATGTGAAAATTCCCAATCGCTAAAGTTGCGAGGAGGTGGGTAGCAGCCTTAATAATCAAATCTTGGATAGCTTATATGAAATATCAATCACAAAGTTGCGCATGAGGGATGCAAGTTTCTATAAATGGAGTAATGGTAGAGATGACATGCCTATGGGAAAGAGAATGTCCATTTCTTGTGTGTAATCCTATCCAAATCTCATGAGTAGTCTTCTTGCCGAGGGCTTTGGTGATGTATTGATTTATTGTCTCTACCCAAAAGTGTTTAGGAAGTGAGGCATGCACTAGCATGCTCTTTGCACTCTTTATGCTAAGTTTGATTCTTCCTTTTAGCAATTCCATTTGACTGTGGTGGGTAGCCTATTGTAAATTGTTGAAGTATCCCATGTGTCTTTCAAAAATCCTTGAATTTAGTGGATATGAAGTCTCTCTTTCCATTGGTCCATAGAGCTTTGGCTTTTCTTGAGGTCTGAGTTTTTACAAATGCCTTGAATAGCTTGAAAAACTTAAATGATTCAAATTTGTTCTTCATAAAATAAGTCATAATCCTTCTAGAAAAATCATTAATAAAGATTAGAAAATATTTAGCTCCCCTTGTGTAAGAGGTTTTCATAGGTCCACAAATGTCACTATGAATAAGATCCATTAATCACCATCAACTCCACTTTGAATCCCTTGTCAAGCATTTGACTCACACTAAGAAGGTATTCAGTGATAGATGGAATTAACAAAACATCCTTCAAATTCATATTCCTATTAGAGAGGGAAATAGAAATTGTGCCAATTCCTTTGATGGCACACTCACCATCATTGGCGGTGTAGATCACCTTCTTGTCACCTTAAAATGCCATCAATGATGACTAGTACTCCTCATGATATGTCATATGTGATGTAGCTCCACTATCAATTCACCAAGGATCAATATCTCCAAGATTAGTGTTGTGTTATACTTATGCTAATTGTAAGGATATGTAGTATAAAAAATTGTCGTTCCCTAAAGAGACTGCTTAATGTTGTGATTTTAGATGTTTTTAACTCATTTATTGTTCTTCCATTAGAAGCTGGTTGTCAACGGACATTTAAGAGTATTGGCAACCAGTATCACCAATTAGGATGTGGTTTCAACATCCTGAGATAGAGACGTCAATCTCTGGCGCTCCCAGGTCTCCAAGGTCAATGGCAAGAAGGGATATCTTAGGTAGAGAAATCTTCTTCTTCCTCCTTGTCTACGATAGACTCTTTAGATAATAGTTGTTGCCTGATAGGAGCTACTCAAATGTGATATTTGGCCTTAAGGAGCCAATATCAGAAACAATATCATACTGCTTCTTTGTTTACAATCTGAAGTCTACAACAACATTGGATAACTTTGAACTTAGTGAAACTTCCTCTTCCTTTTCAAAAGTGACCTTTTGAAACGGGTTGGATTTAAGTTCTTCATCACATCCTTCTTAAATGATTTGACAACATTTTGTCATAATCCGAGTCGTCCTTCAAGTCCTTTTGGATAAGAGACTTGTTCTCCAACTTCTTTGTCGGATGCTTTCTCTTATTCTTCCAAGTCTTAGCTAAACTCTCTTTTGTTGGTTTGGGTGATTTTGAAGTGCTTTGAGTGGAAACTTTACAAACGTCTTCGAAATCACTTGGCCAATTGGTATCAGTAACCAGTAGAGTGCCTTCGTCAAAGCATTCAATCCTCTGGATGACTACATCTTCCTGCTTCTTCTTTATCTCTGGTTTTGCACCTGGAGACTGAACATATTTGTAGATCACCTTTGACTGGGCAGTCTGCAGCAAGATGTCCTCCTCCCGAGCAGTTTGAACATAACGGGACATAGCCGATTGGTTGGCGAGGCTCCAGGCAATTGGGTGAATAATTGCCTTGGGCTCCACAATTAAAACAGCTGCCCGTCAGCTTCTTTGGCGGTAAATTGACTGGTGCATAAATAGTCTTCTAATTTGAATTCACTGTTTGAGCATGTACATAGCGCTTTGGTCCAAATTTTGGTTTGGACTGCAACGTTGGTGCAGATGATCCTTGAACATAATGACAATGCTCCTTTGGATCTGTTTCATAAATATACAGAACATCTCTGTCTGCACTCTCAACATAAGAAACTTGTTTAACTTTACATTCATGATTAGAGTGACCTGGAGCTCCACATCTTGTACACCAGATATTCGGATTAGAAGAAGGTGCCTTCTGCCGCTTATTAGATACTTCATATATTTGTACTTTTAAATCTTGTATTTGCTTCGACAGATCTTAAATATTCTTCTTCCAAACTTTGTCAATCTTTGGAGATGGTTCTTTGGAAGCCTTGGTCTTCTTTTTCATTTTTTTCTCCTTCATGTGGTTCTTATCATCTTCAAAAGAATTTGATCTCTCTGTGTCAAAATCAGTACTGGATGACTCCGAGCTATCGAATGAATTCTCTTTTGAGCTTGAATCATCAAACAAAGATGATGACTTCTTCTTTGTCTTCTTGCTGGAACGACGCTTCTGAGTAATCTTTGACGTTTCATAATTCTTTTTTGTTGCAATAACTTCGTCCAAGGTATTCATGGGTGTGAAAGATTCAACTAGTTTCATCACATTTTGCAATATTTCCATATTTGGCATATTGAGGCCAAAACTTGTTTTAGACTTAGAGGTTGACTTTTGCAAAGTTCATTAGTCTAAATTTCATTTGAATAAACACTTTTTGAAAGTTTGGGAAAGATAGAATGCGAGTTTGAGTAGATTCAATTTGAATAAGTTGGGAACATTGAATCTAGACCCAAAATTGGTAGGGTTAGCATTTTGGTGGGAAAGCCAAGTGGCCAAATAGGGTTTGGACCTGTTATAAAAGGATGTAACTCGTGGAGAGAGTCATCTTCTCTCTTCTCTATCTCATTTCATGCTTATACATGGTTCTCTTGGGTTCTACTATCCATTGGTGCACTATCTTGGTGATTGCTTGCAATTCTATGTGTAGAATGATCTATATTTGCTATTTTTGGATCCACACGTGTGAAATATAGTAGCTTGCTGGTTTTGTACGGACAGAAATATTACATAATCATTTCATTCAAGTTTGATCAAGTTCTATTAGTGTTTGCATCTCAAATTGTGTGTAGATGCTGATTTTTCTACATTGGTGAAATTGGTAGTGTATTTCTCTTTCTAACCAAAGATCATTCAAGTAGATTGGATCTTAAGGATCTAAAATCTTTCACATGGTATCAGAGCTTGTGTTTTAGGTTATGAAGGAGGAAATCAGATCTATCAATGATTTGGTGAAAATATTAAGTCTAGAGCATGCTAGAGAGGATTCTACACCAAAATCGGATTTTTTGCTTTTGTAGATTGGATCTTTTGTAGATCAAAACACTAAATAGGTCAATATACTTGTTCAATTCCGTTTTTTGAATTCACATGCTGGATTTGGCCGATTTTTGGATCATTGGTTCAGCCTAAGTGGTGGCTTATAGATTGCATATCAAATTTTCAGCATTTGCATGTAGATTTGGAATAGTCAATTTTTTGTTTTGTCAAATCCCTAACTTTGATTGGATCTCTAGATAGTGAGGTTGCTGGACTTCATTTGAGTGTGTTTCAATCTTAGGAAGTGGCAAAAGTCATTAGATTGAGGATAGATCATAGGTTGATCAAGATTCCATGATTCTATGTGTTGATTTGCTTGGATAAGTGCTAGAAGAGAATTTGTGAGATAGTTTCAAATCTTGGTGATTTCTTTTGAAAGCATTTGTTGTTGTTCAAAGGAGTGCTTTGTGCATTGAAACAGGTTGAAAGAGAAGATCTGGTCATTGCTACATGGCAACCTCAATTGGAGTCATGTTGGAAGCCAATGATAGGCTTATCTCAAGTAGCTATTCATTATGGAAAGTGAGGATGGAGTCACTTCTTGAGATGAATGATGTTTTGGATATTGTTGTAGGTTTGGAGGAGAGACAAGCAACACAACAAGATCAATTGAGGTATGACAAGAGGGCCAAGAAGGCTCTACACATGATAAAGATGAATGTTACCAATGAACTTCTCAAGGAAGTTGGTAAGTGCACATCATCTTTGAAAGCTTGGAATTCATTGAAGAAGCTTTATGAATCCAAGTCTACTTCTAGAGTGTTGACTCTAAGAAGGCAAATCTTTTCTTGTTTGCAAAAGCATGAAGAAAGTCCAAGTAACTTTGTTTTGATAATGAAAGCATTGAATGATGAGTTAGCCTGCATAGATGAAAGCATTAAGGAAGGAGAGCTTATTCAAGTGATTCTTAATGGCTTGTTGGATGCTCATGCTAACATTGTTCAAAGTATTGCTATTCAAAAGACTTTGCCAAGTTTGATGGATCTTCAAGAGATCTTGATCAATGAGGAATATAGGCTTCAAGCAAGAGGTGGATCTACGTCGACACTTCAAGAGGATGCTATGTTCACAAAGGACAAATTCAAGGGCAAAACCAAAAGCAAGTGGTCTAAAGGGCAAGATCAAGTGGATGCTTCTTCAAGTGGCAAAAAGAAGGATAGATCAAAGCTCAAGTGCTTCTATTGTGGCATCAAAGGACACTTTGCAAGTGAGTGCTACAAGAAGAAGAGAGATCAAGGAGACAAGCAAGGTAATCTTACTCTTGATGAGGATGGTTTGGATGTGCAAGATGCAAATGATGATGCTTTTGTGATGTCTTCATGTATGCTTGCTAATGATGGAGATCTAGATCCTTGGTGGATTGATAGTGGAGCAAGTTCACACATGACCTTCCACAAAGAGTACTTCACTTCTTTGTTGGCATATGGAGATGACAAGAGGGTGATCTACACGGCCAATGATGGTGAGTGTGCAATCAAAGGGATTGGCACAATTCCTATTTCTCTCTCTACAAATAGGAATGTTCATTTGGAGGATGTCTTGTTTATTCCATCTATTACCAAGAGTTTGCTTAGTGTGAGTCAAATGCTAAGTAAGGGCCTCAAAGTGGAGTTTGATGGAGATGCTTGTTTGATCAAAAGGAAGGATGTCTTGATTGGAAAAGGTAAAAGACAAGGGAAGTTGTTCAAGCTTGATGCTTGTGTTATTGCTAACGAAGTTGGATGTGTTGCAAGGGAGCAAATTTCTATTCAAGAGGTTTGGCACAAAAGGATGGGACACCTCAACTTCAAGTCATTGGAGGTAATGGCAAGGAAGAAGGTTGTGATTGGTCTTCCAAGTTCCTTAAGTAATGACAAGCATGTTTGTGAGTCTTGTGCTTTGTCTAAGTCACATAGACTACCTTATACTAGATCTATTTCTAGATCTACAAAGCCTTTTCAACTTGTACATTCGGATATTCATGGATTTACTATAATTAGCAATAGTGGAGCTAAGATGTATGTAACATTCATTGATGATTTTAGTAGATTTTGTTGGATCTATCTACTAAAGAGAAAGGATGAAGTGTATGATGTCTTTGTCGAGTTCAAGAATGCAAGGGAGAACCAATTCTCCACAAAGATCAAGTGCTTGAGAGGTGACAATGGTGGTGAGTACATGTCTAACAAGTTCAAGGCCTTTTGTGATGAGCATGGGATCAAGAGGGAGTATACAACATCAAGGACCCCACAACAAAATGGAGTGGCTGAAAGGAAGAATAGAACTTTATGTGAAAGTGCTAAAGCTATGAGGTTAAGTGCTAATCTTGACAAACCATTTTGGGATCAAGCTTTGTTGTGTGCCAATTTCTTGTGCAATATGTGGCCGAGTGATATTTTGGATGGAAGGACACCTTTTGAGATGCTATTCAAGAGGAGGCCGAGTGTCAACTTTCTAAGAACCTTTGGATGCACATGCTATGTCAACATTACTCTTGATGATAGGACCAAGGAGGATCCATCTTCAAGAAGAGGTATTTTTGTTGGATATAGTGAGGTGAGTAAAGCCTACTCGTTGGCCATCTTTGCTGCTGCAACATATTTTGCTTCGTAGGATGACTGGGCTACAATGGTCTGCTTCTTGCTGACCCAGAGAACTGCTGCTCCTGATGCAATGTTGCATCCTCCCGAGATGCTTTTACAGTCGTCCTTGAGAGATGCCCAACTTGCGTCGCTGTAGGAAAGTATCCTGAAGCCTGCACCACGACAATAACACAAGCCATAATCCCTTGTTAATTGAAGATATTGCAAAATTTGTTTTGTAATCTTCTAATGTGTTGAGCCTGGATTCGTGCAGAATTGGCTCATCCTGAATACTGCACAAGCAATATCAGGACGTGTATTGTCAGCAAGGTACATCAGTGATCCTATCAGCTTTCTGCAAGGTGTGAGCTGCATCCGTTCTCTCTCTTCCTCAGTCTTTGGACAGTCATCATTCGTCAGCACCGTCCTTGCGAGCATTGCAGTGTTCGCTCCTTTACAGTTCAGTATCCCAAAGTCCTCTAGGATCTTTTGGGTGTATCTAGACTGGTGAAGGTATAACTTATCTCCCCCCCATAGTCCCTTTCAATTTGCAAGCCTAGGTAATACCTGGCTTCTCCCAAATCCACGATCTCAAAATGTTTCGAGATGTTTGCCTTTACTTCAGCAATTAGCTGCTCACTCCTGCAAAGTATCAGAGTGTCGTCCACATACACAGGCACAATGATGATCTGCCCATCTATAACTCTGACATATACATTAGAATCAGCCAAGAGAGGCTTGAATCCTTATGATTTCAGGGCTTGATCGTTCTTCTTGTACCATTGTCGGACTGATTGTTTCAGACCGTAGATGCTTCTATGCATTCTGCATGCATAGTCAGGAAGTGAATTCGAGACATATCCTGGGGCTTGATCCATGTAGATCGCTTCGTCTAATTTGCCATGCAAGAAGGTTGTCTTCTCGTCCAAATGTGGATCCTGAGGTCATAAGTAGTCGCACATGCAAATAACAGACGTAGGGACAAATAACAGACGTAGGGACGAATGTTTGATGACAGGAGAGAAGGTTTCAGAGTAGTCAATACCATATCTCTGAGAAAAACATTTCGCTACCAATCTTGCCTTGTATTTCGTTACATTTTCATCTGATCCGTATTTGAGCTTGAAGACCCATTTGCATTTGACAATCTTGCGCTTATGTGGTAATGGCACCAGCGTCCATACATGGTTCTTCCTCATGGACTCCATCTCTTCATTCATGACTTGGATCCATCTGTCCTTTTTTGGACCTTCAATCGTCTCCTCAAAAGTTTGTGGTTTTTTTTTTTTAGCCATCTTTGCTGCTACAACGTACTCTGCTTCGCAGGATGACTGAACCACAATGGTCTGTTTCTTGTTGACCCAGAGAATTGATATTTTTGATGCGATGGTGCATCCTCATGAGACACTTTTGCAGTCGTCCTTGAGAGATGCCCAACTAGCATCACTGTAGAAAATCATCTGGAACCTTGCATCACGAGAATAACACAAACCAAAATCCTTTGTTAATTGGAGATATTGCAAAATTTGTTTTGCCATCTTCCAATGAGTTGAGGCTGGATTTGTACAGAACAATAGAGTAACTGTATTCTTAGTTTTAATTTAGAGTGAATTCGTCAGTGTCTTGCTCGTTGACAGAATGACATTCTACTCTTTTGCTGTGTTCTGCTTGTTGGCAGACTTTCATGCATAGCTATGGTGTCTTTACTTTGTTACTCTATTCGCTACGTCTCTCTCTGTCTCTTACAGATATCTGTATTCACATATCATTGTTATGATCCAGAGAGGATCGTTTATACCTCCACTATGTGGAGTTTTCAAGATAGCTAAAGCTCTGCTTGGCCTGACAGTGTTCGTAGTTGTAGAGAGCCGATGCCCTTGACATCGTGTCTGCTTCCATCGCCTAGAATCATCGCTCTGTCATTTTTGAGTTCGCAAAAGTTGATCAAGATCTTCTTGTTGCAGGTTATGTGAGATGTTGCTCCTGAATCAATGACCACATCGTAGTCATGTTCGAAGTAGCTTGTCAAAGCTTTGTCGAGTATCGTGAAAGCTTCGTCACCTCTGTCTACATCTTTAGATGATTCCACAACGTTTGTCTTTTCAGCCTTGTTTTTTTCTTTTTGGGTTGAATCTGCAGTCGCATGCACAATGCCCTTTCTTCTTGCAGTGCATGCAAGGTATTGCTGGATTGAACCAGCATTTGTTGGCCGTATGGCCTGGTTTGTGGTAGTGATCACAAGAAGAAGATTGTTGATTCGAGGACTTCGTCTTCTCGAATCTTGGCTTGTTTTTGTTCTTCTTCTTTCCTTTTGTAAAGAGAGCCTTCTCTTGATCACTGATTCTCTCTCCTTCGTCTCTCATCAACCTCTCATCAACGACAAGACTGACTGCTTTGTCGAATGTCATATCTGGTAGACTCAGTATGAGCATTCTTAGCGGTTGATAGGACGTCAGTAGAGATTTCATGAAGTACATCACCTGTTGTGGTGCTGGGACCTGGTGCTCCTGTCCTGATGTAGCGAGTTGAGGGAAGATCGTTCTAATCTTCTCACCGTGCTGATCCAAGTGGTTGCCATCCCACCGTATTGATTGCAGCTGATTGTGAAAGTGCATGACTGAAGCTGCAGTCCTCACTTCATACTTCTGCTTTAATCTTTCCCATGCTGCATGGCTACTTTCGCAGTCTTCAATCTCCATGAGTAGATCTTCATTTATGGACAAAATGATGATCGCCATTGCGTGCTCATCCTTTTTGATCCATTCAGCTCTCCTCGGGTCTCCCTCTGGAGGATGCACCTCTGAGAGCTCGGTCACCGACCAGATGCCTTCGCCCTTCAGGAGTGTTTTGATTTTGAATTTCCAGATTCTGTAATTTGCGCCATCGAGGCTGATTGCTACTCTGGTCTGGATTGTTGTAGCCATATTGTATTGTATGGAAGAATCACTACTGGGATATCAGTAGTGACAACTTGTTGGCTCTGATATTATGTCACGGAAGTGCGTGTGAGGGGCTGATTCGTATTCATCCTCTTCGTCTTCTTTATCGTGAACAATTTTCTGTCTTCAAATTTTCTTTTGTGCGGAAGCCCTTACAGGATCCCAGACACTTGACTACGCATCACTGTACACATTCTATTCTAGCAATCATGATACGCAGCACAAGATGAGATGTACAAAAATAGAGTGACTATATTATCAGTTTTAATTTAGAGTGAATTCGTCAGTGTCTCTCTTGTTAACAGAATGACATAACGTTAGACCCGTCATGGCACATGGGGCATTGGTGCGCACAACTCGACAAATGGGAAATATATTGAGGATCCGAATTTGTATTTCCACATCCGTAAAATCATTTTTCAAATTTTTACAAAGGAAATGGTGGTGCCTCACAGAACGTAATCTGTGGGTCAAATTTTTTTATGAAATTTTTTTTTTGCAGGCACCTTCCAGCGTTCGAAAGGCGCACGTAAAAAAATTTGTCATAATTTTACACGCACCTTCCACCCGGAAAGTGCTTGTAAAAAAAATTTACCTTTAAAACAAAAGAAAAAAAAATGTGAAAAATGAATTCATGCGGCGGGAGGGCCGCGACCCTTCTGCTCGGGGAAGGATGCTGCGACCTCGGGCCTCCTCCCTCGCGCGCATCATCCTCATGGGCGGAAGGGCCGAGGAGCCGGCCCTTCCCTCCCCCATATAATTCTGAATAAAAAAAATGCGAAATGCCCATGCCCAAGCCCCCACTTCCCATTCTCTCTCTCTAAATAAGGTGAAAAACAAGTGGGGGGGTGCAGATGGTAGTTAATGCCACCGCCATCTGAGCCAGACACCCCTCTTCCTCATGCGCCCCCCCCCTTTCCTCACGTACCCCCCTTCCTCCCCCGCCCACCTTTTTCCATGCGATCTGCTCTCCCGCCCACCTTCTTCCCCACGAGTGCTCTATGTTTTTGTGCTAGCGCGATCTCCTCCCCCGCCCACCTTCTTCTCCACGAGTGCTCCATGTTTTTGTGCTAGTAGGGCATCGTTTTTGAACGTGGGCTGCACCTGATCTCCCTTTCATCTCCTTTTCTGCCTGAGCATGGTTGGCTGATCTCCCTTTCTGCCAAGGGAGGCTATTTACTGGTTGCTGTTCAGAGGTGGTTGCCACAGGATTCGCTTGCTGCTCGCTGGTGATTGCTACAAGAAGAACGTCTCCTATTTTCCTCACTACTGCTGGCTGCCATAGTATCTAATATAGTTTTGGAACATGTTTCTAGAGTTTTGATTGCTGTCACATATATTCTTAATTGTGTATATCCTTGTCACAGATGTTTTTTAAGGGCTTTATTGTGTGTACACCTCAAATGAAGTGTATTTTAGAAGAGTGCTCACCACATCTGATTACTTATGACTTGATTCCAAGCAGGAGGTTGAAGAAGCTGATCTGAAGTGGATTTCAAGCAAAAGACACAACATTACTGTTTGATAGCTACCTGATCAGTTCTCGCTGGATTCCAAGCAAGATGTAGTTAGGTATGTCAAAAGATTTTTAATTGTTGTTGAAATTTTGTTGTTGCTGGAAATCCAATTTGCATGCTATTATTTGAATTGCATTAACCAAAATATTTGAATAGGCCAAGCATTGAGTGAGACGAAAAAGTTTGGTATTTCACAGTATTGCAATGATTGGGAACAAACGTAGGCAAAATAGGCTCCAACCACTATTGATTAGATTTTGTGTCTACATATATTTTTAGCCAAAATTTCATACCAATTTTTGAGAGAGTCCATTAGAACACCACAAACCACCGAAATAAAATTTTGTTTTACAAGTATATTGTGTTTATCTCTGATGAATAGAAATAAAATTTTGGCTTTTAATTATCACAAACCAAAGCTAGCGTCAACATTGAATGGTAGTACTTGTATCATTAAAATGATTATACCTCATATATGTCATGGAAATCTCCAACCAACCACAGCCAATAACATGTGTTCTTGCATGCGACCCTGACTAGGTATACTTGACATTTTCGCTTGTCTCCAAAACCTTGCTGAGATAATGAACTCGCCTTGAACTTTGACTTTTCTCAACTCAAGCTGGTACAACGTTACAAACATCAACATCAAAACACCCTAGGTTACACGTTACAATGATTGATTGGATTAAGAATTGACCAAGTTATCGTTTGTGGGATCTTTTTTAGTTTTCATGCAAAAAATTCAGACTTTCCATAGTAACACTAATGCACGCAGTGTGGAACCATAATTTCTTATTCAACAGAAAATGGCATGCACTGAACAGTGTTAGTGTATGATGATAGTTTGTCTTGTTGGTAGTTGGAAAATGGAATAAAGTAAGATTACTCATAAAATTGTTGTGATAATGTGGTTATGGCTTTATTGAAATTATAGTTAAGGTTGATTATTTACGTGGCCATAGAAGACAACCACAGAGTTAGCTCGGTATTTATACCTATTGACTAAACTTCGACAAATTTTCATATGAGCATTTCAAGAATCATAGGGCATGCATGGAGGAGGTTTTTTCTTTTAATGGTATATTCTAGAGCCTTGTAATCGTTAATGAGGGTTTAGGTATGTTTGCGTGGATTCCTTGCAATAGCTTGCTTTTTTTTTCGAGTGAGGGTGATTGTGCTTGTCTATTAATAGTCCATGATTAATGAAAGCAAGACACATTGTATTCGGACTATAGAATAAAAATTCGAATCAATCACTTCAATGCTCATAGTCAGAACTTATAGTTTAAGAAGATTGAATAATTTTTTAAAATTGTTTCAAAACTTTGGACATGCTACATGGTAGCAGGTACTCGATAACATGTCGACAATCACTTCTTTGCCCAAGGCCCCAATGCTCATTGCATAACCCGTATCTTATAAACTGTAGCCCTGATTTGGGCCCTATCATCTATGGGACCCCTTAAATAGGTGATCATACACTTGTAGATACTAGATACTGCCATATTCCAATGTCCATACATATTAAAGACTAAGTCACTGAGTTAAAAGTTCTTAGCTCACAGTGTTGAGTGGCAAGTGCTTCAAAGTTCAGACTCTCTCTCTCTCTCTCTCTCTCTCTCTCTCTCTCTCTCTCTCTCTCTCTCTCTCTCTCTCTCTCTCTCTCTCTCTCTCTCTCTCTCTCTCTCTCTCTCTCTCTCTCTCTCTCTCTCTCTCTCTCTCTCTCTCTCTCTCTCTCTCACGTGTTGCTTTGTTCGGAACGCATTTCGATGAATTATTGTTAGGTGAAAATCAAATTAGTTTGTGGTGTTGGTCTTTCCTCTACTAATTTTTCAGCATCTACTGGTCTTGATCATATCCATTTATCTTTTCAAAATTAGCTTGTTGAAATCTATGGCCTACTACACAAATTCTGGTCAAATATTGATGTAGGTGAGCATGGCACAAAATTTTATTAAAATTTCTAAGAAAAAAATGTCCTATTTTCGAATAAAATTTTTAATACCATTGTAATTCAATTATAGAAAAAATGCTCTATAGGAATTTTTTTATTCCATTTGTCTTCTTGTACTCAGACACAATTTGTTTCAAGGAAACAAAATGTGAGGTGGCTCCTGAATAAAGTACTAATTCTCGAATTGAATTAGATGAACAGCATAGATCAGCACTAACATACACTACTGAGTTCCTTGTTGCCTTGTCTTCTGCTGCTCTGGAGCATTCTGCTTTGTTTTCGACATAGTTTGAATTTGAAGGTTCGCTTCGATTATGCTCATTTTTGTTTCAGGGATTTTGATAACAGTCTACTGCTGCATGATCCCGTTTATGACAATGAATGCATTCGATCTTTGGATTTACCCAATACTTTTCTTCTGTGTGACCTGATCTTCTACATCTGTTGCAGATCTTTTTATCACCAAAATTTTTCTGTTGTTTTCCAGATTGTTGTTCATTAGTCTTAGACTCCATCATTAGTAGCCACGTCTATTTCTGATTCTAAAAAAAAACAACAGTAGGAGAAGAGGTCCATCACATTTCAGATGGAGGTCATTTATGATAGATTACTCAAACAACAGAGAGCGGATATGGTCCATCGCACTTCTGATGGTGGCTATCATGCATTATGATAATGGTTCAAAACAAAAGTACTCATCATGATGAAGCGCTTTAAAAAATGGCTGGTCTTGAAGCTGTTCCCCAGGAAGTCAATCCAATCATTGTTAGAAGATCACCCCGATTGGATCTACCCAGGTACAATGGATTATTTGATCCAGACAGATTTCTCCAAATCTATGCAGAATCTTGTGAAATTTTTGGCGAAGTTTTTTCTCATAATAACTTAAGCTTTTTCCAATGGCCTTAATGAGTGCAGCACAAAATTGGTATTATAATCAAGATGAAATTGAGCATGCAGATTGGGAAACTATCAAACGAGCCATTATCACATGCTTCAAAACTCGAAAGTTTATGGAAGACTCTTTTCTACTTCTAAGTAAAATTAAAATGGGAAAGTGGGAAATGGTACGAGATTACACTGAACGGGTTAAATGCCTCAACTTTGAGTGTGTACCCGAGCTGACTAATGAAGATGCCATGATTATGTGGTTTTTGGCGGGTCTACCTAAAAGGATCAGACATGAGCTGAAATGCCATAATGAGTACACAACTTTGCAAAATGCTATGGACGATGCAATACGAGTGGAGGACGAAGATTCAGATGATGAGCCAAATACTGGTTTGTTGCCTTATACAGTAGGGCAGACCACTACGACATCCACCAATATCGCATCAACGAATATCAACGCTACTACAGAGATGATGCTCAACGAGTTCGAAAAACTTGGAAAGCACCAGCAAATAGAGATGGAAAAGTTACAATCACAATTTAATGAAAAGATCAAAGCCTTGGAAGATTTCCATGGAAAAGCGAACAAGGAAGCTAGAAGTTTGTTAAGACATTTCCTACCAAGGAAAATGTCTGGTGTTTCATTTGTATGAGAAATCAAATATTGAACGAATGTCCACAATTGAAGAAATGAATGGCAACCAGTATTTGCCATCTATGCAATTCACCTGATCATGAGACTGCTTATTTCCACTTTAATCCTCGGATTATCTAGCAACGATATGCCCAAATAGGATATCGGGAACCTCTTTATGAAAAAGATCCTTCAGCCAAACCTCGTCAATCTGCTCTTGGGTATCCGGAGCGACTAGCTTTACCAACTCCACCAACACAACCTACTCCTCCTACTAATATGATGAACCAGAACCTTACAGAGGTATTGAGCAATGGAATTACAGTAATGATCATGAGAGTGGTCCTTCAGATCAGTATGTTACCTATGCTGCCGCACAACAACAAGCATCTAGAAATTGAACCCGAGTGTCGCTTGGATGCTTTGCATGTGGAGAAAATCATAGAGTTGTAGAATGTCAAAACAAAGACAATTTGTACCATTTTGTCGTGAATGTGGTTATGGACATTGCTACAAGGAGTGTCCAGCAAGACCAAAGTTGCCGGTTACAGCTCCTATAAATTTGACAATGATCAAGCAAAGACCAACAGTTTAACCTGAACCAAGTATATCCTTGATGGTGGTTACCAGAACTCAAAAGCAAAAAAAAACTTATAGTAGATCCAGTACTCGCTGATTCTATACCATCAATTGATATACCAACAGCATCTGAAGCAATCCAAATCTCCATGAAGAAAAGAGGAGATATTAGGATATGAGGTAGTGGATTAAACATTTGCAAGAAGAAGAGGAGCCTGAAGCCGCTAAAGCTACAGCCAAAGTCCATTCTTCACTTGTGCAGCCATTGAATAATCCACGAATAATCATGAAATACCCTTTAAAATGACTGAACCAGAAACACCGCAAATAGAGTTACTCATGAATATTCTGTCTAGTAAGATGAATATTACATTGGGAGAATTTTTAAAGTTGGTGTCGAAAACAAAAGATGTATTAGCACAGAAGTTAACTCAGATCGGACCAGAATCCTGTCAAGAACCACTTTTTTGTGCTGGATTTGAAGAATCTAATGAAGTATTCCATGAGCAGCCTGGGAAAGTGAGCAAAAAAGCATCACTCTACCAATACAACATAGACAATTTTCTAAAGAAGTAGCCGTGATAGATGGAGGTTCAGGAGTTAATCTGATTTCAACAAACTATGTGCAAAATGAGGCCTTACAAAGATTAAGCCTGCGGCTTTTGCCATTAAGCTAGCTGATCAAACGACAATTCATCCGCAAGGAATGGTTGAAGATATACTTGTCAAAATTGCTGGAGTCTAGTGTGTCACTACTTTTGTAGTAATGGACTTACCTAACGCACCAAATGTCTACCGTGTCCTATTAGGACGTCCATGGTTATGAGTTGCGCAAGTAATTCACAATTGAGGTATTGAAAAAATCACTTTTGAAAATCGTGAACGTGTAGTCAAAGTTGATCCAATCACTTGGACTATCAAACTAGTAGTCCAAAAAGGGGATGATGATTCATCAACAATAGATCATACTTGTGACTGACCAGTAAAAAATTTGGGAGTTCATTATTACTCTCAAACCGATACTATCAACTAGAATCAAGCTCTTTCATCAATTGATTGTACAACAGGCTATATGTGTAAACAAGATAATCAGTCCGAATTGAACAAGATTTCATTCTTGGATCAAACTTTGGATACACTGATCACTTTTCCATTGAACGTGCTGAACACTGCTTGGATATCAACAGAACCCATACCAAATCCGATTGAAGATGAACTTATTCATGTGAGTCACGTCTTGACTTATGATGACAATGCAGAACTTACCAATGAGCAGATTCTTAATCACATAGATCCTACCAGATTTGGAGTACGTGATATTCCCAATGAACCAACAATAAAACCATAAAAAATAGTTATATTGAAGGAAGACAAGATTAAAGGGCCAATGACAAATAAACAAGCTAAGCAACATTATAATATGGTCCTGAAATGGGAAAATCCACCTCAAAAGGTTGATTCTAAGAATGTGCCACCTTTATTGGACAAAGACAAAGGGAAAGTCAAGGATGATACTTCAAGTCAGAGCTCTCGCAAGACATCACCGTCTAGGAAATCATCACCTTCGAAGAAGAATCCATCTTTCTTGTAAGTCATCACCTCCACGATCGATTCCTTGCCAAGAAAACTAAACGAAGATCCAAGGCTAATCCTTTTGAAAAAGAGAAATTAGGTGAAGTACAACATGATATGCCAGAGCATTCCAAACGCTATACTTTGGATGATGTGGTTATTATATTACCAAAAGCACATCGTGAACCTGAAGAACAAGTGCCATAATCGAAAGATGTTTACGATGACCCAACTAGGATGCAGTCTATGAATCTTGTTGAACCAGGAGAACGAAAATATTGTACAAGTTGGATCACAACTTACTCATGAACAATTTCAAGCGCTACAGACATTACTTATAAAGTATCAAAATTATTTTTCTTGGACTTATAAGATCTCAAAGGGATTCTTACATCAGTTACTGAGCATACCATACCCTTAATACCTAATGCAGTTCCAAAGGTCACTGAAGTTCTATCGCTGTAATCCTAATGTTACGGATTTGATAAAGAAAGAGATATAGAGATTGCTTGAAGCCGACTTCATTTATGAGATCAAGCATACCGAATGGGTTTCACTAATTGTCATTGTTCCTAAGAAGAATGGAAAATTGAGAATTTGTGTGAATCTCAAGGCCTCGAACAAAGTGACGAGAAAGGATCACTTTACGTTACCTTTTACTGAAAGCATTTTGGACCACCTTGCTAGAGAAGAAGCTTACAGTTTTTTAGATGGATTTAGTGGATACAACTAGGTCAAGTTTGCATCTATAGATCGCCACAAAACAGCCTTTGCAATAGAATGGGGGACTTATGCTTATAAATTAATGTCGTTTGGACTCTATAATGCACCCAGTTTGTTTCAAAGAGTGATGCAGTTTGCTTTCAAAGATTATCTACAGAAATTTTTTGAAATTTACGTGGATGACCTTGGATTCCATAGCAAAAATACAGACCACCTACATCGGTTGGAAAAAGTATTTGAACGTTGTCGCAAGTACCAAATTTTCTTAAATCTAGAAAAGTGTCAGATATGGGTTTCTCATGGAGTTGTTCTTGGGCATGTGGTATCAAGGCATGGAATTGCTACGAATTATTCCAAAATCAAAGTCATTGTGGAATTACCACCACCAGCAACAATTCGTGGAGTTTATGTCTTTGTGGGTCATGCGAATTATTATCGAATTTTTATTATCTTCTTTGCAGATCTTGCAAGACCTATATACAAACTGACTATTGTTCCTATTTGGACAATTGAGGCGTTAGAAGCCCTTGAAAATTTTAAGAAAGCATTAGCTTCGGCATCGATATTATGTGCTCTTGATTGGACAATTGAATTTCATGTTCACACTGATGCCTCGAAATATGCTATTGGATCGGTGTTGACGCAACCAGGTGAATACAAAAAAGACTATTCCATACGATTTGCAAACAGACAACAAACAGATTCAGAAAAAAGTTATTCGACAACAGAACATGAAGCGTTGGCCATGATTTTTTTCGTAAGGAAATTTTTACATTATCTTATGAAAATGCACTTTGCATTTTACACGAATCACCAGCCGTTACTTTATTTGGTAAACAAGACGTGTAATACAGGGTGTATTGCAGGATGGTTACTTTTATTGGAATTTTATTTTTGAGTTGCGCTTTGCAAGGGTAAATAACATTATCTAGCCGACCATGATTCAAGAATTGAATCCGCACTAGCCAATACTAAAGTGGATGATGAACTACCAGATGCTCCGTTATTTTATGTAGAAGCAATACCTGAGTGGGCCACAGATATTGTTGAGTATTTGATGCTAGGTGAACCTAATGACTCCTTGACAAAAGTACAAAAGAGACAATTGATTCATAAGGCTCAACCTTATCAATTGATTGCAGGACAATTGTATCGTCACAGAATGGATGATATTCTTTGAAGATGTGTTTTACCGCATGAAGTACCTGAATTAATCATGTTTTCACATGATGGAATGGGCAGAGGTTATTTTTCCATAGATATCACTGTCCGCAATTTTTTGCGATCAGGGTGTTGGTAGCCTACACTTCATAAAGACACCAAAAATTATATTCAGTCATGTGATGTTTGCCAACGGGCATGATGTCCTACGCGACAAAATTATGAACCATTACATCCGGTTTCATCGCAAGCACCATTTGAGAAATGGGGTCTAGATTATGTTGGTCCTATTCATCCTGCGGCAAGAGGATCTCAAGCTAGATATATCATCGTAGCAATCGATTATATGACCAAGTGGATTGAAGCCAAAGCTGCTAAAGTTGTTGATGCGAAATCTACGGCTAAATTCCTCTATGAACACATCATTGAGGTCATCAGTGATCGTGGTACACACTTTGTTAATCAAACGATAAAGTGTTTGTTGGAAGACTTTTTCTTTATACACTGGTTTAGTACTCCGTATTATCCCAAGGGTAATGACCAAGCTAAATCTTCCAATAAGATTCTCTGCACTATTATAACAAAAATGGTTGAAGCGAGTCGCTCTGACTGGGAATATAAATTGCATGTAGCATAATGGGTATTCAGAACTGCTTACAAGAGTAGCATGAATCAAACACCTTTTCAACTGGTTTATGGTCAAGATGCTGTCATGCCGATTGAGTTTTTAGTACCATCTCTATGCATAGCAGCAATAGAGCGATTAGATGATGACAAATTCTTACAACTGCATCATGAAGCTTTGCTCAAATTATGTGAAACCAGATCGATGGCAGTTCATGCGTTAGCAGCAGAGAAATCCTGTCGTAAGGCATGGCATGATCACTGATTACACAAAAAGGATCTGAAAGAAGGAGATCTAGCACTGATGTATAAAACCAAGCTGATCAATTGAAGTTTACTGGTGAAGGACCGTATAAGATCAAAGAAATACTGAACTATGGAACAATTGTTTAGGAACATTTGGATGGAAAACTTTTTAATACTCTAGTGAATGGTAGTCGATTACGCAAGTTTTGGCATGCCATTCCACCAGTTCGGCTAGCATGATCCAACACTATGCTTTTATTTTGATTGTTTTTCAATTTCTTGTTTTCGCTACTTGATTAGCATTTTCTTTTGAAAAAGACAATAAAAAAAAGTAAAAATGGAAAATGTATGAAAAGATTGATGAACAAAAGTCAAAAATGTCATTAGATCAGAAAAAATTGAAGGAAAGTATTTTCAAGAATCAAATTTCTATGAAAAATGACTTGGAAGACTACTTTTTGGGTCATTTTTTGCACATACTATTTTAGAATTGTTCGTCAAGTTTTTAGAGGTGAGATCTACTTCAGATATACCTATACTAAGTTGGGCAAACGTTCTTTCCACTAGTTAATACCTGTTTTTACCTCAGGCGAATGTTTAGTATTATGCCATTTTGGGAACGTTCGCCGAGCATCTTCGAGTACTTATGAACCTTTGCCGACATGCCAGATGAATTTAAAATGCCAAATTTAGGTCGGTCATCAGTTCAGATCCTGGAAATTTGTATTTATTACAGTACCTAGGCGAATGATGGCTTTAGGCGAATGTTGAACCTTCGTCAGATCTGTAGAATGTTCGCCAAACTGCTATTTTGGTCCAAAACCTTCGCTGAGAATTTTGGAAGCTATTTTCATAGTACTGAGCAAGCCTGCAAATTTTTGTCCAGAACTGATAACCCAAACTAGTATTTTGTCTAATGGACCCTTCAAATTCACCTATAAGAAGGCTGAATTCGATTCATTTGTCACTTGTGCTAGCAGAGCTCTTCCAAAAAAAATTTCGTGACCAAAACTTTCTACCAACTTTTTTTCAGCCTTCTGATATACACGCACGCCTACTTTCAGTCATCATGTCTTCTACTGATACCTCTCAGTCTTCGTGATACTCCATCCATCGTGATGTTCCAACTGCAACGGACATCATGATACTCCCTAGCACAAGCATGGTTGCTCAGTGGTTGACTCTTGCTGAGCCCTTGTTCAAGGCAATGAGAATCTACGAGCGGGCCTTTTCTGGCAAAGCATTATTGACTTGTATATTTCGTTATACTTAATCTGATTATAGCTCTGTTTAGTTCTGCGTTCAGATTCGTGTCAATATTGCACTACTTTTCTATATTCAGTCTGACCATCTGAATGATTTGTCTGGTTGTCTTCTCATTGCTTCCACTACCACCGTGCATTAAAAGCTCTAAAACTATTATGTTCTTGTGTTCGCCTACTAAGTTACCAGTAGTGCACACACCGAGAGAATTGAACATACTGATCCTCTCACTTCTTTGACATGGTATCAGAGCGCCAAAGATATCAAAACCTATTTGATTCTTTAAGTGGTTTCTGATCACAGCTTTGTTTAGTTCTGTGTTCAAATTTGTGTCAATACTGCAATGCCTTTCTATGTTCTATTTGACCATCTGATAGATTTGTTCGGTTGTCTTCTCATTGCTTCCGCTAGCACCGCACATTAAAAGCTCTAAAATTATTATGTTCTTGTGTTTGCCTACTAAGTTACCAGTACTGCACGCACCAAGAGAATTGAACGGATTGATCCTCTCACTTCTCCAACAATATTTTCGATACTGTCGGTTAGAAAATCTGACCCATGATGTGGCATTGACAGTCCGGCTACTTTGTACATACATTTACAGTTCCAATGACGGTTGTAATAAATGTAGTAGATAGAATTTAATGCTTACAAGGTACTATTCAGTTGTAATGAAAAGATGAAGATATTATTCAGTTGTAAACAATTCTGTAGCAAGTGTTATTACACTCAACGATCAAACCAGCTGAGGCCGATTTTTGCTTCAAGCCCTTGTACTCAATGTCCAATCAATCAGAGTGCAATTTTGTCCACACTAGTGTTTTTGTTCTATTGCGCATTGTTACTGATTATTCAACTTGATTATTTGTTGCTAACTAACGTGCTTCCAATTTGCAACCACCCATTGTTTAACTTCCGCTGCTATTCCACGAATTTCCGATTTGGTATCAACGTTCTGTTTCTATCAAAATTCTTGATGGCTCATCGCTTCCAAAGTGGTACCAGAGTTCATCTCTGATCAATCCCACCGATTTACGACATGGTATCAAAGCAGGTGGCTCAATAATCTGCATTTCTATTGCAGATTAGCAGTCTTGTTTCTACTAAGACTTAGTTTCAGCAAGTGCGCAGCCAACAGTATTCTGATATCGTTGTTTCTACCAATGATCTCGCTCACTACACCAAATTGGATCCGTCTTCTAGTTCATCTCTGATTGATAAACTCGACGAAGAGAACTACCATCTCTAGAAATTCAAGATGAGAGTCGTACTACTTGTTAAAGAACTACGGGACATAGTTGATGGCACAGAAGTCAAACCAGAAGGTGATGCAGCTATCATCACCAAATGGAGACAGCGAGATGGCAAGGCATTTGCCTTGATCACACTCAATATCAAAGACTCCCAAATTTGTCATATCAAGATTTGGGAGAGAAGCACTTCAATTTTTCATTCTTGAAGTTTTGCTCCTTTGTAAATTTTTCTCAATTTTTTCATTTTGAAATTTTCGTTGGACTCAATAAAAAAAAAACCCGAACGTGTGGGCACAAGAGTTCCAAATCTCCCCTCTGAATTCGCACAACCGGGATTCGCAAACTCACAAAGTCGCACACCTCCATTTCTTCACGATTTCTTCTCCTTCACGAATTCTTCCAAAACTTGCAAACCCCGAAGTCGCACACACACCTCCAAAAATCGCACACCCAAAAGTCACACACCCCGAACCCCTTAAACTAGCACATAGACAAGGCCTGCAAACTTGCACAGACTCCCGTACCCACTTCTTCTCCCTTCTCTCTGTCCTTGACTTCTCCTTCTCTGCGATTTTTCTTTCCTCGCAACTTCTCCACGCCCATGTTCTCGCGATTTTCCGTACCCTCCCGTTCTCATTACCCTCCCGCTTCTTCACTATCCTTCATTCTTCGTGCGACTCTGCCCCCCCCCCCCCCTGCTTGTACCCTCCCTCACTCACTCACTCACACACACTCTCTCTCTCTCTCTCTCTCTCTCTCTCTCGCCGCGTTCCAGCCTGCGCTCCCTCGTCGGATTTCATGCACTGAATATTCCTTGAGGATTCTTTTCCTATGCCCCATTCAAGTGCCCAAGGAATATATATATATATATATATTTTGGTTTCTTATTTCTTTTGAGATCCCTTGTTCTTTCATGAGCACATGGCTCATCCATCTCAATGACCAAAGAAAACAAAAACCCATCAAATTCTAAAATTGTTTAAGGTTTTCTTTTTCTTACGGTCCAATATTTCAAAGAAACCAAAAAAATTGTGTTAGGGCCCCTTTCTAGATTAATTATTGCATTTTATTTTCCCTTCTCTTAGTTTACCTCTAACTTTTTCATATGATCTCGGAATTCAGGGGTATAAAAACAAAAATTACTCAGCTCAACCAGCTGAATCAAGTGTTCAGCATTTTTCATCATCATTATTTACTTTTTATTTTTATTTTCTTAGGATTCCTTTTATCTTAAGATGTTCACATTTTTTTTAAGCTTTGTTCTTTAAACTTCCATATCTTGCCCGTTTGACCTTGGTTTGCGACGCAGTAAAAAGCAAAACTAATTATTACATCGAGCTTGACATGATAGCAGTGTTAAAAAAACCAAAATTAATTATTGAAACCCAAGTTGAGATTTTTACAAAAGCTACTAGTATTATCTATATCTTGCAGGTTACATTCTTCGAGGACTCAGAATTTTGGGACAATGGAGAAGAACAAATTTGTTACTAGCAAGTTTGTGATTTTACAAGTGAAATTTGTAATTGTCCCAAATTCTTCTCACTTCATTCAGGTTTGTGGACTCATAACCCACAGACTACTTGTCACTATACCATGGACACTGATAATGAATATATGTCCGAGTATGAAGATCAATGGGATGGAAATAATTATGAGTACAATAACCAAAGTGACGGGTATGATGATGGTAGTGATGATTGTCAACAAGATGAGGAGGAATGTGATGATGGTGGCGATTGTCAATAGGATAATTAGCAATGTGATGATACAAACGAGCACGAACAATATTCTGATGGGAATCATGTTTGTCAACTACAGGATCAGGAACATCAGCTTGGTGATGTAGATGAATATAACGATGGCCCAGATGAAACCGAGTATAACATTGACAATTATGAGGGTCATAATCACTTTGAATGGCAACATGAGGACCAATATGAGCATACAGGTCAACCAAATGATATCCTTGAAAGCTGTGATTATCATCAAGAGACAAAATTGCATCCCAATCAGTACATCGGTGATGATGGAGACTACGATGATGATAACGAAGCTGGTTCCAAACAATACTATAGTGAAGTTGAAGAAGATAATTCTAATTACCAATCTTCTCTTTGTACAATGGCATTCAATGGTACATCCATGCAAACAGAAGATGCTTTCTCTATGGCTCTTAAACCAATTGTTGGCACCATTGGGTTACAGACAAGAGACAATGCTAGTTATGGGAGCATAGTGACCATTCCTAGTTCCTGTTACAATGGTGAGAGTAGTTCATGAGAGACCAATCAACCTCAACATATCAATATTCAACGATATCATGACGATCTTCCTTTTGAGAACATACCAACCTTTGATGGAGAAATGAGTTCTTTACATATTGACGACCAGTTATCTATCGTGGATGAAAATCTTCAGCTACATTCAATCTCTGAAAAGGGCAAAATTACAACCGCAATATCTTATTTCCAAGGAAAAGCCTAGGATTGGTGGCAAGAAATATTACGTCATCCAGAGTATGAACCCAAGTTATGCGACGATTTCAAGGGGTTTTGTGCAAAAATATTTATAGATTATTATATGGACTCTTGGTATATGTTAGAACAAATTGGTGCAGTGAAAGCATATAATACAAGATTTTGTTTGATAGCATCTAAATAGAGGTGTCTTGATGAAGAGTTATCCATCTAACACTATCTATGTGGTCTTCAAGATCACATTCGTCAACATGTGGATAAGGAACTACAAATGAACTTGAAATTGACGGATGTAATGCAAAGGCATTGATTCAAGATCTAAGAATAAGACAACAAAAGATGCAACTACGGACCAAATTGGAGTCTCAACAGGAAGAAATTCCTACACCAGTGTGTTCAACTCCCCATCAGCAAAATTTTCAAGAACTATAAATATGCCAATTCCAAGCTCACCAAAGTGTTGCCATTGAACAAAAGTATTTCAATGAAAAATTCTTCAATGCATGAAGGATTGAAAGGGATCAAAGAATTGCAGCATGCGACTCTCAATCATCCAATCGAGTCTAAACCTCAACAACAAGTGGCTCATGACAGATCCTTTGAGATTATTGATCCAAGAGTTTTTGGGCTTAATGCTACAATTGACTATCCTTGTATATATAACAAATTTGTCTTTGGGGATCGAAATGAAGATAATCATTGCTTACAGCATTGTATATATAACAAATTTATCTTTGGGGACCAAACTGAAGATAATCACTGCCTCCAGCAAAATGAATACCATGTAGTTCCATTAAAGAGCCACTAGACTTAAAAATCTATGAGTAGAAGAGTTCAAACATGATACTAATTTAGCACCACATGAATCCATTTGACTAGTAGGGAGCACTAGTCCATCTTCAAGATCCAATGGATCCAAACATTGATCATAGATTCACCAAATGTTGCCAAGTTAGCACAATAATAACTATCTCCAAGAAGCTCATTATATCTCAACCTAGATCTAGCATAAGGAAGCTCTTTAGACTTTGCATAAGATATACCAATCTTATTGATGCTAGGAATTGACTTTTGAAAATTGAGAGAACCACCAACATCCATTTCATTCCTCTTGTTAGACATGACAAATGCATCAAGCTTGTAAAGTCTACCTTGTCTATTGCCCCTAGCAATCAAGACATCTCCCTTAGTAATGAAGCAAACATCCCCAACAAATTTTGTCTTGTACTTTTTCTTTAACATTTGACCAACACTTAGCAAATTCCTTGAAAGTGAAGGAATGTAAAGAACACCGTCAAGCCTTGCATTCATATTAGTAGAAAGACAAATAGGAATTGAGCCAATACCTTTGATCATACACTCACCACCATTTGGCATGTGAACCACTTTCTTGGTTCCAACATAAGAGATCAAAGAAGTAAAGAACTCCTTGTGACTAGTCATGTGTGAACTAGATCCACTATCTATCCACCATGAATTCTTTTCACTTCCACTTGACATTAGACTTGAAGAACACATCATGAGAGAATCACAAGAATCTAGATCCTCATTAGAAGTACAAAAGTTGTTTTGCTTGCTACCTTCATTACTTTGCTTCTTATGACATTCATTTGCAAAATGACCTTTTATCTCACAATAAAAGCACTTGAACTTTGACTTATCTTTCTTTATAAAAGAAGTAGAAGAGGAGGAGGAAGAGTGATCATCATGATCCGAGTTACCACCTTTGGACCATTTCCCTTTGCCTTTACCTTTGCCTTTGACTTTGCCTTTTGTGAAGAAAGCCTCTTCACCTCCACCTTGCAAGGATGCACCATCAAGCTTTGATTGCAACCTATGTTCTTCAGCCCATAAGATTTCTTGCAAGTCAACCACACTTGGCAAGACTCTTTGAATGACAAAACTTCGCACATGGTTAGCATGTTCATCTAGCAAACCATTCAACATAACCTGGACTATTTCACCATCTTTTATGCTTTCATCAATGAATGCTAGATCATCACTTAAGGACTTAACCCTCAAGACAAATGCATGAGCACTTTCTCCCTCTCTTTGTCTACTAGAAAATATTTGCCTCCTTAGGATCAATACCCTAGATGTGGACTTTGATTCAAACAGCTTCTTCAAGGCATTCCATGCCTCACTTGCAGTTTGACTTTTACCAACTTCCTTGAGAAGTTCATTGGTAACATGCATTTTAACTGCAACTATGTCCATGAGTTCATTCAACTCAAGTAAGGACTCCATCCTCACTTTCCAAGTAGAGTAGTTTGATGAACTCAACCTATCATTAGTTTCTAACATGATCCCACAATTGGAAGCCATGAATATAGTGATTCTTCAACTTTTGGGCTCTGTCCTAATGCACCTAGCACTCACTTTTCTCACAATAAATGATGGATAAGGAGATCTCAAAAGATCTAGGACCCTAAAACACTTCTATCTTGAACCTGGCTGGTTTCCAAGCATAGAAAGAAAGATTGAAACACGCAACACTTTGCACACACTAAGAATGGATTACAAACTCAAAACAACCTGAACACACTCTTGCTTAAGCTCTCAAACTTTCCAGCAAGTGACCAAATCAAGTTATGATGTGAACAGTTACTTGCATTCTTAGAAAATACACAAGACTAGGCTGCCAAGAATACCTAGAATTGAACAAACTTGATCAACATATGATCAACACACTAAGATATTGATTCAACCTATAAAACCACATGTAAACCACACTTCTAAAAGTTTATAAACTCTAGCAAATGATAAATACAAGCTTTAGAGGTGAATGAAAGAGCACACTTAGTGAATCACAAGACTAGCTTCACTAGCTTGTCAAATCTTGGTGTTTATATGTAGATCTAAGATCACTTCACATGAGAATGTTCGTCAACCTGTTAAGAACCTGAAAACACATTTGCATAATGGTTAAAACCTTCTAGCAAATGCTCCAATCAAATTACATAAGGAGAGTTACTTACATGCTCAACAAAGTACACCAAAATTTATGCAAAAGATTGTTGACAATCTGTTCACCCAAAAGGGGATCTTTCATCCAAGTGGGAGCTTTGCTCAGCCTTTTGGAGAAATACAAAATCACTCAAAGAGTATTTGTCATCCACTTAAGGAGAAGTTTCATCCACTTAAGGAGAGTGTTCATCCACAAAGGAGAGTGTTTATCCACAAAAGTGGAGATTGTCAACAATATATTGAACAGAACATTATTAGTATTGAATATGCACAAGCCTCACAATCAACAAATGATTAGGTGTTATGATCTGATCCAAAATAGCTTCTTCTCAGCCTCTGATCTTCAATAGACCTGAAATATGCTTTTGATCCACAAGTTCAACTCACAAAACAAAGGTTAGTAAGATTTGATCAACAGTGCAATGCATAATCATGCTAGAACTTGATCAAACATCCAAATATCACCATAAATGGAAACCTTACTAAAAATAATAGCCAACTAGCTCTGATACCATGTGAAATAAGTGGATCTTGAATGGATCCAAACTCCCAAAATAGTTGGCTAAGATCTTTGCACAACAAGCTACAAAAGCTAGAAATGGCAAAGCATCCTAATGCTACCTTTGATACACATGAACTTGACAAAGCATTCAAGAGACAAAATAAGCTAATAAAAGGTACTAATGGCAGCCAAAAACAACAGCATACCAGCCCTACAACATCAGCCTACCACTTTTGGAAACCTCTTAAGATCATACACAAAAGCTTGAAGACAATACACAAAGCAATGCTCTCAATGGAGGAAGAAACTGTGACAATGATCTATTGATCTCTCTCAACAATACAATAAGTTTCTCCAACCTATTATCCACAAACTTCAGCCTAATATAGGTGAGAGAGATGACTCTCTCTCCTCTCTCTAGAACTTAGGACCCAATTTTAGGGCACCAGTAGCCTAAAATAGCCAATTTTGGCCTATATGTCCAAATAACATGATTTTGGTGTCATTTTGAAGGTCCTGAAGTTTGAGACTTCTTCAATATGAAAAATATACTAAAATAAAAGTATCTAGGCCTCTTTCACAGGTGTGAGAGGTTAGATCCAAAACTATGTACAAAAATTGCCAATTTAGGCCTCAAACTAGCTAGGAAATGTTGACAATTTTCACATATATGTCTTCATGCAAATGGCTTTTTTCTGATTTTGTTGTCCTAAAAAAAATTAGCTCTTGGTTGGTTGATCATTTGTGCAAATGTCACCCAGATCTAAGTACTTTTGGACATAGCTTTTCAGCATCTTTGGCTGCGACTTCCGATTTGTGATTATGTACTTATTTTTCTTTTTCCTCTTTATATGTGCAAGTATGCTCCCATCTGCTTAGGCCTCTTTTGGGCAGTTTTATGCATAGCCTTCTTTCTATTTTTTTCAGTCTCTTTGGTCGAGATTTCCGGGTTGCAGCAATGTACTTATTTGTCTTCCTCTTTATATATGCAAGTATGCCTTATCTTTTTAGACCTCTTTTGGGCCGTTTTATAGCCTTCTTTATATTTTTTCACAAATTCTGGCTCTAATTTTCAAATACAAGAGGGTTCCTTCATGCTCATTGCTCACTTGGTTTCTTCCTTGCCACTCATATAAATTTCCAATTTGGATGAGGGTTTTATTAAGGAATTTGCAGAGCTTAGGCCCCCCTTCCTAGTTAGCTCAATAGCAACTGTTATCAGGACAAAAAAAAAAGTATTTTTGCTGAAATATGAGGATTGTATAGATCTTGAATTGTATGCTGCTTATTGAAGCCATTGCTGTGAATTGTGTTCTCACTTGTTAATGGTTCTTTGTTTGAATGCTTAGCCTCCTAGATCTGATAGCTTTTAGGCTATGTCAGACTATGACAAGGTAGCTCTGATACCACTAATGCAAAGTCGTTGATTGCAGATTGCAAACATCAATCAAGCTCTATAACGAAACGAAGCGAAGCTGGACGAAATGAAACGAAGCGAGACGAAACTTGAACGAGCTCTGATATTGACATTGCTAAAGTGAAATCAAATTAATCGCAAATGAAATGAATTCAGATAGATTTCAGATATGATTGCTAGTCACTGCCTGCTATATCATTCCTACAATCCTCCAGAAAGTAGACAGACACTGTTGATCTACGTTATAGATTAATACAACATTCAATAGAAACTGAACCAGTGTGCAAAATAGATAAAACAAGTGAATGAGATACACAAGCGATAGCAGAAAATAATTCATTCAAGATCAGACAAAATTAAGAGTAATATGTTCGTAATAGCTACAGTGTCATCTATTGATCTTCTTGTTTTTTGAGCATTGTATGACAGTCCACACAACACATTGGCATGAGAGAAAATAGTGTTCTCTCACGAGTAGCGTCTCACTTACTAGTGGACTTCTTGGATCTCTGTAGATCCTGCTTACAAAATTGTCTCGCGCACATGCGAACTTCTATTTCGTATATGTTTCTATCTGCTATTGTATGTATCTTATACATCTAGTAATTGCATACATTCAGAGTAGCATATCTGATTAGATGGACTAAACATTCTATAACTAATCATGGATTACAAGAGAGGTGGGTTAGGCATGTCCTAACGCTCTTCCGTTGACGCCATCATATCAGATCAAGGTTTTTGTACTTCATGGTACTTGCATGATCTTCCTGATCCTCTGGAGTGTGAAGGTCAAAAAGTGTCACGAAATATTTTCATGTCACTTCGAGTCGTTTGACTTTTGCGTCGTCTGACTTTCTCCTGTTGTATCACGAACATTTTTTTTTCGTGAATATTTCACGTTCGTGTCTTTTCGTCAGGATATTCATGAACATTTTTGCTTCGTGTCTTTTCGTCAGACAAAGGGTTGAAAGCTAGCAAAGCTTTGGAAATAGAAACATTTTGTCTTTAGCTGGCCGTTATTTAGGAATGCTTGTATTGCTACTTTTAAAAGACCATTCCAGGATGACGAAAACTTCAAGAGGTGGATGGAGATATGCCAAAAAAATTCTATACAAGAGTATAACTTTGAGTTTTGGAGTCTAACTCTTAAGCTACCCACAGTTTTTCATTTATGAAGGTATATAGAAGGAATGCAATCTGATATTGGAGCTGATGTAGCATCACCACTTTTGCACTAATTTGGACCAAGTTATGCAGGTGGCACTCATAATCAAGCCTAAATATGTTGGAAGGTGATTGGTTAAATAGGGAGCATCCAGGTATGAAACTACTAGGTGAGAAGTTGAGCATAATTTTAATGTTTGCTGGCATGATAAGAAAAGGAACACATTTTTCTAGTATCTAATAATTGAAGAAGCTGATTTCAATTCGTCTGCCGTCTCAATTCACAATCCTTTTGTTTGTCGTCCACTTGTTTTGATGGCCCAATCTGAAGTTAAAGTGGTCTCATCCACAAATCGGATGGAATTTAATAATCTTCTAGATTGACTTCTCATCATTTGTTGTGTCGATTTTACAACACAATTGACGTGGAATTTTATTACATTAAATTTTATTCATTTAGTTTGTGATACATGCTCCATTGTTGTTCGCATGTTTGATCATTTCATCCTCTGGGAGCTGCATAGCATTTGTGCCTAAGACTAAAGGTTCCTCTACATAATCTTTTGATTTGACTTCATCATTGAATGGATAGCATATTAATGGTCATTTAAATTTCGCGTATTGTGACACTCGAGAGTATCACCAATGTATTTTATGAGCTTGGATTGAAGTGACCTATAGAGCAACCCACATGGTTCCCCAAGCTATCAAGATTCTGAGTGAGCTTAATTTGACTTTGGAAGTCTGTGGATTGTACACCTTATAACCGAAGGCATTTTTTGGGTATCCCACAAACACACAGGGAAACCCTTTCGGGTCCAATTTCTTCCTAAGTTTGTCAGAAATATGAGCATAGGCTCTGCTCTCGAACACCCTCGTATGCCCCACAGAAGGCTTTCCTCCTGACCATACGCTTTCTGGTATCTCATCTTTCAAGACTCTGCTCGGCACTCTATTGGAGATGTAGGAAGCTGTACTAACTGCCTCTGCCCACAAGAACTTTCGAAGACCTTTTTCAAACAGCATACTCCTGGCCATATCTATGAGGGTGCAATTTTTCCGCTCTACAACCCCATTTTGCTGAGGGGAATATGACATCGTTCAAAGATGAATGCCCTTCTCCTTATAGAAGTCTTTGAATTTATTTGCAATGAATTCGTGCATCAACCTCTTCATGACCTCTGTGATTTCAAGATCCTCTATCTTGCTACTCTCGAGCACCATTATCAATTGGTCATAAGACATTGGAAGGCTCCCTAAGATGTGAACAAAAGATGAGTCTTCTCCACAGGCACTCCTGCTGCCTCTAGCTGCCTTGCAAGTCCCTTCATTTTCTCGAGATGCTCCAACAGTGAATTTCCTTCCATCATTCTGGTGTTTGCTAGCTTCCTCCTCAGAAGCAACACATTGGTCACGCTCTTCCCCTAATCAACCTTTAACAAGATCGACGGTGGAAGAAAACACCCAATATCTAATGGCCATAATTCAATGGGGCCCATTTTCCAAATATGAAGAATGAAAGTTGAAACTCCATTAAAAAATTTCAAGCTCAATGCATTGAAGGGGCCCGAATGGTCCAAATCTGCTTTGAAGTGAATTTGTTTCACATCGAAGAAGCCAATCCAAAAGCTCTTTTTTTTAGCTTTTCCTCTATTTGGCATAACTACTGGTAAGACATTCAAAATGTGACATTCGTGAGTGTCATGATAGTCTTGCACAGGGCATTCTAAAATGAAATACATCTAAGTTACTAACTCGATACTTTTCGTAGCCACGCGTATTATTGTGAGATGTTTGTCAAGGAAACAAGGTAGAGAGGGCTTTACGCTCCCAATTTATGACATTTGTCGGGGATTGCCCACGGTCATTGAGAGAGATCTCTATGGATTTTCTTGTTGGATTATCGAGGACTCACGATGTGATGGATTCTTGGCCAGTGGGTAGTCCCGAGCAGAACCTGTAGGAACATACCAGACTTGTAAAGGGTAGTTTCTTAGTCTATAATGTCCGTTTGAAGTGACCTTCAGAAAAGGGTCTCAGGGAAGGGGGTTAGGTACTCGAAACGCATCAGATTCGGTGCATACTGTCCGGAATCACAAACGGGGGATGGCCAAAGGTTTTTGAGCCTGTTACGAAACAAACAAATCCAATCCTGCTCAAATCCGAGGTCCTTTGCCACAAAACTTTCTTCATGCCGGACTAGTTTCGCATTCTTCCGTCCTTCGACCCCAGTTTCTTCGAACGATGTCGGCTTTGCTAGCTTTCGATTCTAGCCAGTGGGTAATCTTGCGGGGAGCCTGTAGGAACAGATCAAACATGAAATAGGTAGTTTCTCAGTCTACTACATCCGTTTCAAGTGACCTCCCGAAAAGGGCTTCAGGGATAGTTCTCGGAACTAGTTGGATTCGGTGCATACTATCTGGAATCACAAAGATGAGTATGATGAACCAGATTTGGGTTCTTGTTGATCTTCCTCGTGGGAAGAAGGCAACTGGTTCTAAATGGGTATACAAAACAATCTTTATGCTGGAAACAAGGCGATTAGGGCACGAGAAATGGACTAGTTTCGCATTCTTTCGTCCTTCGGCCCCGGTTGCTTTGAACAGTGTCGGCTTTGCTAGCTCTCAATTCCGGCCAGAGGGTAATCTCGCGGAGAGCCTGTAAAAATAGACCAGATGTGAAATGGGTAGTTTCTCAGTCTACTACGTCTGTTTCAAGTGACCTCCCGAAAAGGGCTTCAGGGATAGTCTGTAAGATGCAGTTCTTCTATGAATGATTTCACGACCATTGTAGAAGTCAGTGAATCGATTTGAGATGTATTCTCCACCTCGATCTATTCTGATCTGCTTCACCTTACTCCCTATGCATCTTTCTACCCAATTCACATACTTTGTGAACTTGTCAAATGCTTCTGATTTATTGAGATTAAAGTAGACTCTGGCAAATATACTGTAATCATCAATAAAGGTAATATAATACTTTGAGCCTCCTACTGAGATCACGCTGAAAGGTCCACAAATGTCAGAATGCACTAACTCTAGAATCTTGGTCGTTCTGTAGGAGTCCTTGACAAAAGGAGTACATGACATCTTACCCTTCAGACATGCATCACAGGTCATCGAATTGGTTGCGTTCGAGATGCTCACTCCTGTGATTGCTCCATGATGGCTTGCTTGATACAGTGTCATTGAATTCATATGGCATAGTCTTCTGTGCCATAGAGTATCTGGCAAATCATCATGAGTCTGATGCACTTGATCTGCATGTAGGCGTACCTTCAAGTGATACAAGTTGTCTTTTCTTCTACCTTGACTGATTAGTGTACTAGTACTTGCATCAACAACGTTGAATGCTTCGTCCGAAAATGTTACACGCATCCCTGCATCAGTTATTCTTGCCACTGATAGCAAGTCTTGCTGTTGTGTAGGCACGAATAGTCGTCTGTCTCTGCCATTAGTGTTGAGCCATAGTGAGCCAATACCATTAATTTGATGTTTTGATCCATCTCCAAGAACGATAAATCTTGATGGATCTGCACTTCGAAAATCAGATATTATCCATCTTGATGTAACGAAGTGCGAGGTAGCTCTTGAATCAGGAATTACCTCCTATGTGTCAGGTGTTGATACTGCACACATGTCTGCACACATGTCTGCACAGATGTAGGCGGTCAAATTTCCGTGATTCGATCTTTTTTCGCCCATCTTTGAGCTCTTTGGCTCCTCGACATAGGACGAACTATTATTGTTCTCCTGTCTGCTTTGAGCTGATTTGTTTCTTGGATTCTGGCAGCAGTCCATGGCTGCATGACCCTTCTTATGACAGTGGATACACTCAATTTTTGGATTAAGCCAACACTAATCGACAGTATGTCCTTCACGTTTGCATCTCACGCATGTCTTCTTGTCTCCACTCTGTTGTTTTGACTTTCTTTTGTTCTACCAATTGTCTTTGTTGGCTCCTTCTGCTTGTTGATCTCGATCCTGCTTTCGATCTGACTCCCTCTTAGGCTTGAATTGCTTCTTTGTCTTTTCTTTGTTGTTGTAGAGGGCTTGGTCAGAAGCATCCTTGTGATCAAGGTGGTCTCCAGCTTTGACTTCTTCTCAAATCTCGACAATAGCCTTTTCGAGTGTCATAGTAGGATCTTTTGCTAGCAGCATTCTAGTTGTTTGGAAGGATCTTGGTAAAGCTCTCAACAGATAAGTAAACTGCTTCTCTATTGACACTGCATTTTCAGCTCCAGAATTGTGTAGTGAAAGGAATAGATCCTTCATCTTCCTAATGAAGGAAGTGAGGTCTTTACCATCCCACTATAGGTTTGTCAGCTGATCTTCAATTATAGTTTTCATCAGGCACACAATATATTGCATCTAGATAGATAAAATGTGCCATAAGATCACTGACATGAACTTGATCCATACCTTGTTGGTTACAAAACTATATCTAGGAATGGACCTTGTTTCTTGACCCCAATATACTCTCTAAAAACTTTCGACCACCAGGACCAACTTGTCACTATCATGTAGCCCTCATGACTTCTCAACATGCGACAATGGTTGAAGAATGGCAACACAACCGAAGGCTATCAAAGAGATTTGAAAACAATAAGAAAAAGTCAAGGCCATGCAACAAGAGGCCCTCTTCAAATAAATATGCCATGGGATCGACAACACTTTAGCAACAAAGGAGTGTGGAGATTGGACTAAAAGTATCAAGGAACATTTTAGTGGAATGCAAGGATACTTAGGGAAGTCACATCTCACAAGGAATAGCCTATCAAGTCATCACATTTTTGTAATAATTGTTGTAGTGAATTGCCTCCTTATCACTTGTAGGATATGACGCTTCTTTATTAGTGAGTTTTTACCTTTTGTAAGCAATGACTGGACTGACTCAAAATAGCTTCCAACTTTGTGCCACTGGAATTCACTGTAACCATGAAAGGTAAATTAAAGTTGGGTAGCACCAATAAAGGAGCCATTACTAGTGATTCCTTGAGATCTTTGAAAACCATCTGAGTCCCTTCATTCCATTCAAATTTAACCTTCCTCAAAAGATGGGTAAGTGGTGCTGCAACTTTTGAAAAGTCCTGAATGCATCTTCTATAGTAGGATGCTGAACCCAAAAATCCTCTCAAGTCTCTGACATTGTTGGACGATTTCCAATTCTTGATTGTCTCAATCTTCTTCTGATCTACCTTGATTCCCTCCTTGGACACAATGTTCCCCAAGTATTCCATCTCATCTTGAGCGAATTAACATTTGGTGATTTTTGCAAACAGCTTGTATTTTGGAAGAGTACTTAAAACCGTGTCCAAATGTTTCGCATACTCTTCCATGTTCCTACTATATATCAAGATTTTGTCAAAGAATACCAACACAAACAGGTAAAGATAAGGTTCTCAAAAATCTGATTCATGAGATCTTGAAAAGTGGCAGGAGCATTAGTTTATCAAAAAGACATAACTTTGACTTTATAATGCCCCCATGTCAATTCAAAAAGCTATTTTATGTTGATCCTCCTCTTTGCCCTTGATTTGATGGTATCCAGAATGTAGATCTATTTTTGAAAAGACATTAGCTCTTTTCAAAGCATCCAATAAATCATCTACCCTGGGAATATAATATCTATTTTTGATGGTAACTTTGTTAAGGGCTCGATAATCGATACACGTCCTGGACATTCCATCTTTCTTCTTAGCGAGTAACACAAGAGAGGCAAAATGTGACTTACTTCAAACGATAAATTCCTGTGACAGTAACTTTTGAACTTGTTTGTGCACTTCTTCTTTTTCGGCTCATTCTAAAGTATAATCTCTAATTTCCAAACTAACCATAGGAGTAATGTTTTTACAAGGAATGGCTACTCCATTTTCAATCTGTACTTTCATCTTATCAGAATGATCCATAGATACTAAACTTCGAAGTGACCGACTATTAAATAAATTATGTGTACTACCACTATCTATTAAATAAAACACTTTCCTTCTGTTAACTAATGCTTGCACATGGAAAGTTTTGTCTGAATGGGACCCATTGAAAGCATTTAAGGATATTCCCAACAACTCAATTTTATGATCCCTTCTAATAGATCTGTCATGCTATCCGTGGTCCAACTGATTATGCGGTGATTTCTCATCAAATGAAGTATCTTCATTCCTTTCATTGCTTCGTGACGGTTCAATATCAACAACATTCTCTTGATTTGTACTGACTTCATCTTTGTTATTTTCAACAATAAAAAAAACGCCTACAAATTTAACTTTGTCACACTTATGCCCTAGTTTTCGTTTCTACTTACAAGTAATTGTCTATGCAAGACAATGGCAACATCCTTGTATGCTTGAGAAGCTTCTTTATGACTCTTCCTAAACATGCGATATGGCCACACTACAATTAAGTTTCTCCTTCTTTAATCTTCAATTTGGCTAGGTTTATGTCCCATCCTTTCATACAAACACTTTCCAAGACTGGTCACTGGGCACCAAGAATCACAATATATGTGTCTCATGATTTCTGCATTCAACCTAGTTACAAGAGCTTGATGTAGAATTGATTTTTCTAAAAGGTTTGTGTACATGTTGACATTGATATGTGTTTATTATATTTCAACTTAATAATCCAATAGTTTTATAGCACAAAAACTTTCAAAAAATAATCTGAGTTTACATAAGGTGAAATCATATTTTTGAGTTTACTATAGATCAAAATTTTTAACAATAAAACAAAAAGTCTTCTTACACTTGAAAATAGTTTAGTATATTGAATATTATGACTTCTATCTTAACTTTGTGAGAATTTTAGAGGCTTTTGACAGTTAAAATTGAAAATTATAGAATGTATGATTTCAACAATAATGTTGTGGTATAGCGTAGGCTTTGCCAAATTGATAGTAATTTTCTTGAAGATACAAAATGTCATTGTTTAGAAATTGATGCAATGTGAATAGTTATTTTCAAAATTCAAGTATATTGCAATTATGCATTTTTTTTATATATTGTGTATGAGTAGGAAGATTATCGAAGTAATAAATGATTTTTGTGACCCTGAATCGCATTTTTTTATATTGATATTGATGATAGTAATTTATGATGTTTTTTGTTTTTTTGTCATATGGGGCTAATAATATAAAATAATGTTTGTTTCATTATTACACATTTATAATATCAATATATATTGTTAATTTTTTGTCAATCAAGATAATTGATAAATTAATATATTCATATTGATAAATTTAGCTAATATGGAGTCGTGATTTATAATAATGTTTCCATAAATGGACTAGTCATCAGTAGAATTATATATTTATATTGAATTTCAGTTATTTTGAACTAGTCATGACTTATATTACTGCTGCTCTTAACATTTCCAGATATCTATGAAGTTGAGGTTTTCATTATTTTGAACTAGTCATGACTTATGTTACTGCTGCTCTTAACATGTCCAGATATCTATGAAATTGGAATTTTCATTAAGTAATGTTTTGATTACTTTGCATCTTGTTTTAAGGTAGATTAGAAAGCTATCAAACAACTATGCACAAAAATATCTTATGTTGGTATTCTTTATTCAAAGTTGTTACAATATATTTAAGCACCATTTAGTTTTAAATACACCATATACTTAAATATAAGATGAGATGAGCTTGAATCATGCAAATTATTCGAGTAAAATTTTAAAGAGATTTAAAATGCTGAATCACCTCATTTGTTTCCCAAATCAAATAATTACTCCTACTTAATTCATTTGTTGAAGCCAAATTTATCATTATGTTGATAAGAGTATTCTTAGAAAAGTGGAAAGAAGGTTGTAGCAATGGCCTACCTATGAAATTTGTCCTCGCTCGTGATTACAAAAATCACAGTTTTTTGTTTGGAACAGTGTTCCCGTGTTCCAAAACACAGGTGTCCAAAATGCCGTTCCGAGGCAATTTACATATCAAACAGTTTAGTTGTTGAATAACTCTATGTACAACTTTCAATGAGCCGAAAGTTTTCGTAGACCTATTTGAAGTGACTCGTAGTGCCTAAAATGACCTTCATATTGAAAAATTTCCTTGTAACAAAATTGTGAATGCTTCTTTTGGTAAACCCAAATTACCATCTATGGTTATGTTTAAAGAATTTTTGTTAGAGCTTGTTTTTCAAGTTAAAAAAATCACACTAGTGAAGAGGTACCTGTAGAATGAAATATCCATAACAAGTTCTATATTGTTGTAGAAGTATGTTGGACTAGTACCAACACAAGCTCCTCAAGACTGGTGACATGTAAATAGGGGAATGATTCCATCTCTTAGTTTATATTGCCCAATCTCAAGATTGGTGATATGTATATAGAAGAGCAATTGCATGTTCATGTTATAAATTTTCAATTTTAGCTCATAATTGATGTACTCAATTTCAATCTACGCAATAGATCAAAGGCTCCTACTGTCAATATCGTATCAATTCCCAAACAAAAGCTAAATAATCATATTATCACTCACAAATCTAAAAGCAGCATAAAAAAAACAATTGAACAGATCAAATAACAATTCATTGATAATTGTAGGAAATTATAATATGCTTAGTGAGGAGCATATGCGTCATACAAATCGATAAAGAGAACTATGTCTACATTCGCTAAAGCAACTGTCTAAAATAAGTCTTTTCCATCGCAACACAATGTGTGGGTGGAGTTGTTGACTATGACTGACAAGGCACATACTCAAAACCTAGCCACTACGAGCGACATCTTGGGAGCTTGCTCCTCGCTTGACGTTGCTCAGATGGCATTGCTAGGATGTATAACCTACTAATTGTGTAACTTAGTATACAAAAAAAAAGGGTCTCTAAATTAAGTTAATATTAAATTAGCTATTAATTACTCGTATTATGAAAATGTAGTTGTTTATCATATAATAAATTGTCTTTGTTAAATTTTGTATATATTAAAGTTTTCTTTGCAAAATGTTATCGTATATATTTTTAGTCCATTTGGAGGAATTTTTTTTGCCAATGTTCATGACATATGACGATGGAAAGACTAAGTTCGGGATGCGTTATTACTAGTTGAATGATGGGCTTTCAATTGGAGGCCTTGAATAAAATCATGTGTCTAATCGTGGCTATGACACCAATTAATGATCTTGATGGACCTCATTTGTCAAGATCTATGAACCAAAGCAATCTCATGGATATGTCAGAATTATCGATAGGAGTAATAAGATCCTTGCACTTAGCAAGAGGCATGGATACTTATATAGACTGGCACATTGTTATTCTGATTCTAGTCAAGCCTTGAAAATATCTATTCTTGTCAATAAGACATTACTATGACATCATCGCTTAAGACACTTGAATTATGCATCTATTTTGAACATGTCTAGACAATCTCTAGCACTTGATCTCGACTATCCTTCTGGCAAAGTCGATCTCCCTGTCTGCCATAGTTGCATCCTTGGAAAGCAAACTAGGATTCTTTTAAGATCGAGTCATAGGCATGCAACAAGGTCTATTAGATGTTGTTTATTCAGATATATGTGCACCTATGCAAACTCCATCATTACTAGATGCAAAGTATTTCATTACCTTTATTGACGAATTCTCCAGAAGAACAACTGTTTACTTCATCAAGCAGAAATCAGAAGCTTTTATCAAGTTCAGACAATTTAAAGAGCATGCTAAAAATCAAACGGGTAAAAGAATCAAAGCACTAAGGTCCAACAATGGGGAGAATATATCTCCACCGAATTCAAGGAGTACTGCCTTAACAACGACATTGAGCAACAATACATTACCTCCTATTTGCCTCAATCAAATGGTCTTATTGAGAGAAAGAACAGAACCTTAGTCGAATCAGCAAAGTGCATGTTATCACATGCGACACATCCAAAGTCCTTCTGGGCTGAAGTTGTTTCAACAACAACCTATATTCAGAACAGATGTCCTACTAAAGGTCTCTCAGACAAAACACCATTCGAAGTTTGGACAGGTACCAAACCTTCTTTATCAAACTTACAAGTTTTTGGATGTATTGCTTATGTTCAAATTCCTCTTGATCTCAAGAAAAGCTCGACTTCCAGAGCATCAAATGTATTTTCATTAGCTACACTACTTCAGATCAAGCCTACAAGTTGTTCGATCATATTGAGTCGAAGATATTCACTAGCCGAGATGTCATCTTCATCGAAGATCAGTTTATCGACCTCAAGGGAAAAGGCAAAGCCCATGTAGCCGACTTGTCTAACTCGTCCGACATATTGAACTTCGAAGTTCCTCAGTCGACTATTCTCATTGAAGGTCCAAGCTCATCTAGTTTCGACGAACAACATTTCAACGGTGAATCCGAAGATGATGATGTTGCAGTTTAGCAACTACAACATGATGAAAATGATCAACTTCCTCTTTTCTCTAGAAAATCATCAAGAACCAGCAGACCACCTATCAAGTATATCGATGATCTGCAGCCTATCTTGTTCATGAGCCGACGACTATCGAAGAGGCACTCAGTCAGCCCGATTTTCGATCTCTGGAAGGAAGCTATGGATAGAGAGTATTCATCTCTTATAAAAAACCAGACATGGATGATTGTTGAATTACCTGCTGGCAGAAACGTAGTTGATTGCAAATGGATTTTCAAAGTCAAAGTACAAAGCCGACGGAAGCATCGACAGAAGAAAAGCTCGACTTGTCGGCAGAGGATTTTCTCAGATATACGATGTTAATTACACTGAGACTTTCAGTCCATTAGTCAAGCATTTTTCTATTCGACTTTTATTATCGTTTGCTGCTGCAGCAGATTTGAAAATACATCAAATGGATGTACAGATAGCATATCTCAATGGAGGTATTGAAGAAGACACTTACATGGTGTAACTCAAAGGTTATATTATCGAAGGTAAACACAATCATGTATGCAAACTCCATAAGGCACTTTATGGCCTGAAGCAATTTGCTCGGGCATGGTTTCAAAGAATCAATACTTTTCTTATTGATCACGGCTACACACCTAGCTCTTCAGATTCGAATGTTTACTTCAAGACAGTGCGGCAGTCTTTTATTATTATCACTTTATATGTGGATGACACATTGCTCTTCGGCAACAATATCAATATGATAAAAGAAGACAAGACAATGCTATCTTCTGAATTCGACATGACCGATCTAGGCGAAGCTCATTTTTGCTTTGATATTCAGATCCGTAGAGATAGAAATTGAAAGTTGATCTACATTACTCAATAGAGGTACATCTACAATATGTTAGTCAAATATAATATGGTTTATTGCAGGATAGATCTCTCATCAATGGAACCAGGTCTCAAATTGTCAAAGGACCAGTGTCCTCAAACAATAAAAAAAAAGGAGCAGATGCGTGAGTATCCTGATCATTCGATAATAGGAACTCTTATGTACATAATGATCTGTACCAGGCCAGACATAGCTTTTGCAGACAGCTCCTTAAGTCAGTTTATGACTAACCCTGGTATGACACATTGGAAGGCTCTTATTAGAGTCATGAGATATCTTCAAGCTACTATTGACTATTGCATTTGTTATGGAGCAGTCAACAACAACAAACTCAATTTACTCATTGGTTTCATAGATGCAAGTTGGGCAGGAGATGTAGACACTCGTAAATCCACTTCTGGATTTACATTCTTCCTCAACAATGGTCCAATATTCTGGAACAATTGCAAGCAATTGTGGAGCCTCATGATTTCACATTATCCAAAGTTATTATTTTATATTGTAAAAATCAGTTTTTATACTTGCAAATATGCTATAGTGCCTAAATTTATGTTAAGGCCTATTTGCATCCTGTAAATTCATTTTTAAGTTAGAACTCGCAACGTTTTGTGCGACATTCTATAGAGAGACATTAGCAGATCCCAACTGACATCATAACGGTTGGTGACCGACGTTCAGGCCAGTGTTCGTTCCTATAAGGTCGACGACACTCCATACCATTGTACACACGCACAGATTTGAGTATCAAATACACTCTGAACGATCTGTAACTGCTTGTGATACTTGACTATCTGCGTCACACATACCTTTTATTTCATACTGAATTTCCATTACTTTAACTCGGATTTTCAGGCATCACCAGAGAGCGACAATTCTAGTCCCCAAATAATTCATGAGAAGCAGTAGATGCGTGAGTATCCTTACCATTCTATTATAGGATCTCTTATGTACGCCATGATCTGCACTAGGCCAGACATAGTTTTTGTAGTCAGCTCTCTCAGTCAGTATATAACTAATCCTAGCATAACACATTGGAAAGCTCTTATCAGAGTCATGAGATATCTTCGAGCTACTATGGACTTTTGCATTTGTTATGGAGCAGTCGGCAACAACAAACTCAATTTACTCAATGGTTACACAGATGCAAGTTGGGCAGGAGATGTAGACACTCGTAAATCCACTTTCGGATTTACATTCTTCCTCAACAATTGTCCAGTTTCCTAGAACAATTGCAAGCAATCTTCGATAGCTCTATCTTCCACTGAATCAGAGTATATCGCAGCCTCTCAAGCTACAAAGGAAGCAATTTGGTTGAGGAACTTACTCTCAGATATCGGTCTGAATCAATATGCACCGACGATATTATTTTGTGATAATCAAAGTGCCATCGCTTTATCAGCCAATCCTAGATTTCATTCCAGGAGTAAACACATTGAACTGAAGTATCATTTCGTCAGAAGCAAAGTTCTCAACGAAGAGGTCAGATTGCAGTACTGTAGAACACAAAATATGACAACAGATGCTTTTACTAAAGCATTAAGTTTGGAGTCACACAGAAGATTCTGTGTAGAACTAAGTTTGAAGGTCAAGGCATTCAAGGATTCAGATTAAGGGGGAGTGTTGGATTATTCTCCTTCTTACCAATCGACTAATCGGTTTTAATCTTCATCCATTTTTTATATAGTCTGTAGAATTACAAGTATTTTTACATAGTCTATAGAATTACACAAAGTTTACGATAGTGTCGTCTTTTTTGCCTGTCAGAAATTTCGTTGAAAAATGTAGTGTCTCCTATTTTGCATTTTTTGTTTGACAGAAATCTCGTGTAAAATCACAGTGTCTCATTTTTTGTTTTTTTTCAGAAGAGCCTCAAATGTTAAGGAAATGACTTTGGCAAAGTGTGGGGCAACCCTAAATGAGATTTAAGGGCACCTTATACTTTTCCGCCTTTTTCGCGAAAAATTCGACAGTGTCGTCCGTGGCTGTTTTAGTTCATTTCTACAGAGCTATAGTTTTGGTTCGCAGATAGAACATTTACGACCAATTTCATCGCTTATCATCAATCAATGACAAGGACCGGATGGATGTCAGCGAATCACCAGTCAACTGGTGATCGCAATTCACGACCTAATTTCTTTGTATAAATAGCAGTTCATATTCATACACCCGATGCCTAGAATTAATGACCTATTCAACCAGCTCAAACATGCCAAATATTTTAGCCGAATAGACCCAGATCTGGATATCATCAAATTCGAATAGCTAAGGCAATGAGCACAAAACGACATTTCAAACATGGTACGAGAGTCACGAGTACCTGGTGATGCCATTCGGTCTAACAAATGCATCAGCCACTTTTTGCACATTGATGAACAACATTTTTCAAGACTGCCTGGATGAATTTGTCATTTTGTACGACGAATCACTCAAGAACCCATTCTTGCCCTACCAGACTTTAGCAAACCTTTTGAACTACATACAGAAGCATCAAACTTTGCTATTGGGGCCGTGTTGATGCAAGAAGGAAAACCAGTTGCATATTTTTTGAAGAAATTGAGTGACGTAGAGTGACGATGACGAACTCATGAAAAAGAAATGGTTGCAGTCGTACAAGCAGTGGAACATTGGAGACATTATGTGCAGGAAAGCCCTTTAAGGAGTTTATTGACAATGTATCACTCAAGTACTTCTCATCCCAAGGTATGCTCATGCCAAAGCAGATGCGATGGCAAAACTTTCTCTCAAAATTCATTATAGACATCGTACATACGACGAGAAAGAATAATGTGGTAGCAGATACACTCAATAGACAAGAGCACTTGATGGCAACAGTAACAATGCAGGTGACTGGTCTACTCAAAGAAATCAAAGAGAACTATGGTGCAAATGCGTTGGCTAAGGACTTAGTGATCAAATTTCAGTTGAAAAAGCCTCGTAAACATTTCACTTGGAAGGATCAAATGGTTTTTTATAAACAACGCAAAGTATACGTCCCAAACAACATCAACCTGAGGAAGAAAATCTTGAGGGAACATCATGACGTACTAGTCGTCGGATATCCATGAGTGAATCGCATGTATGAACTTCTCAAGAGAGGCTTCTATTGGCCAGATATCTGGGCAGATATCTGGGCAGACGTTGAATCCTACTATGTGCAAACTTGTCATACGTGTCAACAAGTGAAAGTGGAACCGCTAGCCCCAATAGGACTACTCCAGCCATTACCAGTACCAGCATACCCTTGGGACTCAGTGAGCATGGATTTTATTGTTCAACGACCACATTGCCAGGGTTTCGACTCAATTTATGTGGTGGTTGACCGTTTTTCAAAACAAGCTCACCTTGTACCAACTAAGAGTTCACTGACAGTCAAAGAAGTGGCAAGGTTATTTTTCAAATGTGTCTTCAAATACCATGGCCTGCCTAGAACGATTATTTCTGACCGAGACACCAAGTTCGTAGGAAAGCTTTGGACATGTCTATTTCACCTTGTGGGAACTGGACCGAATCTCAGCACAGCTTATCACCCTCAGACAGATGGGCAAACTGAACGAGTTAATCGACAAATTGAACAATATTTATGAAATTGTTCGCTTGGGACCAATCTGATTGGGTCAGCTACTTGGATATCCTCGAGTTCGCACATAACAACCAAGTGAACAAATATACTAGAAAGACACCCTTCGAAGATGGTCTGGTTACCAATTGTTCCGAGCTCTTTTCTTACAGGTGTGCAAGAAACTCCGGTACCCACTGTAGAGGAATTTATCAATGAGTGGCACACAAAGCTTACAGAGGTGAAGGCATTTTTGGAGCAATCACAACGTAGCATGGCAGCTACCGTAAACCCACATTGACGAGAACTGGAATTTAAGGAAGGTGATCAAGTTTGGATGAACACTAAAAATATTGCGTTGCCAAAAGGCTTATCTCATAAGTTCGTTTGACCTTATGCTGGGCCCTATTATGTCACAAAGAAGATCAACCCAGTGGCGCTGCCATCCACCTTGGATATACACAATGTGTTTCACATCTCATTACTCAAACGGTACAAACCGGATGAGCGATTTGATCGACAACATGAACTTCGTCACCTACCAACATCACTTGAGGATACCAAGAGACAGCTTGTACGAGAACAAATATTGGCACATAGCAAGTGAACTAGCGTCCAACGCGAAATCTAGTGAAGTGGCTACGGACTCCACTCATTGAGGCTTCTTGGGAGTACGAAGACAAACTTAAGACGAGAGCCCCTGAAGTACTGAAGGATTACCTACAGAAAAATCAACGCGACAATCGGCACACAATGCTCTACCCGGCAGCATGCCTCCTTCATGAACACTTCACGACCACTCTGAAGTTCAAGGAACTTCCAGGTATCTTTCTTAGTTTGTCAATAAATCACTTGCAGCTTTACACAGATTTTACGTAAGTGAACTTGATCTACACTTTTTCTATGCTACTGCCAATGTATCTTTAATTTAAGTTGTTAAGACCGGTGAATTAAGTCTGTGCCATGCATCCTAGGTCTAGTTTGGCCTTGATGAGAACATCAGCTTTTTCAAATGAGGGGAGGATGTTGTAAAGCTAACTCGAGTGCACCAAGGTGCCCTGTAAGACTCTAAGGGTGACACTCCCTAAAGGTCCAAGAGCAAGTTAAGGAGTCAAGGATTGAGCCTCCGACTTGTGGTGAGCTAGCCAAGTAGTCACAAGTCATGAGCTAGCTCTGGAGCTCGAGTCATGGCCTGGCCAGGAGCCAAGCTGATTCTGCCGCTAGGACTACTCTCGGGACCCATGTCCGGGAGCCAGACTGATTCTGCCAATCTTGCTAGGCTTAATCAGCAAAATAAAAACTAAGTCCAGAAAAGTATGCTTTACCAGAAAGCACTATGTTCCACGACAGAGGGGGCGCACTGAATCACACCAGAACTATAGGGGGAGTTCGGCGCAGACAGAAACTTGGGTAGCTCAACCAGCGCCAAGAATCCAGTCGCTAAGTCTCAACTCCCTCTACCAACGCAAGCAGGGCACAATGTCCAACACGTGTTGGTGGCCCCGAGACCAGTCAGTCTATGTATGAATGTAACCTCTTCCAAATTTAATAAAGTTGATCCTTGGGGATGATTACAATTTCGGTTTCGCCTCCGGGACTGGTCCAAGTGGAAGAACCCTTACTACAACCTTTTTGTATCATCGGCGCCTAAGGGTCCACGTCATCGATGTGTGGCTCGTCGCTATGCCATTTGGTCAGTTTGACAACCACTATGCCTTGAGTTTCATGTGTGGCTTGTCTTTGCCTTTGGTTTCCTTTTGGGGATGGATTCTAAGTTGGCTTTCGGGTTGGCTAGGATTCCAGTTTTCTTTAGTTTGAATGGTTAAGCTTGTTACGTCTTCTAAGTTGGCTTTTACGTAAGTGCATGATGGATGAATGTTAGAATTAAGCACGTGTTGAGAAAACCGCTCAAGTCCCAGCGCCCTTTAAGGCGTCGACACAACAAATGTAAGTAGATAAGTAGTGTGATGTAAGTAGGTAGTGTGACACATGTATGAGAACATTATCTGTAGTCTTAATATATAGAATGATGGATAAATGCCCTAAGGTTGGTTGGGCTCCGAAGCTTTTATTGTGGCCAGTAGTTCGGCTTTGAAGGCCTTTTATGCGAGCGGCCCGGGTATGGCACCATAGAATTTTTCTAGTGCCATCGCAAGAAGAGGACGGGATTCGAGCTCTGACCCTCCCTCCTTCCTGTTCCCTTCGAAGCTGAAGCCTTCACGTTCCTCCCTCGCTCGCGTTCTCGTAGAGAATCTAGATCTGCGTAGCAAATTTCTGACAGAAAATGAGTCTCTTGCCAATTTCTGTGGCTGCTGCCGCTGCGCCCACCTATCTCACCTCCTTACAATTGCCATCCTCTTCCCAACCCACCTCTGCCTCTTTCAGCACTTGTGCTCCACGCCCTTACATAACTATACGCCTTCATCGATCTGCGCGAGTTTACTCTTCGCAGGTGCTTCTGTGTTTTCCCTTTTATTTTTAACTTTCTGATTCCGATCCTCTGTTGATAGCATCACTGCCTGCGTCTTTCATAGCTAGTGTTTTGTTTTCTTGTATGTTCGTCGTGGGTAGCTTTTGCTAGATGTATTCCCTGTTGAATTTTCTTTGTGTGTTTCTGGTTAAAATCGTTGCTAGCAAGCTCTTACATTTTTGATCTTTGGATGGATCCACATATGGAGCTGCTGCCTTCAAAATCAGATTCTACTGAAATTCAGATTCAATGGATGATGAAGCATATGAGAATTTTTTTATTTTGAATTTTCGTAATCTCCTTAATCTGCCAGTATTCGCTCATTGAATTTTTCAACAAAAGCTGTCCATTCTTGTGACTCGCTTGTTGCGCTGCCTTTGACATTTACGATGTCCATTCAAATTATTTATGAGCTGGAGAGCTGCAGTTATAATCTTTCTGATGCCGTGTCTGCGGACTATGAGAGAGAGCGAAAGCCATATTCTTGGTTGAAAGAGAAAGAGAGTATGATGACTAATTCTTCGAGGAAATTAAGCTTTTTTTAACTGTTTCAGGAAGTTGCACAAGTGGCATCGGATTTATTTGATCAGGCGCAAGAAAAGATTCTGTCCAAGTTGAAGTAAGCTGATTCCCCTTTAGCATGCATTTAAAGAGATTTACGCCCATGCTAATTAAAATCCGCATCCCCCATGACTAATCGTCTAAGATTCACAAACATCGGCTCATCACAAGTTTGCTGATGACGGTCAATTAGGCGTTGTGAAGAGCTTCAATGAGTAAGCTCTGTAACGTATGTCAACATAGCGTTATGAAAAGAATGAGCGTTCGAGTTTCAGCATTGGTGTAAACTATATTTTCTTGAATTAGGGAAAATTCAGAGCTTCGCCAAATTATTGCCAAGAAGCTCGTGGGAATCATAGAAGAATTGGAACATTCATCCAAAGGTGCAGCTGAGTTACAGGATGGTGCTGTACTTCCGCCATCGGAAAGAATCAAGCAGGGGTTTCTGCAATTTAAGATCAACAATTTTTTGTAAGTTAGCACCGTGTCCAAATTTACATTTTTAAGGTAGTCTTCTAATGCCTTTTGCCCTTTCAATCTTATAGTGGCAGTATTGCTGTTCAGGAAAAAGCCAGATCTTTGGAGCAAGTTGGCTGAAGGTCAGAGCCCAAAGGTAAATCCTGTACCTGTCACATATTCCAGTGCTCCTTGAATTGAGATGGACAAGGCAGTATATCCTGAGGTCTTTTTTGAAGTTTTGAAACTTTAAACTACTCTGAAACATTAACTTTCCATAGATATTTGTTGCAGTTCATGGTTATTGCTTGCTCGGATTCAAGAGTCTGTCCCACCGAAGTATTGGGGTTCCAACCTGGTGAAGCTTTTGTAGTGAGAAACGTTGCCAACCTGGTTCCTACATGGGAGAAGGTGTGACTTTTTTATGATCATCCCTTGTTTTGAGAGAGTATGGTAATGCTTAGTGCCACCAAAAGTGCACACTGTCTCTTAATTCACAAATTTAAACTTTTCCTTCTCTGAATTCAGTGCCTAGTGATGGTTATGATATGAATTGAAAGAGAATAAAACAGAATGGTTGTCATAGTTGTTATCTCGTGACAGTCTGGCTATCCTGGAACAAGTGCAGCTCTGGAATATGCTGTTCTATACTTAAAGGTGAGTCAAGTTGGGTATCACCAGATATATGTTTTACCCATAACTAGCATGCAAATTGTGCTGTGAGTTGAATCGGCTAGGCCCCTCTTTTCACTTAGTATTATACTCTCTGCTGTAATGCTTAGCTGAAACACTTAACTAGTCAAAGCTGTATTTAAATCTCAAGTTTCTTTTGCTTCTGCATCAATAAGTGTGAAAATTGATCAAAGTTTTATACGTATATGATACTTTGTGGTTCATGCAAATGTGAAACAGGTGGAGAACATTTTAGTTATAGGCCACAGTCGCTGTGGAGGCATCAAAGCCCTCATGTCACAGCAAGATGGTGCTGCCCCATGGAGGTATAATGAGTTTTCATTGATTTATTATAAGCACTCCTTAATCTCAAATCCCTTTTCTGGTTTCCTAAGCAGCGTGTTCTGCATCATTACGCAGCAATTTTATTGAAAGCTGGATAGAAATTGGACAACCGGCTCGTGCACATGTGAAGGCTGCAAATGCTTCTGCTGACCTTGATCAATTGTGTAGTCATTGTGAAAAGGTCAGCTATTTCACCTAAGGTCCTTTAAAACATATTGAAATCTATATTTATAATAATCTGCTAGATTGAATTACTTCTTGTTTGCCAGTCCATACAATGTGTAATTATAAGCTTCAAACACCTGCCTCCTATTGCGTTACTTGTCAAGCCTTGATTTAAATGTATTGTCCTTGCATTTTCACATAGCAAACAAGTTGAAGCTCATGAGCGTTTTCATGATTGATGACATGCATTGATTGCCATTCATGCACTTGCTCTTGCAGGAGTCAGTGAATTTGTCCCTCACAAACTTATTAACCTTCCCTTGGGTAAAAGAAGCAGTAAGTAGTCAAAAGTTGGCTCTTCATGGAGGGTACTTCAACTTTGTTGAGGGATCTTTTGAATATTGGACTTTAGATGCCAAAACCAGTGATGTTGCAAAGTTTTGACACCAGTTTGGTAATTTGAATGGTGTTCCCATATATGATTTAGAAATAAAACTACATTTTCTAAAAAGTAGCAATATCACGATGATTTGCATTACATGACACCTCTTGATGTGTTCACGAGGTTTGTGAACCTATTTGTGACATAATTCATGAGCTTGGGCATCAATTTTGCCTTTCAAGTTCGATGTATATTATGTAATAAGGATTAAAAGAAAATTCAAGGGTATATCTAAGATGCATGTTGTTTTTGTGAGTGGAGTTCTTGGATATTTGGCGATTTTTGCTTTATAATATTGCACATAGTTACTTTCAATTGCTTGTAAGATTTTTGTAATGGTTGAACACATGCACATTCCCATAATAATTTTGATAAGTCGTTCCTTGTAAGGTAAAGGTTGAAAAGCTCACTACTTGTCTATTCATAAGATTTATTTTTATTAATACCGTGCAATGGAGCTATTGACACATACATTCTAGGTGTCCAAGTGAACCAAGACTAGTCGTTTCCAATTACTCGAAAGCTTTTTGTCAAAGTTTGCTAGTCACGATCATTGCATTATTGTTTAACAAACCATACAACCCAGAAAACTTATTAATAAAAAGTTGAGCAAGTTTTAAAGCTTTGTTCAGGACTTTGGTAGTGATGAACCGTGCCATTTTAGTTTGCGATCAACAATTACCCATATGGCATTGTGAGAACTAGCTCGCATCTCAAAAGATTGTGATGAGGCTCAAGATTGCTTAATGTTTTTTTGAACAATGATATATATTATACAAGATTTTTTTCATACAAGAAGGGCCTACACCGTTGTCCTAGCCTTGTCAAAATCAGCTTGGTCCACATCCCATAGCATTTATTACTTTGGGTGTTCATATAAAAAGGTTATTTTTTTTCTTATATATATATATATATATATATATATATATATATATATATATATATATATATACTAGTTAAGAGTGCCCGTCGTTGACGGGCATTGGATGATCAAAGATCTAGTGGGTATGTCCCTCATTGACGAGCGGCTGACGATCTGGGTGACGGGCTAATCGTTCTCGTTCGACCTTCGTTTCTTGTTCCTGCTGCGACAAAGTTGCAGGAGTTCACCATTTCTGACATATTTGCTTGTGTGTATGGAGGTGTGTGTGTGTGTGCATGTTTTCAAATGTTTGTTAACGGGCGGCTCGCAGTTCAAAGTGAATATGTAGTTCATGCATGTCGTATGTATGTGTGTTTGTGTGCATGTGTGAGGATGTTTGTATGTGACGTGTGTGTGTGTGTGTCTGGGGGGGGGTCATATTTGAGGTGTGTATATGTGTGTGCATATTTGATTTGTGTATATATGCATGCATATGTATGTGTGCATATTTAATGTGTTTACAATTGTATGTTTATGCTTGTGTGCATGCAAGTATGTTTGTGTATGTGTGTGTACATTTGTGCATTTTGTTTGTCAAAATCTTGAACAAAGAATAGGTTTTACAAAATTTGAAATACATCATACAGAAAAAAATCCAAATTCACTCGTGTACACTATGAAATTCAAACTGAACTCTTATCGACAGCCATAATCATCGAAAGAATCCCATAACATTTTTGGTTAAGAGACATTTTAAATAGTCCAAATATATATTTTCGACCAATTTCAAAACATCGTAGAAATGTCATTGCTTAAATTTAATATCATTACCTGGCTATCTAACATTGCCTCTAAGGCAGACGCACTAATATTGCTGAGAGAGAGAGAGAGAGAGAGAGAGAGAGAATTGGGGCTCAAAAGTTGCCACATGGCAAGCCATGTAGGCCTACCAAGTGGAAAACCATGTAGGCTTGGAACTGGCCATGTGGCAAGCCACGTATGCCTACCATAGGCTTGTGTGGTTTGCCAGTAGGCCACATATGGCCTACTATCTACCAAGCCTATAATAGGTTGCCACATGGCAAGCCACGTAAGCCTGCCACATGGCAAGTCATGCAAGCTTGGGGTTTGCCACATGGCAAGCCATGTAAGCCTACCATAGGCTTGTGCGACAAGCCAACTGAGCTCTACCATGTAGGCCTGAGTGGACCCAGAGAGAGAGAGATAGAGAGGTGGGCTCGAAAGCTGACATGTGAAAAGCCATGTAGGTCTACCATAGGCTTGCATGCAAACCACATAGGCATGGCATAGGCCTCATGTCTATCATGCAAGCATGTTGCATATGCCACATAGGCTTGTGTGGCAAGTCAACCAGGCTCTGCCACATAGGCTTGGACCTAGAGAGAGAAATAGGTGGGACTCGCAAGCTACCACGTGGCAAGCCACGTAGGCTTGCCAAGTGGAAAACCATGTAGGGTTAGTACTTTCCATATAATAAGCCATGTAGAACTACCGTAGGCTTGTGTAGCAGGCCACATAGGCATGTCATAGATCTACTATTTGTCAATCTTGTCGCAAGCTGCCACGTAGGTCTACCGTCGTGGCAAGTCCTACAAGCTTAGGGTTTGCATGTGGCAAACCATGCAGGTCTAACATAGGCTTGTGTGGCAAGCCAACTAGGCTTTGCCATGTAGGCCTGAGTGGACCTAGAGAGAGAAAGAGGTGGGGCTCAAAAGCCGCCACGCAGCAAGCCACGTAGGCCTACCATAGGCCTACTATCTACCAAGCTTGTCATAGGCTGCCACATGGCAAAGCCACGTGGCAAGTCATCTATGTCTTCCACGTGGCAAATCATGCAGGCTTGTGGTTAGCCACGTGGCAAGCCACGTAGGCCTATCATAGGCTGGCAAGCCAACCAGGCCTGCATGTGCCAACAGGGCTCTGCCACATAGGCTTGAGTGGACCTAGAGAGAGACATATTTTGATGGACTCAAAAGTTGCCATGTGGCAAGCCAAACAAGCCTACCATAGGCTTGCATGGCAGGCCACAAAGGCATGACATGGGTTTGATGGCAAGCCTACGTGACAAACAACGTAGTTCTAACATAGGCTTGTGTGGCAAGCCAACCAAGCTGTGACCATGTAGGCTTGAATGGACCTAAAGAGAGAGAGATGGGACTCACAAGTTGTCACATGGCAAGCCACGTAGGCATGTCATAAGACAAACCACGCAAGCTTGTCACTTGCCATGTGGCAAGCCATGTAGGCCTATCATAGGCTTGTGTGGCAGGTCATATAGGCATGACATAGGCTTGTGTCTGCCATGTAGGCATGTTGCAGTCTGCCACATAGGCTTGACATAGGCTTGTTTGGCTAGCCAACTAAGCTATGCCACGTAGGTCTACCATGCAGGCTTGAGTGAAACTACGGGGAGAGAGAGAGAGAGAGAGAGAGAGAGAGAGAGAGAGAGAGAGAGAGAGAGGCCCACCAGGCCTGCATTTTGAAGCCTTCACAGCCGATTTTTTCCTTCATATAAAAGCATTTTTATTTCAGCCTTTCTCGTTGAAAGTCTGATAATTTAAAAAATCCTTAGAGCACCCTTCAAATTTAAAAAAAATCCTTGATGATGAAAGTCCCTTTTGTTTAATACCTTTCACCATGAAAGTATGCACCTGCACTTCAAAACTCTATGTGTGTGGGTAAAGGGTAATTTGAATTTGGAGTTGGCCCCGTAGGTGAATGCATGGGGAGGAAGACCATGCATCATGTTTCTCATACATGCATCCTCCTCCCCAAGTTTTTTAGTTCAAAAAATGTGTATGCATGGGTGAGGGGAGGAGGATGCATGGTCCCTCACCCATGCGTACAAAAATGTATGTAAGCTTAAATATATATATAGACTAGTTGTGAGTACCCGTCGTTGACGGACAATGGTGGCCGATCTAGGTGATGGCCAATGATTTGAAAATTCAGTATGTTGTTGATGGGCGATGACGACCGATCTAGGTGGCGGCCAATGATTTGGATAATGGCCAATCTCACACATCTCGCATCATCCGAAAAATTCGAGTCTTTCGAAAAAAATTCGAGTCATTTGAAAAATTCGAGTCTTTCGAAAAATCCGAGTCTTTCGATAAAATTTGAGTCATCGGAAAAATCCGAGTCTTCGGAAAACTCCGAGTCTTTGGAATTTCGAGTCTTTTGGAAAATTTGAGTCATCGGAAAAATATAAGTCATCGAAAAAATTTGAGTCTTGCGAAAAATTCGAATCATCGGAAAAATTCAAGTCATTCAAAAATTTCGAGTCTTCGGAAAATTCGAATCTTCCAAAAAATTCGAGTCATCAAAAAATCGGAGTCATGGAAATATTCGAGTCTTTTGAAATATCCGAGTCTTTCGAAAAAATCGATTCTTTCGAAAAGTATTATTTGTTCTCTCTCTCTCTCTCTCTCTCTCTCTCTCTCTCTCTCTCTCTCTCTCTCTCTCTCTCTCTCTCTCTCTCTCTCTCTCTCTCTCTATGTAACCTAGGATAAAAGGCATTGCACATTCTCAAATCCCTGATCAATGTGTTATTTATAAGATAGATACAATTTGACAATAATTTCAGCTCCATTTGATTCTTAACCAAGGTAATAAATCATACGAGCAATGGACGGCCGACGATCTAGTGGGTCTGCCCGTCAATGATGGGCGGTTGGAGGTCAAAGGTGGCAGAGAATGTGGTAGTACGAAAAACCTAATGCATGCATCTAGAGGTTGTTGATGCTTTGGCAAGAGAGATGTGTTTCAACCCACGTCGATATGGGGTGAAAGATCTCTCCCAAAAGATCTGTGTTACTATTTAAACAATGATCTATGTCAATGTTTAGACTGATGTTTGTTGACGTGAGCTTTGAGAGAGAATCGGAGAGATAACTTACTTGAATTGAGCTAAACCTTCCAATCGTGACAGAAATCTCTTTCTTCCCGCAGCAGCAGCCCTGAGCAATGAAGCCACGATGATCCGTGAGCAATGAGTCACGATGATCCATTCAAAGATCTGCATTCAAATTGAAATTCAAAACAATACAAAGTAGTACCAAAGAAATACACAAAGATGTGCAACAACTGAAACCCTAAGGGAGTTCAAACCTTTTGTGAAAGAATCACACACTGATTTCTTGTGCATAAAAATCCTTCTCTCGTGCTCCTATTGCGTTCTCTCAACATAAACAACAAATTTGCACTGTCTTGAATATTGCAAAATTGAAGGAAAAAATTAATGAAAATTTGTCCAGCAAAACTGCAAAGCAGATTCTTCAAGCATTGAGTTGAGAGGAGGAAAAATCACAACCGATAACCTTATCACCTAAGCTAATAATCTATCCTAAATAAAGACCTTCATGCTATGTCGTCCTAAAGGGGCAATAAAGTATTGGCGTCGTAAAACATAAGAGCTAAATGAATGACGATTAGCTTCCTGTGAGCTGATTAGTTTTCAATCTGTTCTCGCAAACGCCTGATAGTACTTTGAACTGTAACAACGCGTGCAGTGCTTTGATGCCACAACATTTGGATGCCCAAAAACTTTCTCAATTTCAAAATAGATAAAAGGATCTTTGTATTTTGCAAATGAATCCCCCCATATGCAAGCATGAGCATAAAGATTGTGATTTAAACAATTTGACATTTAAGCCTGCAAAACCCTTTGTAAATTCTTCGCCTACAAGCTTAACCCTTTCTGCATTTGGAGATTGATCATGAGAGTGTGATTGCATATACCAAAGTTTCAAAACTCATAACAGTAAAAAGCGAACGTTTGAAGTAGAAAGGTTTCCTGCATCTACTTAGCCTGCACTATGTTTGAAACAATCCTAAGAACATCCCGATTCACTATAAAATGGCATGATAATAAACCACAACTGATAAACTGCATCCTCCTAAGACCCACGCTAATTGCCATGGCTTTCTTCATTCCTTGATAAAACTTACTTCAAGGTGTAAGCACCACCGGCTTTCACTTTACTTCAATCTTTGCAAGACCATATCCCAACCGCTTTCCTCTTCACATCAAACTGCATAATGAAGAAGCACATAAAAATGGTTTATCATTGGAAAGATTTGCACAACTAAAACCTAGACTCACATTAACATCAGTGCATTTAAAAAATAGCGCATAAGTTTCTCTAGAATTTAGAAATGCAATGTGCTAGTAGGTGTTGCGCCGGCGCCTCAAAGGGCGCTGGGACTTGAGCGGTTTCCCCAACACACGCTTAAGTCTAACATTCATCCATCATGCTCTTACGTAAAAGCCAACTCAGAAACGTAACAAGCTTAACCATTCAGACTTAAGAAAACTGGAATCCCAACCAACCCGAAAGCCAACTCAGAATCCGTCCCCAAAAGGTAACCAAAGGCAAAGACAAGCCACACATGAAACCCAAGGCATAGTGGTCGCCAAACTGACCAACTGGCATAGCGGCAAGCCCCATGTCGATGACAGGGACCCTTAGGCGCCAGCGACGCAAAAAGGTTGTAGTAAGGGTCCTTCCACTTGGACCAGTCCCGGAGGCGAAACCGAAATGATAATCATCCCCAAGGATCAACTTTATTAGATTTGGAAGAGGTTACATTCATACATAGACTGACCGGTCTCGGGGCCACCAACAAGTGCTGGGCATTGTGCCTGGCTCGTGCTGGTAGAGGGAGCTGAGACCTGGCGACTGGATTCATGGCGCTGGTTAAGCTGCCCAAGTTTCTGTCTGTCGGACTCCCCCTATAGTTCTGCTGTGATTCGGCGCACCCCCTCTGGTTTGAAACATAGTGCTTTCTGGTAAAGCACGCTTTTTAGGACTTAGTTTTTATTTTGCTGATTAAGCCTGGCAGAATCAGTTTGGCTCCCGGACATGGGTCCCGGGAGCCGTCCCGGCGGCCGAATCAACTTGCTTTCTTGACTAGGCCATGACTTGAGCTCCAGAGCTAGCTCATGACTTTGTGACTACTTGACTGGCTCACCACAGGTCGGAGGCTCAGTCCTTGACGTTCTAACTTGCTCTGGGACCTTAGAGAGGGTCACCCCTTTGAGTCTTACAGGGCACGCTGGGTGCACCCGAGTCAGCTTTACAACATCCTCCCCTCGTTTGAGAAAGCTGATGTCCTCATCAGGGCCAAACTAGAACCTAAGACTCATGGCACGGGCTTAATTCACCGGCCAGACTTTAGTCACATATACAAGGGCACGGGCTTGATTCACCGGCCAAAGGAAACCAACTGTAAAGCGGAGTAATGATATTGTGTTTTACACCCAGCACATGAAAAGTGTGGATCTAGTTCACTTACGTAAAACCTGTGTGAAGCTGCTGCACTTAGACATTAGACTGAAGCTCACTCCTCGATGAGAAATGCAGCTTACTTTATTAACATGAAAGAAAAAGGTACTTACGGCTCCCTTAAACCTCAGATATGTCGTTTTCATCGCACATCTGGATGAGTCCCCTAGGACTCTAGATATTTCGTTTGGTCGTCCAGGTTGAGCTCCTTGAGCTCTACATCAGCACTTAGATTCACCTTTGATGTAGAAACTGCAGGCAATGTTGGCTCCATTTGACCTCGCGTCAGCTGGTTTGTCACTGTTGGATGTCCTTAGTTAAAGAAGTGAGCTTTCGCTTGGTCACACAAGGTGAGCTCCTTGAGCTCTGCATCGACACTTGAATTCACCTTTGATGTAGAGACTATAGGCAATGTTGGCTCCATTTGTTCCCGTGTCAGCTGGTCTGTCACTGTTGGCTGTCTTTCGTTAAATAGGTGAATGAGATTGGGAGGAATGGTTAGCTCAGATTCATTTGTGTCGTTCTTTTCTAGTTGGTCCTCTGGCACAGCTCTGACGACACAAGGTCTCCTGCCATTATATAATAACACAAGGTTAACCCCTTTTGCCAAGAAGGCCACCAAATGTTCGTTAAACCAGCTTAATCCCAAAATAGCGTCGAAGGCATCCATCTTCAAGATTGTGAACGTTAGTCCATTCTTCCAGGCTCCCAGAGAGATTGGTAAGTTGGTTGCCAATCTACAAGTGGTCATTGTACCTTTCGCGGTCTCCACACAAATAGGAGTCACATTTTCTTCACATTGGATGTCCAATTCTCCTGTCAGTTTTTCTGACAAGTAGTTATGTGACGCCCCCAGGTCTACCATGAAGTAAATGATCCTGCCTTGAATACAGCCTTTCAGGTACAATAACTTGGATCCTCTCGCAAGAGTCGCCATAAGATGTTCACGATACGCCGCAAGTGCCCCTATCTGTTGCAAGGCATTCAGGTCAGACTCCGTCAAATCCGTTTCTGGGTCCTCTTCATCATCTTGTTCACCATCTTCTTGATCAAATGCCTCTCTCTCCATCCTATCAAATCCTTCAATGGCAGCCATGATTTGCTTATTCAATGGTTTGGGGCATGACCTCCAAGAGTGACCTTGTTGATGACAGTTGAAGCAACGCATGGAACTGCCCACTGTTGGTGAGCTGTTGCTATGACTAGCTGAAGGTCCAACATTGTTTCTTCTCTGGAACATGTTCCCTCCATTGTTGCCTTGGTTGCCAAACCCTGTTTTTGTTGGGAATTTGTTCACGCTACTCGAGGCTTGGTTGCCATTTGGAGCTGAGTCCCCCCTTGAAAAGAAGCTCGGACTCGGTCTGGATCCACTAAATACTCTTGTTGAGGTTGCGGGAGCAGCTGGTGCCAATGTGCTCTCATAATCACAAACCATTTCAGCCGCTCGAATAGTTGAATTGAAATCATGGGGCATGTAGCTGTCTATCGCACGCCGGGTCCAAGATTGCATTCCAGACAATAGGTAATGAGTTTTGTCCGCCTCGGACATATCTTCAATAACCCATACACTCTGTCTGAATTTATTGAGGTACTCTCGCAATGACCCTTTCTGTTTGAGCCCCGATAATTCTGTCCTCAATCTCATGTGTGAATCCTTCGATATGAACTCCTCTCGTAACGCGGCTTTGAATGCGTCCCATGTTTGCAAATGCATTCCTGCCATCCGGTACCAATTTGTAGTGTAGCCCTCAAAATATGCTAATGCCAAGTCAATTCTTTCATCCTCAGGAGTGTTCATCAGACGGAAGTAATGGTCCATGTGAAACAACCAATCTTCCACAACTCGAATGTCACGCTCTCCTTTGAAAGTAGGTGGTGCTTTCACTTTGGCAGTCTTCCTTGGGCCCTCCGTGTTTCGCGCTCGTGGTTCTCTTGGTATCTGTGGAAGAGGCACCACTGCATTCCCCCTAGTTGCTTCCAACTCTTCAAACCTGGCTTCAAGCTGTGTTAGCCCGTCTCTCATTTCTCTAGCAAGGTTAAATTGAGTAAGATTCAAGGCTCGCAAGGATGTTTGCCATTCTTTCCTTTCGGTTTCTCTATCTTTCTTCACCTCGCTAAGCATAGCCGTCATTGCGCTTGATAAGTATTGCCGCATCTTCACTTCAAAGAGGTCCTGTTGCGCCTCTGGCAAGGGTTCGTCTCTTGGTGTAGGTTCAGAAGGGCCACCCATCTCTTCTTGGAGAGGCGCCACTGTGGAGTGCATACGCTCTTTCTTTCTCGACTTGGACCTGGTGCCATCTCGATGAATGCGAGAGCTATATTCTCGAACCAGCTCTTCTCCGTCCGTCAATGCTCGTAACTCTTCAAGATGGTCCTCCATTATAGTAAGAGGTGTACTTCCAACAGATTATCGCCTCAATCCTTTTTATATTTGAAGCTCTCCCTTCTGTCGGCCGGGCCCCACAGCTCTCTTTTCTTCTTTATTAAATCAGCTTCAATGAAAATATCCCTTCCTCAAACTTAGCACGCCCACATCACCTGAGAGCTAAGTAGGAACCAGGTCATTTGTGTCCAAGCAAGCACACAACAAACGGAACATACCAACCAAAGCAAACACAGAGGATCCCTCTCAAGCCACAAACCCCCCTGAGACCGGACGTAGGACCTTTGCCTAGCCGCGCCCACACAAATCTATCCCAGAATTAGCCCACGGGGAAACATCCATCCAACCATCCGTGCTTTCACCATTAAGCAGCACATTGCCTCAGTCACGCCCCACCACTTTTTGGTCGATAGCCCTTATAGCTAAACGATCGGCAGCTATCCCGCACAGGCAGCTAACCACCCGTGCTTTACACCCGAATTCGAACAGCATCTCTATATCAATGGTTAACCCGTACAGTTCGAATATGTCGCCCCGCACCCCACAAGGTACAGACCGTGCTTTCACCTACCTAGGCAGCACTTTGCCTCATCCGTCCGACGTGCAGACAACGCCAGGCCCGAACCGCGAGAACTGACCGTGCTTACACCTCGAGGGCAGCACTTTGACTCATCAAGTCCCCCGTTCTGCCGACCACCCCGACCGTGGACGCACCCGTGCTTACACTGTGGGCAGCACCTTGCGCAACGGTTGTCCTGACAAATCCCAAAACGTGGCCATCCCTGTGAGACTTGCGTAGCTGACCGGCTAGTCATCTCTGATACCACATGTTGCGCCGGCGCCTCAAAGGGCGCTGGGACTTGAGCGGTTTCCCCAACACGCGCTTAAGTCTAACATTCATCCATCATGCTCTTACGTAAAAGCCAACTCAGAATCGTAACAAGCTTGACCATTCAGACTTAAGAAAACTGGAATCCCAACCAACCCGAAAGCCAACTCAGAATCCGTCCCCAAAAGGTAACCAAAGGCAAAGACAAGCCACACATGAAACCCAAGGCATAGTGGTCGCCAAACTGACCAATTGGCATAGCGGCAAGCCCCATGTCGATGACAGGGACCCTTAGGCGCCAGCGACGCAAAAAGGTTGTAGTAAGGGTCCTTCCACTTGGACCAGTCCCAGAGGCGAAACCGAAATGGTAATCATCCCCAAGGATCAACTTTATTAGATTTGGAAGAGGTTACATTCATACATAGACTGACCGGTCTCGGGGCCACCAACACGTGCTGGGCATTGTGTCTGGCTCGTGCTGGTAGAGGGAGCTGAGGCCTGGCGATTGGATTCCTGGCGCTGGTTGAGCTGCCCAAGTTTCTGTCTGTCGGACTCCCCCTATAGTTCTGCTGTGATTCGGCGCACCCTCTCTGGTTTGAAACATAGTGCTTTCTGGTAAAACACGCTTTTTAGGACTTAGTTTTTATTTTGCTGATTAAGCCTGGCAAATCAGTCTGGCTCCCGGACATGGGTCCCGGGAGCCGTCCCGGCGGCCGAATCAACTTGCTTTCCTGACTAGGCCATGACTCGAGCTCCAGAGCTAGCTCATGACTTTGTGACTACTTGACTGGCTCACCACAGGTCGGAGGCTCAGTCCTTGACGTTCTAACTTGCTCTGGGACCTTAGAGAGTGTCACCCCTTTGAGTCTTACAGGGCACGCTGGGTGCACCCGAGTCAGCTTTACAACAGTAGGATACAAACTTAAGTCATATTAAAACCTGATCTTGAGTCCTTGGCTTTCTTCTTGGTTGCCTTTGTTGCTGCCTTGTCTCGCTCCTTCTGTTGCGCGATCTCTCTTTCCCTTTCCTTTGAGACTATCTCCAGATTTCACCTTTCCATTTCCCACAGTCTATCTTTTTCTTTCAAAAACCTAACCAAGGGAAAAGAAATGTAAGAGCTCTATATTCAAGAAAAACGGAAGACAAAAACAGCTGTGTCTAAAATGTATTTTGCGGAGTCAAAAGGAACTCTTGAGGACAAACTTTTCTCAAAGACTTTTGAATAGCAATGGTCCCTTGAGATTTAAGCAATTGCAAACATAGAATAAAACTGTTATGACTTTTTAAATTAAGCCATAAAAGGAGATCTTAGAACCATAACTGACATGGAAGGAAATTTACCATCAGCCCGAGCTTCCACTCGAAGCCATCACAAAAGCACTTCCCGCCGACCGTAGTTTCCCAGCGGTTCCACGAAAACCTCATCTTTAACAATTCCCAAAGGATTGCTGGGAGTCTCCAGATTCGACAATATCCATTCATCCCAATCCGATATATAATCCGGCTTCTCTGCACCTTCCCATAGCATCCTGGAGTTGAGCACAAAGCCAGCCCATTTCAAATCTTTCACTAATAAAGCCCTCTCACCAGCATCAAACTTTCTGTTTTGTTCATATGTTGGTAATAGATGCCAACCGATAACATGGCAAGACTCATTGCATGCAGGGCCCTGAACAGAGAAGCTTGGATCCCCTGAGGATCCTTTGTTGACACATAATTGGCTAGAATACCGACAAATATAGCACCTAACCACTTCATCAAAAAGCTGAAGGCTATGTGTGTTGCTATCATCAACAAAGATAATAATACCATCGAGCCTTTGCTCTCTAACGAACCTGTTTTGGCCAAGGACACAGTAAAGTCAGCACTGCACATAATTAGATATTACCTAAAAGTACAGTAAACGGAGTGAAGTACCATTGAAACGGTCACGTATGCAGCAAACATGAACAATTTCGCATTGCCCCTCCCCCGTACCTCAAAGCTTCAATTCGCATGAGGGACTTCACTGTCCGATGCTGGTTCCATGCTACTGGCATGCGTTTATCAATACTTAAATGGAAAAAATTTATGCCTGACTGTGCAAGCAAGGATGCTGTCAGATTTGTGAGACGTCCTGCTTCTACCACAATTCTCTTAAGCTTTGGATCGTCAATTTGCTCGGGTTGTGGAGATTTCGCTGCGAAGTGTGTGTTGGTGACAGGGAATAATGAGGTTGGCGAAGACTCAAGATGTAGGAGTTTCGAAGAAATATTTTCGTCATTGAGACTTCTATGCAAAGTTCGCATGCAAAGAAGCTGTGGTTTGGAGATTCTGAAGTTTATAGCATTTTGTTATAATTAAGCAAAAAACATGCGCCTCTCTTCAATGATTGATAGACAATAATAGATACTAATGAATGAGTTTCTGTTGCTTTTGAAAGTTACTGAGCAAACAGATGGCATGTGGATTATCTATAAGTTAAGGAACATGCACTGGTTAAGGTGGCTTAATGTAAATTGATTCAAGGAAAAGATGAAAGCAACTGGTCAAGGACAGCTGCGGTTTCCAAGGCAACCACACGCCCTAGCGCCTTACGACTCTGCTTGCATGTTGCGGCTTGCTTGGTAAGTCTCATTCTAGGATTCCGCTTCTCACGGGAGGCTCTGTTGGTGGTGGTTGCTTTGCTTTTGGGCAAAATCCTGGTGATTCGATATAGCGCCAGAAATATGCGATCTCAACACAAAATAAAAATGTGAAAAAAAAAAATTCTGCGCGCGGGGGTAGGGAAAAAAAAATTTGAAATGTGTGTGTGTGTGCGCGTGCGCGCGCACCCAAAAGAAAAAAAATTGGCTTGTTAAAAAATGGCTGGCATGTGTGGTTTCTTACACATTTTTTTTCAAACGTGTTTTTTTTTTTTCTTTGCAAATGAATGACGTTTTTTGCAGGCAAAGCGTGACATTTTTGAGGGCACAACGTGACATTTTTGACGGCAAAAACACACTCTCTCTCTCAAATAGTTTTATACTATATATATATATATATATATATATATATATATATATTTATTGGAAAAGTGATATGGCTTATTTTTTCAAATTGCTCCTTCATAAACATCGAATTTTGTGACAAAACACTGGCATCCTTTAAATCATGGGGTGGTGGATGACTTTATAATTCAAGTTGTTTCCTTGGGTGGGCCAACGATAAAATGTGATTAGATCAAAGTAGGGTCCATATGCAAGCGGTGCCCATTTGTAAGATAACAAAATGACAATAATATCAGAAATTGTTTCAAATCAACAAAAATGTTAATTTTAATAGCCTCTAGGACCTCATCCCATGTGGTTGACACATTTAGCTATTTTTTAAAATTTTGTCACCACACATATGCATAGTGCTTGTGGCAATTTGACTACTGAACAGAGAATAGTGCATTGAAAAACTTGAAATGCCCATTGGTTCAACAAAGCCAAACGGAATTTGGGATACTTTTTTTCACTTGAAATTAAAGGCTAAATGTTAGGTGTAGGGGTTGCAAGCTCGTAGCTCCTGCCTCAATTAAAGATGCTTTTGTTGCACAGCAATTATCTGTTGTTGTAGAGAATTGATTTCCAGAGTCAACTAATCATGATTGATGTTCTCGTGCTTGAGTAATTCATCATTCTAAGTATCTGAATCCATAAATCACCAAGAAGGTCCTTTGCTTTTCATTCTACTTTCAACATATCTACTTATCGTTCCATTAGCTACAGATCCTACTACAACGATTGTCTACTACACACAACAGGTCCCACAATGATTGCCTTTTGTGGCCTTTTCACAGTGAGAAATCCAAGAACTGAATATAGATTGTCTTTGATTATATATAGCTCTATTTTCAATAGGAAATTTGTTGCATTGATCTTCATGACAAGGTATACTTAGACACAGATGATATTAAGGTAGTTTGTAATTAGAATATGAAATCAAAGCACATACTCTTCAATTGTAATGTACCAGTATTTTGTGAATAAGTAATAAGCAATAGTTTTCTTGGATGGCGATGGACGAGAAGCTCACGACCACCGACTTAGATATGGAGATGGTTGTGGAGGAGATTGAGAGAGTGGTTCCCTCTGTACGTGTGGAGTATGATGTTCCCAGTCTGCCAGATCGCGTTCTGGAATTTTCTGCCTTACCTTTCCCCTCCTTTGTTGCTTCGCCCTCTCTCACTCCTACTGCGGTTTATGCTTCCTCTTCTTCTCCAACCTCTCTTCCTTCCTTGCCAGCGTGCTCTCTTCCTCTGGCTGGTGAGTGCACTCTCTTTTCTTCTGCTCCTTCTGTAATTCCTGCAGCCGTCCCACTGATTTTTGTAGCTCCTCCCCTTCCCTCTTTCTCCTCATCTGCTTTCTTCCCTCCCTCTTGCTCTGCTTTCCATCCGCTATCCCCCTCAGTTCCATATGCTGCGAGCTCTCCTATCCTTCCCTCTCTACATCCCTTCTCAACTGTTCTCTTCCAACATGTCTACTCCTAGTCCCTCCAATACTCTTCTAGTGGGCCTGGATTCATCCCCTCCAACGTTGCTGTCCCCGCCATCAATGATCATGTTCGTGGGCCAGAAGCGCAAATATGTCAAGAGGAAGCCGCAGGGGGGCCTGAGTGTTTAGCCTCCTAGGTCTGCTCGTTCTCGCAAGACAGTGTGGGTTTTGGCTCCACATCCGATTCGACCCTCATTGAAGGCTGCACCTACCGGCTATGCTCTGGCACCCCTGTTGCCTATGCCTCTGCTGCCTTCATCAACTTTGTCAATGCAGGAACCTCCGCATTTGTCTCACGGGAATCTGTTTGCTGTTGAAAATAGGCCGCCGCTCCTTCCTATGGTTGATACTGCGCCCTCTTTCGGATCAATGTTCCATCCCTTCTACTATGCTATCCCTGGCAACTGAGACCGCTCCCATTGTTATAGTTATGCTGGACAACACTCATGCCCCTCTCCTTCTCAGTTCTCTGACAATTTTGGGCCCTCTTCATCCACGCGTTGGGCAGATTATCCTCTAGAGTAACAGCATGCTTCTGGTCTTCAGCCGTCTCTTTCTTCTTCACAAATGCTCGCCTTCTCGTCTGCTCTTCTAGTGCCTCAGCTGTCTATCCCCGCACAAATTCTGCTTCTCGTATGGGGTCTTCTGTCACTCAGGCTACTACGACGCCCTCGGTGCAACCATTACCAAAAAAACGTTCCACCATTGGTAAGGCCTCAAACAGACTTACAACCATTAAGCGGGATCTGCGTGCTAAGCTTTTTCATGGTCTGCCTGTTCAAGAAGCAACTTTGTCAATGTAGTCCGTGCCTTCTCCTTCTTGCTACTTCAGAATGAATGTCTATTCCTAGAATGTCCTAGGTTTGAATGATGTAAAAGTGCTTTGTGGGTAAAGAGACTAAGTTTCTTCATCCTCATGAATCCATTTGGACTTCTTCTCTTTTTTCAAATACGCTCAACCTTTGTTTCATTTCCACCCTCATCCTTCTTTATCATTGGCTTCTAAAGGCCTTGTTTCCCTTGGCCAGTTGGTCCATGTTCCTCCTTGTCAGCTTCTGGCCTCCATTGCCCTCTCCTGTAGTGAACGTGGACTTCCTTGCTTGTTCCTATGCTATTTCTCTTCATGTGACTTCCGTCCCCCCCCCCCCTTTTGATCTTCAAGGGACTTCCCTTTGACTATTTCCTTTTCAGTTACATTGCCCTGCATCGTCGACAATTTCCATCTCTTTTTTCTGAATTATCTAAACCGCCTCTGGTCGGTCTCTAATTCCTTGTCTACTTGGTGTTGTCGCCTTCATAATACCGTCTGTTCCCTTTCGGTTGGGAAGCTTAGATACTTACTTACTGGATTTTGACTAAGTCTTTGTCCTTGCTCTCTTAATGATGACCGCCTTGTCCGCTTTTCAAGCTAGCAGAAGCAACGGTGGAGCACTTGTTCTTTCACTATCAATGACACCTTTGGTTGGAGCTGGCTCTTATCCTTTCTCGATGGGGTCTTGTAATAGATCCTAACACCACAGTAGGGCAAACACTAACTGATCCACCCAACCTTGTCTACTCCTTGATATAGAGTAAGCCCCTCCTAGCCCAGTGTGAGGACTGTTAGCATGCAACTGCCAAGTGTCGGCCACGTGTCACTGACGTGGCCGACTGCACGTCGGGACCCAACTGGGAGCCCTATCCTGCTGACAGGGTCCCTAGGCTATGTTAGGCCCGCCATGGCTATGGACCGTGCTGGGGCACACTACTCACACTGTCTTGCCATGTTGGTCATGTACGTTGGACACGACCCTGACTGTGGTATCTGACCTATCTATGTTCTCTAGGGTTCGGCACTGGTCACGAGCTCGTAACACTCCCTCCCCCTTAAGAACCGTATTGGTCCTCTAAGACAAAGTCTGGAAAAATCTTGCGAAGGACGCTGCCTCTTTCCCAAGTGGCATTCTCAACAGGCTGATCATTCCACTTAACCAGATATTCTCGGTATAGAGTATGACGAGTCTGCGTCTCTCTACTGCTGCTCCTGAACTCCCTAGGATGGAGATGGCTCTGATACCAGTGTAATAGATCCTAACACCACAGTAGGGCAAACACTAACTGATCCACCCAACCTTGCCTACTCCCTGATATAGAGTAAGCCCCTCCTAGCCCAGTGTGAGGACTGGTAGCATGCAACTGCCAAGTGTCGGCCACGTGTCACTGACGTGGCCGACTGCACGTCGGGACCCAACTGGCAACCCTATCCTGCTGACAGGGTCCCTAGGCTGTGTTAGGCTCGCCATGGCTATGGACCATGCTGGGGCACACTACTCACACTGTCTTGCCCTATTGGTCATGTACGCTGGACACGACCTTGACTGTGGTATCTGACCTATCTGTGTTCTCTAGGGTTCGGCACTGGTCACGAGCTCGTAACAGGTCTCACCTTTTTTCTGGATATTCGCACCATCCTCTTTGGCCACTCTCTTCTGACATATTCTTCTACTCTCATTTTTTGGCATGTGTGCAAGTAGCAGTTTTGTGGAAGATTTGGACGACAAGGAATCAGCAGGTGTTTGAGGGTGATTTTCCTTCCCTCTCGACTATGGCTTGTATTTGGCTGGCTACATTTTTTATTTGCACTACTTAAGTTAGCTTCAGGCTATTGCCCTACGTGGTATGCTATGGTGTTAGCCTTTTGGCTTTATAGAATGTCCTTATGGACTTCTGACTGACTCGGCCTTGGGTTGCCGTCTTTTGTAGTTGTACATTTGTGAATATATGATAGTGCTTTTAAGCTTTAAAGAAAAAAAATTATAATGTACCTACAGGTAGAAAGCTCAATAAACTATATATTGAAGAAAAACCCTGGTGTATTTATTCATAGAAAAAACTAGTAGGTACATTGATGAAAAGATATATACACCCCGAAGGGGAAGTTCAAGAAAATGTACACTCAAACAAAAACGAAGCTTGCACTAAAACTAAGATTAATCCAGATATTGGCATTAAAAATAAAGGTGCAAAAATTATGATGATGTCAATGGGAATCTGCCAACTGACTACAACAGATCAGAAAAGTGAAGAGGTGGTGAGTCGGCTAATGAAGAGAGATGAGATGTAGCATACCCAAAGCCACCGTCGCCCATTGCAAGATTGATAGGGCCTGAGCACGTTGCAGGACAATGGAAATACGGTGTTTGAAAGAAGCCACGAGAATAGAACTTGGAATACCTTGACGCTCTGCTAGCAGATGAGAACACATGCGAAGAAATTCCTCAAGGCATTGATGCAAGGTGCCATAAGTCTTAATTGCCAAGGGAACATCAATAGACTGCCTATCGGAGTGTGTGTTACCTCTCTTCCCAAAACTATTCTCTGTCTTTTTTGTCGCTTCCGTTTGTGAGTCATTATAATCAATCGGTTCTTTCACCATCTCAGCATAAGCCACATTAGCAGCCTTCACTTGATCAATCGTGTAACCTCTATTATCAAATAATCCACTTCACTAACAAAATGCTAACATTCACCCTACTTCACATCCAAGGCTTCCTCCATTGCTGATAGTTCTTCTTGAAGAACTTTCAAATTTAGCTAAGGCTTGTTACAAATTTGCTTGCGCCTAAACAATGAAATTCTGTTGAATTGATATTTGAATATCCCTCTATTTGCATTTCCATCTATGTTCCATCTTCATGCATTAAGTTTGGGTACTGATGTATGAATGTGATTGTTGTTGATTCTTCGTCTTCAAGTTTGGTTTTGTGATTAAAATCAAGTAGATGTGCAGGGCTTTGTGGTAGATCATAACTATTCTGATCTGATGATGCTTGGTGCTTGACTCCCTGAGGAGTTCTTGTTACAAATGTTGAGTGATATTTGTATTAAGTACTTTGTAGGATTTGGAGCTCTTAGTTAAATTGAGTTTTGTTGATTTTGTTGATTTCAGTAGGATTAGTTTCAATCCCATTTCCTGTTCTTGCTTAGTTTAGATTATTAATAATCTACAATCTGTAAATATCAAAGAAATATTTGAAACAGACCGTAGATGACCAATGGTGTAGCAGTGGATCTACAAGTGGCACAAGTGTGGTACGACAGGATACCACTTATGGACAGGTCATGGTCATTTATTTGATGCTTTATCATTCATTTTGGTTTGCATGAGTGTGTGTGGGCTTGCATGTTACCTTGTCATGGGGGTCTAAATATGAGTCGGAGTTGTATGTGTTTATGCATTTGTTACGTCATAAACAAAGTATTCATTTGATATTCTCATTGACTTGTCATTATGTCTACTAGCCGCTATATCTGGTGAGTATGCAATCTTATGGTGGCAGTAATATTTTCTCAAGTTGAGCCTCAGTCGCTCATTTATGTCAGCTTTATAGGTTTGTGCTTGTAAGTGTTTGATAGGATGTCAGCCTAGCTAGATGGAGGATGTAAGTCTCATGGTGGCAGTGGGATTTTCTCAGTTTGAGCCATGTAGCTCATGTGGTGCACTTGTGGTCAAGTTGGATGAAGACAAGTTGGTCGAGAGTGTGGTAGACTATCTATATGAGCATTGTGTGCTTGATACTTTGTGGGTCAAACCTGGCGGTTTGTTGGTATGCTTAGTGTGAGTCAAGTACAGAGTAGTAGGACATGGTTAGAAATCAAACTCGATCTGATTTACCATTGTTGAGATTTGTAATGGTACATGATTTGGGAGACAAGGAGTCTATACAATATTGAGTTAATGTGCTACAGGACTTTGGATGAATAATGATTGACATCCATAAATCATCAAGAAGCCTTTAAGAAACACATGAAGCTTGTTCATGACAGAGAGTTGTCCAGTAGCAAGTTTTACCAAGGACAATTAATATCATGCTATTATGCATGACATGAACTTATGCCTCAAAATTGGGGTCCTAGTGGAATGGTCCCTACGTTCATAAGAAGAACATCGTCGAGCTAGATGCGTTGGATGGGAAGGTTTTCAACACCGAACCAACACCAATAAATAAAAGTGTATTACACATAGAAGAGAGTAACCATATGTACAATGTACTATAATGCACTATGTTTTGATTTTTTAGGTCTTTTGGAGAAAAGATAATCAAACAACAAAGTGAGTAAACAATGTGATGCTATCATAGAGACTTTAGCCGCCATCAACAAGGAATCCAAATTTGTGGTTCAAAGGTAGCACTAATTGTAGGAAATTTTAGTTAAAATTCACTTCAAATAGGATCATAAATCATGAAACACAATAGTACCCACACAAAAAAGCACTCTCCCACACCAAGCTCACATAGCAACTATATTTCTCAAAACCAAAATACATTGTACACATAGGTTCTTCTTTGGCAACCCATGCATGGCCCAGGTTGTCATTGATGGGACACGTGTCCCATTGACTTGCGAGGCCACTTGCTCCTAATCCACTGATCGGGACCTATAGTATAGTAACACAATAGTTCTACTTTGATTCTAACTCTCCTTCGAAAAGTAGAATCTACTTTTCATGCACCCATCAAAGCTAACAAACTTTAAGTACGGAAAGTTTTGATCTAAACTTATCAAACTTTTATCTAATGAGTTGCTTAGTGAAAGTGTCAACTAATTGCTCATCTGTAATACAATAAACAATGTTTATATCTTTACTCAGTAGCCTCTCACATATAAAGTGATAGTGAATCTTGATGTGTTTGATTCTTGCATGAAACACTAGATTCTTTGCCAACTAAATGTCATTCTGACTGCCACTATGCATAGTTGTGGGTTTTTCCTGCCTCATGTTGATCTCATTCAAGATTTACCTCAACCAAATGGCTTCATGTCCTACACTACACATTGTCGTATACTCTGCTTCTGTTGTGGACAAAGCAACTATACTTTGCTTCTTACTAGACCAAGAAAAACAACTACCACAAAACTGAAATACATACACTGTGGTAGATCTATGATCATCACAATCACTTCCCCAATTTGCATCCACATAGCACATAACTCAGGTGAATTTTTTAGCTTCCTATACACCAAGCCATAATCAGAAGTGCCTTTGACATATCGCAAAATGCCTTTGGCTACCTTCCAATGCATTTTCATAGATGTTGCCATAAACTGGCTTACAATACCGACAATATAGCTTATGTGGGTAATGATGTGGTCCTTTACCGATAGATTGATGAAGGTCAACGCTCTTCTCATCTTCTTGTTGAAGACTTTGATGTCCGTTTCATTTGGCAATCTTCGCTCATCACCTATGATGACATCCCACCACTCCTCCTCTATCAGAATGTTTTCCATTTTGAACTTCCACACTACATAGTTAGAAATCCAATCCAATGTGCTATTTTCACTCAAAATGGACTTTCCCATGTTTGCCAATTCCAAAATGCCTAAATTTGTCACCGTAGGCCAAAAGAGGTATTCTAAGTACAATGGCGGTGTCAAGAACTCACTTTAATAGCCTGCTAAAATTTGACACCAGGCCCTCCTGTCACTTAAATGGCAATTTGCAAGCCAAGTCAATTTCCACAATCGTGAAATGCCTTCTACCTCGCACTCTTGACTACTTGCTCCCTGAAAGGGGAAAAAGAGATTTGGCATCCACTGAGCACTTTCTTCACAATAATCACTCTATTTTGGGGTCATGTACTTGCAAGTATAGTTTAGGTGCCTTTTGTTTGTAGTCTGTAGCCCTTCGTTTGGTCCAAAACCATTAAAGGAGATGAAAATAAGGGCTTTTTAAAGAAATGAATTGTTTCTTCTTGATGAAGAAACTTCTCTTTTCATGAATTTCATAGCCTCAGTTCCCTTTCAAAGTGAAGATTTTTAATGAAGTTGAAGGCCACATTGCACGTCAGGTGCTCTTGTGTCCTTTCAAACAAATCTTGGCCATTCATTTAAAAGCACTTTGCCACCAAAGCCTCACTTAATCTCAGCCATTAATTTGGAAGGAACTCTATCTTACGACTTGAAATGAACCTGGGCGTTGAATGCTTGTCCTTGGGGCACGAGACACTTGGACATGACTCCCTCTGAATTAGGCACGTGAGCAGGAAGGCACTCTCTCTCTCTCTCTCTCTCTCTCTCTCTCTCTCTCTCTCTCTCTCTCTCTCTCTCTCTCTCTCTCTCTCTCTCTCTCTCTCTCTCTCTCTCTCTCTCTCTCTCTCTCTCTCTCTCTCTCATGGATTCTTCCTCATCTTTATTTACCATGTCTTAAGATAGACAGTCGCTTCAATTAACAAGGTTTTTTGACTTGCCCATGATTCATAATTCTTAATAGATAGGGAGGGAAAATATAGTTCCCACCTCTTTTTAAACGCATACCACCTTCCGAGAAACTTCAAAATGAGGCTCTACATAAACCTACAGTTTTTGACACTTTCTCTTCACAATACTGAGAGGAGCTTCTTCGATGTCTTACCTACAGTGCGCCCTACTGGTGGCAATCATTCACAAAGATCTGACCGGTATGCTCTCGTTTTTCTCCTCTTGCTTCCTCCCTTTATAAATTTTTTTCCTACTTCCTAAAAAGTCTAAGATGGTTTACGTGTAAGAAGTGATGTATGCTCTCTAGTTCTTTATAATCAAAGTGCTAACACTTTTTACCTATGATAGTGCGTTTGTGCGATAAGATAGCGACGACCGTTATTGCACTTTGGTTCTTACTTGAACCAAGCATTATCATTTTCAGAGCAAAGGTATGCTGGTTACCGATATTCTATAGAACAGAAAATGCACACTGCTTACATTTTTTCATCTCTGTTATCACTATTAAATGACTACATTTGTGTTCTCTATGGTGTAAAGATAGCACTCCCATGGGAAAACTACTATGACAGCATCTCAAGAAGTCTCGTCTACAAGCATTAAGGTATGGCTTTTCGTTATCAATTTGGATGCGAATGCTTCAACACACGGACAAGTAAAGGGTTTTATGCAAAAGAAATACAATAACCATGGTTACGGTCCTTTTAAATGCGTCTTCTTTCTACCAAAAGATGTACTCTAGTTAAAAACACTTCTATTAAATATTCTCTAATGAACGTCACGGTAAGGGCTCCAATTAAGACAGTCTTAGACAACATGGAAATGCGTAAGACACGTGGTCTCTACGAAAGGGTTAGTATGGCACGGATGTGCCCGAATACCTAGTAAAGACATTCTGGAAAATCACTTACTAAATGATCCAATTTGTCTATCCAAAATAATGTCCACATATCATGATCTTTATGTGATTCCCACATAACAATCATGATACTACCTTTCCACGCCCTGTCAAGTGTCACTTTAGACCTTTGGTGAGATACAATTGGAAAGCATGGAAATGCTCAGGAGTATGGATAGTAGTGCGTGACATACCTTACACCGTAAGGGTCACTTGGGTCAGTATTCCATGGATGTGCTCTGATACCAGCACACGTGTCCACACTAGGTCTTTTGGCTAAGTAAAACTTTAAACGGTTAAAACTTTTCATACCCTTATAAGCATAAAATGAACCGATATGGACCAATTTATCATAAGCTGATCAATATGGCACTCGCCCTGATACGGTGATATAACGGCTTGGCCTATCGCTAAAACATCATATGTCTGGGAAGACTGGACTAAGTTTTATAATGCTATTGAAAGCTTTTAAGTAGTATAACTTCTTTTCAACATGAATAACAACTGGCGTTCAGCTCTGACACCTGTCTTTCTCACTGAACTAACTTGAGCGATTTTGTTTTGTGGGATGGTGGCGGGTATCAGGTGGACATCTTAAAAAAGGTTATGCTTTATGGTGCTTTCTAGTACTATATTTTACTTTTTAGCTGTATTTTACCTTGTTGAATTATGAATAAAGGCTTCAAAGAGCTTCAATCTTGCTTTGTCAAGAGGAACTAAGTGCAGTCTTATAACTCTCTCTCTTGCATCCTGGTGGTGTAAATTCGACTATTCCTTGGTTGGGATAGTACTGAAGCTCTTACCTTTTATCTGATTCATAAGCTAACCAAGGTCTGTTTTCATGAGTCAGTCCACAACAGGATGGTTTCAGTATGCTGCTGCTTTGGGTTATGGGGAGCCTAACCATTTTGTTCAGACTTTGATATGTTGTATGAAAAAGGCCATTGAAATGCATAATTTTATCATTGATACTGATAGGGCCACTTGTTCTTCTAGCGGACCTGAGGATAAGATTCTATGTCTTATTGATTTACTTGAAACTATTGATTGGGTTAAGATTTATCTTGATTTTGTCAAGAAAAAAAATACTCTGAATTTAGTGGAAAATCTTTATAGTCGTCTCAATGATTTCATCAAAAGATTTGAAGAAGAAGAAAAGTTCTGCAATTTACACATTAGAAAAGTTTTCACGTGCCTGGAAAATGAAAATGGTGTCACGCCTGCTGTTATTTCCCCTTCTATGTTTGATGCACCTCTTTCACCACATCCTCTTGTCTTTACTGATGACCTTGACGAGGATAGTGCCTCCCAGTTGGAAATCTTTTCCCAAGACATCTGTGACATTAGTGACCTTTCTTCTTATGATTTTTGCCAATCTAAAAGCTGCCAAGTTCTTTTTGTCCCCAGCAGAATTATTGAATACAAATCTACTCTTACTTCATATAAACTTTGGAGTCTGCCTTCTGTCAACTTCCTTGCACCCATCCTCATCGATCTTTGAATTATGATGACTCATCTGACAGAAATAGAGATAGAAGTCTACAAGTTAGCCGCCCTGCCTGGGCTCGAACCAGAGGCCATTTTGAAACTGGTTTTAACAGAATGAATTAAGCCAGGATCTGGAACTGGAAAAGACCCTTTTTCAAATGTAGATGTGGTGAAAAATGCAAAAATAGTTCCTCTATCATCTGGTTTGACCATGCCATCTAATTTCATAATGAATAATCTTGGTAAGTTCTTTCCTAGTGCTTCGCTTCAAAATTAGATGAACGCTTTTTTTATGTGGCTTCATAAACCTGCTAGGGATGTAGTAAAATCACACTTGACTTTTTTCTTTATTCACCAATACATGATCGATGCTTCCATTGAACTTGCCAAAGACTCCTTTGCCAAACTCCTTGCACCCTTAGGAGATGTTAAAAATATCCGAGAAATTGAGCACCTTCTAAAAAGACCTAGTTTTTCCAGACTCCAAGATAAATACTTCCAAGACTCAAACAAGAGATCTGGCTCGTTCAATCTTAACAATCCAAACTCAGTTATCTCTGGTTCGGGAGCAGAAAAGAATAAATGATTCTTAGATTTCAAAGGAAAGGAAGGGCAAAGCAGCAGCACCAAGAATGATCTACCAGTCAAAAAATTGAACTTTTATAGATCTTGATCGATGTGCAAGACGAAGATGGGACATTTAGAAGAGCAATCGGTACTTCAGCGACAGAACGTCTTCAGTTTTCTACTAGCTATGACACATGGAGATTTTTTTTGTACTTATGTTACCGGAATAGAGGTTTTGAAGTTATCCATGTGAAGAACTTCTATTCTCACGTTTTACGCAAACTTTTTGGTACTGTAGACGATCTCTTGTATGATTTTACCTTCAATGGTCATACCTACCTAGTGTTCAATGCAAATGGTACTTCCCTTATGACGTTATTTTTGTGAATTTGATATAGATAACCTGCATGCTTGTCATTGTCATACTTTTAAACATTTCAAAAACTTCATTTCAGAAAATTTTGGTCATGTCATATGTACAGAAGACTACAATATCATCAAAAATACACTTTGTGATGGATGGCTCAAACTGATGCAACTTTTACCTTCTTATGCCTCCTTGGACGAAACTACGAAAATAAAGCATGCTGTTTTTTGTAAAAATACTGCTCTAAATTTTCTTAGAAAGGGTAAATGGCTTCACGGTAATACTGCTTCTCTTATTAAGAATAGGATTGCCAATGATGAACTACAATGGCTTACCAACTTTCTTTATGTTAATGGGATTGATAAAGCACAACACAATCCATGCTTTATGTGTAAATTCTTTGTACGAAAACTAGCCATACAAATAGCCCAGATTTTAAACCTTTTTTGAGTGATGTGTCTAACTTTGTTGAGGATTCCCTTGCTTGCATATTAGACATTACTACTACATCTTTACCAGATGTACTTTTGGGAAATGATTCTCTACCCTATCTCCTCTGCACTTTTAAAGCTCACAAGGATTCATTTAGATGGATTACCAATGCTCACGATTGCTGTTTTACTAAACTTGCCAAATTTCTCACAGGAGTTCTTGGTATGTTGTCACCGTTCCTCATGGAAGGTGCAGACCTTAAGGCCAATACATAGAAGAGTATCTTAAGAGTAGATACTATACTGCACTGGCAATGAGAGTCATCTATGGACTTCTATCTAAACCTACCATCCTTAATCACTAATGTATGGGTTGCAGATATTTCAAAATGCTATGAGAACATACCTTAGATGGTCCAGAAGGACTAAAAACGATTATGCAAAAAGCCATTAAATATGCTTTCAAACATTCCAAACATGACCTATTGTATTACAAATGGGATCATTAATGAGATATATTTAAATGGTCATGGGGCCAAAACAATCAGACAATTGGCATACTCTTGATATAAATTTACTCTGCCAATGGAATGATTTCCTGATCGATAACTGTATCGTCAGATTAGAAAATAAAATCTGGAAACAAATACGTGGTATACCTATGGGTTTTTCATGCTCACCCACCTGGTGTAATTGGTACCTATCCTTCTTTGAAGCGCAATTTATTAAGAGACTCGCCAGACTGGGCCTTGCCACTTTTATGAACAATTTTTTACACTCTTTCAGATACATTGATGAAATATGTTTCATCAATAACCCAGCTATTGAACTTTTCATGGACAAAACACAATTGAGAACATCTGATAACCCTTTTTGGATCTACCCCTTGGACTTTCTAGAAATAAAAAGAAAAACGTCGAAAGGAAAAGTCATTTGTTTTGAGAGTAAAAGATTTGAACAAAGAGCTTACTTATGTTGGTGAACCTATTAAACAGAGTGAGCTTGTGCAAATAGTTTTGAATGGTTATGTTGTGATTTTACTAACCTTGTCCAAAGCTATGCCATCATGGGAAACTTGCCTACAATTGAGGACTTCAAAGTGTGTTGATGGCCGAGGAGAGTAGGAAGGCTCATATCAAATCAAGGATGGAGAGGCTTTCCATCAATGATAATGATGACAAAGCCTTATTTTTCAAGAGCAAAGACAAAGCAAAGAGCAAGGGAGGAGCATTCAAAAAGGAACAAGCAAAGGATGGAGATCAAGGAGGATCTACATCATCATCATCACAAGTCAAGCCCAAGAAGGACAAATCTAAGATAAAGTGCTACTATTGTAGCAAGATGGGGCATTATGCCTCAGAATGCTTAAAGAGGAAGCAAGATCAAAGCCAAGCCAACATTGGACAAGAGGAGGAAGAGAGCTATCATGAGGACTCACTCATGATGTTAACTTTTTCATCATCAAATGTCAAAGGTGAAGATCCTTGGTGGATAGATAGTGGGGCTAGCGCCCACATGTCAGGTAAAAGAGAGTATTTTTCTCAACTCACACCTTATGTATGACCTATAAAGTCCATTTTTACAACAAATGATCGTGAATGTAAAGTTCAAGGTGTGGGATCCATTCCCTTATGCTTAGGATCCTCCAAGAAGACTAAGATAGATGGTGTTCTCATTCCTAGCATCACTAAGAATTTGCTTAGTGTTGGCCAACTTTTAGATCATGGTTTCACTGTGGATTCTCTACTAATGTATGCAACATCAAGAAGAATGGGAAAATCATAGCAAGAGGAAGAAGGTTTGGGAGGTTGTTTAAGCTTGATGCTTTTGTTGATCCTAACCAATTTGTGATGGTAGCCAAGGAGGACAAATTGACCACAAATGATTTGTGGCACAAGAGGCTTGGTCACATCAACACCAAGTCTATGGAAGCCACATGCAAGGAGGAGCTTGCTTTAGGCCTTCCAAGATCCATGGAAAAGGAGGAAAATGTTTTTGAAGCATGTGCTTTGGCTAAAGCTCATAGGTTGCCTTTCTCTAACACTATCATTAAGACTACTCACCCTCTTAAGTTGATTCATTTGGATGTACATTTTGCTAGCACAAAGAGCAATGGTAGAGCCACAATGTTTGTAATCTTGAATGATGAATCCTCTAAGAATCATATTGGCAAAGATATGGTTGAGATCAAGGAGGAGTTTGATCAAGAGGAGGAGCAAAATCCGAGAGCTTCAACTATTCCAAGGAGAGCCACAAGAGCAAAGATGGAGCTATCAATGCTCATTTTTGTGGACAAGGAAAGGAAAGTTGGAAAGGGGGGTACATTTTGTACTTCATTGCTGAGTTTTGTAATGAAGTCCCTTTGAATTCTAAAGTATGGAGTGAAATGTGGTTGTCATATCTACTTACTCTTGAGTGTGCTAGAAGTAAGCATGACATTTTCATTCATAAGTTGAAAGATTTTGACCTCATTTTCAAAGAGGCATATTGTGATCCTTTTATGAGAGTAAGTGAATCATCCTTGAAGGACACTTATATCCATACAAGAGTAGTATTTGGCCTCATTAGTTCCAAGTTCAACAAGTATGTACTACAAATTGCTAGTGTTAAGCAATTGTGGACTAGTAAATTTGGTATAAATAATCTTGGTGATTGTTTTGTTGACTTGAAAATCATATTGAGAAGGAAAACATTCAGGTTTGGAGACTTGAAAACAAAGTCCTTGAGAGTCTTGAAGAAGATCATGGTTTGGATCCATGTTTTCATCATCAACACCAAGAGGGAGTGAGCATGATGAAGAAAAAAGACATCAAGGAGGAACCCGAGAAGGAGCACTTGTCTCAAGGCAAAAGAGACCTGAATCTACACCAATATGAAGGTTTGGATACAAAGAAAGGAACAACAAGGAAGTTTATCCATATCTCCCTTTACTCATCTTATTTTGTGTTTGATAAAAAACATGTCATGTATTTGACAAAGTCCTTTGATGATGCTAGTATGAACATTGTTTTTCATCCTATATCTTATGATGATGAAATAGTAATCTTTACTACTTTGATTGGAATTTCAAATATGTATTCAAAGGCCTCATCTTGTGATCCATTCACTCTTGAATTTCCAAGGAATGAAGACCTTCATTGGAAGGATGCCAAGTTGGAGTTCATTGTTTTGGTGGATAAAGTCAAGATGGTGAAATCTCAAGCTTTGGTTGTATGTGCTTCATACAAAAGTTGGATCTTATATAAAGCTGATGTTTTTCATGTTTATTTTGAGGAGGAGACTCACATTTTGCAGCCCAAGGTGATCATTCAACAAACTACCAAAGACAAAGCTTCGATCTTGAAGACAACCTTTATGGAGCTCTCACTACATTTGAGAACTTGGAGCTCAAATCATATTCTTATCATGGTGAGTGATCATACTCACTCAACAAAGCAAGGACCTGGAAATTATGTTGTTTTTATCCATGCATTAATTATTGATCCAAGATAGTCTCATCAAGCTAAATTGTGAGGAGGAATGTTAAAATTTCACAATTTTAGCTTGACCAATTTTGGTCATATTGCTTGAAAATTGTATTATGGTCATGTTGTGGCTTGTCACACGTGCCAAATAGCATAGGATACTCTTTTTAAGTCTCATTCCTAACCTAGCATACGAGTGCCACCTTTGGAATGAGTCCAAATAGTGTTTGGATAGGCTAGAGAAATTCTAGGATCTAAAAATAGCATGTTTTACATTGTTTTTGGATCTCAAGATCTTGATCCCAAGTTAGGGTGGATCCAATGACCTATTAGGGTAGATGTTAGGGTTAGGGTATGATAAGTTCAGAGGGGCCCTAATATGTTCAGATCCGAACTTGAAAAGTATAAATGTATGATGGGATTTCAATCCAAATATCAAGAAAAATCGAGTTTTCTCACTTCTATCATCATTGTCTTTTGGTGACGAGTTCTAGCTATTAGGTGTGAATGTTCTTATGCATTAATTGCTTGGTTTGGAAGGTACTGAACCTATTTACAGGTCTGAGAATCTTGTTGTACTTTACTTTGGTTCATTTGATCAAATCTATGTGCCTATTGTGGAGTTAAATGCCAAATATGCTAGTTTTGGTAACTAGTCTTGATTCTAGCTCATAGTTTGGCTATAGATCTTTTATTTGTGCATCGTCCATCACTTTTAGAATTGATTGGGATTCATTTTGCTGTAAAATTTTGTCACCTAGCCCTTGTCCCTTAGTCCGTAGCCCCTAGTCCTTGACTTTTTTATATGTTTTGTGAACTTTTTATCTTGTCGTTATTATTACTTTTGTATTTATTTAGGTCTTTTACTAGTTTACAATTCCATTTTTTATATTTCTTTTAATTAAGGTTAAATTCTTTCAACGCTTTATAGATTTGTTTTATAGGGTTTTAAGTTTCTTAGAGGATTTAAGTTTGTATTATGGTTCTTTTAAGATTTAACACCATTTTTAACAATATTATTTTTTTTCATTTTCTTGAATATCTAGTTTTTTTTACAAGTTACAACTATTTGTACTATCATTTTTTATGTGATTTTTTTTTTTAAATTTTTATTTTGAAAATTAAGTTTTTTTGACACTATCTTATTTTTTTAAATTTTTTTATGTTTATTTCTTATTTTCTGAATATTTAGTTTTATTGAAACCATTTTTTTTTTTTAAATGTATTTCTTTTTTTTATGTTATTTTTTGGTTTTATCTAAAATTTATTTTTTTTGACACTTTTTTTTATTTATGATTTTTTTTAATGTTGTTTTTTGATTGTTTCAAAAATTTATTTTTTTTGACACTTTTTTTTATTTTATGATTTTTTTAATGTTATTTTTTTATTGTTTCAAAAATTTATTTTTTTGGACACTATTTTGTTTTTTTTTTCTATGATTTTTTAATATTATTTTTTGGTTTTTTCAGAAATTTTATTTTTTTTGACACTATTTTGTTTTTTTTTTTTTATGATTTCTTTTGTGTTATTTTTTGTTTTTTTTCGAAAAATTATTTTTGCAAAGGCAGGCATCTAAAAAATTTCACTATTGCATCGTGTGCGAAAACTTCGCGTTGCTTGCCTTTGCAAAATTTTCGCGAAGGCAGATTTCACAAAAATTTCGCGCGCGATGCCTTCGCGGAAATTTCGCGAAGAATGTTATCGCAAAACTTTCGTGATGCCTGCCTTCGTGAAAATTTTGCGATAGCATCCTTGTCGTGACTCTCCATCAATGTCGAGAAAATTTTAAAATAAAAATATTTTTATTTAATTCCAACCCGCACCCACCGCGGCGGGTGAGCTGGGGGAGGGGAATACAAAAAAAAGTTTCAAAAATTCAAGTCGTCTGCCTTCGCAAAATTTTCGCGAAGACAGGCATCGAGAAAATTTCGTGAAGGCAAGCTTTGAAAAAATTGTTTTTATTTTAAATTTCTAGCACCCCACACCGGCCATTTTTTTTTATTCCCCCCACCCCTCTTGCCCACCCGCCGCAATAAACTAAATTGTTAATTTATCTCTCCCCCGCAGACATCGTGAAATTTTGTGATAACATCCTTCGCGAAATTTTCGCAAAGGCAGGGATTGCAAAAATTTCGTGAAATTTTTACGATGCCTTCGCAAAATTTTTGCAGAATTTTTTTCTGCAATTGGAGGGGGAAATCAAATCAATGGCAAATTTTAAGTCATTGGAAAAATACGATCCTTTGGAAAAAATTTGATCCATTGACAAAAAATCGAGTCGTTACAAAAAAAAAATTGCATTATTACAAATTCGAATCATTGGAAAAAATCGAGTCTTTCGAAAAAATTTGAGTCGTCCAAAAATTTGAGTTATTTGAAATTTTTTTAATAAACTGAATTTCTTATTTATCCCCCCTCTCTGTCCGCCCCCACTCGTCGCGTACAAAAGAATTCAAATCATTGGAAAAATTCGAGTCTTTCTAAAAAATCGGTCCAATAATTTGAGTCATTTGAAAAAAAATTAATAAACTAAATTTTAATTTATCACCACCCCCCCTGTGCGTAGATTAGTTATATATTTGTGTGTGTGTGTGTGTGTTATACTTAAAAAACTTCAAAATACAATAAAAATTTTCTAAACATACTAAGAAGTTTACTCAGTAGTTTACCTCTTTGAGCTCACTTGTGTAAATTTAAAAAATGACTTGCGTGAGCTTCATGAGCTTCCAGAGGGTGGTTCTGAAATTTTATTCTAAGAACTAAACTCTCGTTGAACCTCCTTTATAGAGTTTAAATGGCCTTTGTCCAATTCATCAATCCATGTGAGAACATTTTGTTTTGACTCTTTGGTTTTACAACTCAGCAATCCGCGTCTATATCCAGTGATACAGCTCATCAATCCTAGTGAAAAATGTATATTTCATATTTTCCGTCTTCCATGTTATCAATCCATTTTTTGACTTTGATTCAGTTTATGAATGTATCTTGGATTGACGAAAAGAGAGAGAGAGAGAGAGAGAGAGAGAGAGAGAGAGAGAGAGAGAGAGAGAGAGAGAGAGAGAGAGAGAGAGAGAGAGAGAGAATGATGGATGTGATGGAGAAAAACTGATTCTTGAATTCTTATTGGGCCACGCGTGCTCTAAAACGTATTTGAAGCGCATGATATTTTTGTGGATTTTTCGTGAGCTAAGTCTTCATCAATGGTGTTCAAGATTTCGTCATTGTGTACATCCCATTGATAGACTTTATCTTTGGTTGATATACTTGGATCCAGCAAGTGAATAAGCTAGTCGTCAGATAACTCATGTTCTCCTAGAGTAAGAATGCCATCATCACTAGTGGATAGTTCAGTAATAAAAGTGTTTCCAAGTATCCACTCAATAGGGAGTGCATCTATCATGTACAAGGGCGGGATGGGAGTGTTGATATCCGTGGAGTTTATAGTGATTTCGATTGGTGCCTCTTCTTGAACCTCGTATTCACAAAGAGTGGCATTGACAGAATCGATGGTTGCTAAAGCATGAACCCAATTAATGATATCAGTAGTCTGCACGTAATGACCCTTTATGGTTGAATCGATATTGTTGGGGTCATCATAGGTATTTGAAGACCAATCATCTTGAATTCGTGCAGACTTTATCTTCCTGCGGCATCGACAGAAATTCTCATGTCTCCGTTGTAATGTCCCAACATGATGACTTAACCAAAGATCTTCTTCGTTACCAATTTGAGAATTGACCCATAAATCTGGAAAAAGAATTTTTTAAAGATTTAAGCAAAGAAAACAATTTTTAGAAAATAGTTCCACTAACAATTTCTGTGACATCTTCCATGGATAATCAAAATTCCCTTCCAAGAAATCACAAAAAATCAGGTTAATTAATGTGTTCAGAAATTCACCAATATATCCTTTACAAAAAAATATTTGTCGGATTTCTGGTTTTGTAACATTAGAGGAGATTTTAGTTTGAAAAGGGCCCTATAAGGATTGCCACGTAGGTTGCCCGAGTTTACAACTCGAGCAGCCAAGTATAATAAAACTAAAAAAGAATTAAACCATTAATACAAATAATAATAATAATAATGAGTGTGAGAGAAGGCTTGGAAGAATCAAAATTAATGAGGGGGCATGGTGCAAATATTTTTACAATCAATGGTATTTACATTGACCAAAAAAAATAAACTATAGTTTGAAAGAAAGATAGGGTGGGAGGGGGGTAAGAAAAAAATTTGAATTTTGTTGAGAGAGAGAGAAAGAGAGAGAGAGAGAGAGAGAGAGAGAGAATAGGGGGCGCCCCCTTCGGGACGATGGCCCCGTTCGGGGGCGAGTTTCAGATGGGGGGCACCTGGCGAGAGAGAGTCATCTCTCTCACGTATATTAGGCTGAAATTCGTGGAGAACAGGTTGGAGAAACTTATTGTATTGTTGAGAGAGATCAATAGACCATTGTCATAGTTTCTTCCTCCATTGAGAGCATGGCTTTGTGCATTGTCTTCAAGCTTTTGTGTATGATCCTAAGAGGTTTCCAAAAGTGATAGGCTTTTGTTGAGAGCCCTGTTTGATGTTGTTTTTGGCTGCCATCAGTATCTTTTATTAGTTTCTTTTGTCTCTTGAATGCTTTGTCAAGTTCATGTGTATCAAAGGTAGCATTAGGATGCTTTGCCATTTCTAGCTTTTGTAGCTTGTTGTGCAAAGATCTTAGCCAAGTATTTTGGGAGTTTGGATCCATTCAAGATCCACATTTTTCACATGGTATTAGAGCTAGTTGGTTGTTATTTTTAGTAAGATTTCCATTTATGGTGATATTTGGATGTTTGATCAAGTTCTAGCATGATTATGTATTGCATTGTTGATCAAATCTTACTAATCTCTTTTTGTTGAGTGAACTTGTGGATCAAAAGCATATTTCAGGTCTATTGAAGATCAAAGACTGAGAAGAAGCTATTTTGGATCAGATCATAACACCTAATCATTTGTTGATTATGAGGCTTGTGCATATTCAATACTAACAATGTTCTGTTCAATGTATTGTTGAGAATCTCCACTTATGTGGATGAACACTCTCCTTAAGTGGATGAACCTTCTCCTGAAGTGGATGACAAATACTCTTTGAGTGACTTTTTAATTCTCCAAAAGGCTCAGCAAAGCTCCCGCTTGGATGAAAGATCTCCTTTTGGGTGAACAGATTGTCATACTAGACGTGACCCGAAAGTAACTAATATCATTGTGAGGCCCAGAACACACTAAATGGAGTTTAGACAAGGTATGAGACAATGTATGCATGTGTAGAGTTATCAATAGCAATTCTATGAATAGGTGGTCCTTAGGACTCTATTCTAGGTGAATCTATATATAGGGAACTTAAAGCTATGCATGGCTATGTGCCCATGATGCTTTTGGCTCCATATATTGGGTCCAAACTCGCCCTACTCCTCATTGTGATCATTGATTCATTGTCAGGGATACACTCTACCTTCATGCTTCTTATTCCTTGGCTTGGAGGTGAAGCTTCTAGAGTTGATTGGTTGCTTCTACTTGGTTGGGTGGTTGCTCCATAGTGTGTTTTATCATGTAAGCAGGATCTTAGGGAGCTTCCCTTATAGTGGTATTAGAGCAAGGCTTATGAAGATTGGAGAACGTGGAGAAGGGCTACCTTTCGTCGAAATTTTGGATTGGATCCATGGGAATTCTCTTCCAAGGTGGATAGCAAGGTTGCAAGTGGGTGTACTATCCCGGTTTCAATTTGCATGTTGCTAAGATCCATTACTCTTGGGATTTTTTGTGCTTTTATGGAGAATTGTCCTTGAAGGCCAATTTGTGATGCTTTTTTGGAGTTTTTTCTTGTGTAGATCAAATTTTTGGTAGATCTAAATTTTCCAGCAAGTGTACTTTCATTTTAGGGTTCATTAATGATGAAATCAATGATGCATGCCAGTTCTCTCCAATGATTTATGATTCTAGGCTATGTTTTGGTCAAAATTGCTTGGTTTTTCATGCTTTTTGGCGCAAAATAGATAGTAAGAACGAAAATCCAGCAAGATCAAACCAATTGGATGACTATAATTCTATAAATTGATTTGCATGTGTTAGAGAAAGAGTTGTATGTCATGAATTTTCACTTTATTGTAATGAAAAAACCAGAAATAGCCAAAAATCATCATTTCTACTTGTTTTTTCCATAAAGATGGATAGTAGGTGGCTATAAAACACCATGTACAGCTTGTAATGAAGTGGAACAAAGTCTTTTGAAGTTTTCCCTAAAGTTAGAACCAAGAATTCCAGCAATTGAATTTGTAGGAAATCAAAAAAGTTTAAAAAATAACCATTTTTGGTGGTTTTTGGGGGATGGATCTCTCCAAATCCATAAGGAGATCATTATGACATTATTTATAACATGATTAGCATTCATTTTTACCTTCCCAGCAAGCTATCAAATCTATAAAATGATGGCCGATGGCTTATGCATCATCTCCATCAAGTTTGAAGCTATTTTGACTTCTACAAATCAAGAAATCTCCATTCTCAGCCTATACTGCATCTTAGGATCAGTATGAATGCTTCATGAAAGTCTAATTGATTTTTAAGACTGTTGAAAGCATCAATTTTGGGCTAGAAAAACTAGAGTTTTTTGAAAAAATTGAAATTTCGATCATTTTTTCGTTATCTATGAAATTGGTTTAGATTAGTGAATCGATTAAACTGAGTTTAGCAGTCAAAATTGGTCACAGTGTTTCACTAAGTCCAAATTATTTCCCAGTGATAGATAAGTTAAAATTGACAGAAGGAACCGCAATGAATTGCCGACAGTTTTTACTATGCTGTCATTTTTTTTCAACTTTTGGAGTTGGGAACTACCAGATTGAAAATCAAAATTTGAATTTTTTTTTTTTTGTTGAATTTCAAATTGGTTAAAATTTGAAATTAGTTACTTGTCTAATAGTTTTCTAATCGATGTTGATCGCTAGAAATCAGTCAAGTGAATGTTTGTGCAAGATACTCGTTAAATTTGATTAAAATCATCAAACAATATGAAATGACTAGATTGAATGAGCGGCAATAGTATTCTTTATCTAGATAGTAAATATGATAGGATATAGTTCAAGAATCACTGAAATCCTATTGGTGAGATTTTCATTCATGTAATTTCATATTCTATGTTTGGATAGGTTTTGTCAATATTAACGGAGTAATGCCAAACCAGTCAATAAAAAGAAAAAACAGTCTAATTTTATTGGAAAATTTGTAATAATAGGAATTACATAACTGATTTCATTTCCAGTATAATCCCATGGTGAATTATATTCAAAAGATCATACTAGTATGGTTTCACATAATAGTAAATGATTTTTGATATATCAGCCCGGGTGTAGGACAGAAATATGTTTTAAAATTTTTCCTACAATAATTAGTTTTTAAACATTTACTAATGTCATTACATATTCTTGGTACCTTAGCTAAAATAGATTTTCAGGGAACTGAAAATTCTAAGGAGGGAGGAAGAGTGGACATCAGAGGTAGTAAATGTGATCGGGAAATGTATTTCGCAGTTAGGGTTTCGGTAATCCCTATAAATAATTGCTTAATATTGAATATTAATTTCCTGGATTAAATTCATTTAATTGAATTAATAAATGTTATCTTTGTAACCATTGAGTTATCCGCAATTTTGAATGTCAATTGTGATGTTAAAAGTGGAATCTGATACATGGATTACATTGGATATAGTAGTTGACAGAAGCTTGTCCCTACATTTGATGCATTAGTAGGGGTTTGAAGCTTATCATTAGCCAGAAAGGATCAAGATGTAATATTGAACCATGTTAATTCTTCTGTCTAAGTCACATAATCAGATGTGGATTTGTGGTATCCATATGATAGACATGCCAATCATCCAAATAAACTCTCTCTCTCTTTTGCCCCCACTTCTCTCTCTCTCCTCTCGCTCCATTAGGCTCCCTCATTGTTGCTGTTGTGCTACTGCTGCCTTTGCTCCGCTTTCTCTGCTGCTGCTGTCTCTGTTGCGTTGCTGCTGCTCACTACCTCTCCTCCCTTTTCTCTCTCTCTTTCTGTGTGTTTCTTCTTTGTCTATGTATGTTCTGTGTCTCTATCTCTCATCTGCAATAATTGTGCATGAATTTTTATAGCAGAATTAGCTTGCCAACGATCTACTATATGCTTCGATTCAGTATCTTTTTGTGACTCTATGATTTTTTGATAGTGATTATAGGACAGCTAGATGATCAGTGGATCTCTAGAATATCAGATAAGGCAGTTAAGAGTTTTCTAGAAGGAAAAGCTGATGGTATGGAACATCAATAATTATGGAAAGTGAATTCTAGGACTGTAAAGATCTGATGATCAATGGTGTGTTTTAGTACCTAGTCGCGATATGGGAAAAAAAGAAAACCATTCTGTCAAATGTGAGGTATTTTGAAAAATTTTGAGATTTAATCTACATTCCTATGTGGTATCTCATTATTTACAAAATCAGTGGCCCTCAATGATGCAAAAAATGCACTCAGAAAATGCAAATTCTAGCTAGAACTTTGGTGACAAACTGATAAAATTAAATCTCAAACGATTCACGAAACTTTTCGCGAAACTCGAATTATTTCTATTTGAGTTGAATTAATCAAGCCCTGTAACACAATGAAACGAACTGAGACGAAATCTAGATGAAAACGAAACAAAACGAGCAAAGTGAAACTTAAATGAGCTCTGACATTGATTCATGTTGAAAGCATAGAGATCGCAAAACGACACGAAACGAAACGAAGCACAAGCATTCGCAAAAAGATCAATCAAGCTCTACAACGAGACGAGACGAAACGAAACGAAACAAGATGGAATGAAACAAAACAAAACGAAACTTAGATGAGCTCTGTAACTGATTTACCCTTCTGGCCAAGTGATCACGAAACGAAGTGAGGCAAAACACGAAGTGAAAGGATTCGCGAACAAGATCAGTTCGTCAGAAATTCAAATATAATCACTGGTCACTATCGGCTATATCATTCTTACAATCCTTCAGAGAGTAGTCAGACACTGTTGATCTACGTTAATAAATCAGCACGACTGATTTCGTGTTTTGTCATGTCGTGCTTGTCATCTTTTGTCAAAAATGCAAGGTTGAAAGTTAGCAAACCTTTGGCATTAGAAACATTTCATTTCTTCATCTCTATCTCAAAGCCTGATAGCTTGACGACTCCAAGACTGCTCCTTTGTTTCTCAAACAGACCTTTGTCTAAGGCCTTTGTGAAAATGTCAGCAACCATGTCTTTTGTTCCAATGAAGGTGGTCTGCAACATCTTCTTACCAATCAGATCCCTGATCAAGTGGTACTTGATCGCAATGTGTTTTGTCCTTGAGTGAAACACATGGTCTTTCATCAGATGTATTGCAGATGTGTTGGCCATCTGCAAAACCAGAGGTTCGTTCCTCATTTCGCCCAGTTCATCAAGAAACTATTTGAGCTCAATTGTCTCATTGGCCATCTTTGATGCTGCAACGTACTCTGCTTTGCAAGATGACTGAGCCACAATGGTCTGCTTTTTGCTGACCCAGAGAATTGTCGCTCTTGACGCGATGGTGCATCATCTTGAGACACTCTTACAGTCATCCTTGAGAGATGCCTAGCTAGCATTACTGTAGGAAAGCAACTGAAATCCTGCATCACGACAATAACACAAATAATAATCCTTTGTTAATTGAAGATATTGCAAAATTTATTTTGCAATCTTTCAATGTGTCAAACCTGGATTCGTGCAGAATTGGCTCATCCTGAACACTGCATAAGCAATGTCAGGGCGTGTGTTATGTGCAAGGTACATCAGCGATCTTATCAGTTTTCAAAAAAGGTGTGAGCTGCATCAATTCTCTCTCTGCTTCAGTCCTCGAACAATTTTCATTCATCAGCACTGTTTCTGTGAGCATTGGAGTATTCGGTCCTTTGCAATTCAGCATCCCGAAATCCTCCAAGATTTCATGGGTGTATCTGGACTAATGAGGGTACAACTTACCTCTCTCATAGTCCCTTTCAATCTACAAGCCAAGATAACACTTGGCTTCTCCCAGATTTACAATCTCGAAATGTTTCGAGATGTCTTTCTTCACTTTAACAATCAGCTTCTCACTCTTGCAGAATATCAGAGTGTCGTCCACATACACAGCCACAATGATGATCTTCCCATCTATAATTCTTACATAAACATTGGAATCAGCCATCAGTGGCTTGAATCCCAAGGAATTCAGGGCTTGATCTTTTTTTTGTACCATTGTTGAGCTGACTGCTTTAGACCATAGATACTCCTATGCATTCTGCATGCATAATCAAGAAGTGAATTCGAGACATAACCTGGGGGGTTGATCCATAGACTATGAAAATTGTCAACATTTCCTAGCTAGTTTGAGGCCTTGGCAATTTTTGTACATAGTTTTGGATCTAACCTTTCACACATGTGAAAGATGCCTAGATACTTTTATTTTAGTATATATTTCATATTGAAGAAGTCTCAAACTTCAGGACCTTCGAAATAACACCAAAATCATGTTATTTAGACATATAGGCCAAAATTGGCTATTTAAGACTACTGGTGTCTTAAAATTGGGTCCTAAGTTCTAGAGAGAGGAGAGAGAGTCATCTCTTTCACGTATATTAGGCTGAAATTCATGGAGAACAGGTTGGAGAAACTTATTGTATTGTTGAGAGAGATCAATAGACCATTGTCAAGTGGATGAACACTCTCCTTTGTGGATGAACACTCTCCTTAAGTGGATGAACCTTCTCTTGAAGTGGATGACAAATACTCTTTGAGTGACTTTTTAATTCTCCAAAAGGCTCAGCAAAACTCCCACTTGGATGAAAGATCTCCTTTTGGGTGAACAGATTGTCAACAATCTTTTGCATAAATTTTGGTGTACTTTGTTGAGCATGTAAGTAACTCTCCTTGTGTAATTTGATTGGAGCATTTGATGGAAGGTTTTAACCATTATGCAAATGTGCTTTCAAGTTCTTAATAGGTTGAGAAACATTCTCATGTGAAGTGATCTTAGATCTACATCTAAACATCAAGACTTGACAAACTAGTAAAGCTAGTCTTGTGATTCACTAAGTGTGCTCTGTCATTCACCGCTAAAACTTGTACTTATCACTTGATGAAGTTTATAAACTCTTAGAAGTGTGATTTACATGTGGTTTTACAAGTTGAATCAATATCTTAGTGTGTTGATCATATGTTGATCAAGTTTGTTCAATTCTAGGTATTCTTGGCAACCTAGTCTCGTGTATTTCCTAAGAATGCAAGTAACTCTTCACATCATAACTTGATTTGGTCACTTGCTGAAAAGTTTGAGAGCTTAAGCAAGAGTGTGTTTAGGTTGGTTTGAGTTTGTAATCCATTCTTAGTGTGTGCAAAGTATTGCATGTGTTTCAATCTTCCTTTCTATGCTTGGAAACCGGCCAGGTTCAAGATAGAAGTGTTTTTAGGGTCCTAGATCTTCTGAGATCTCCTTACATCAATTGTTGAGAGGAAAGTGAGTGCTAGGTGCATTAGGACATAATGCCTAAAAGTTGAAGAATAATTTTATTCATGGCTTCCAATGGTGGGATCATGTTAGAAACTAATGATAGGTTGAGTTCATCAAACTACTCTACCTGGAAAGTGAGGATGGAATCCTTACTTGAGTTGAATGAACTCATGGACATGGTTGTAGGAACTCAAGAGAGACCACCCACAGTTCAAGAGCAACAAAGTTTTGATAAGAAGGCTAAAAGGGCTCTTCATAATATCATTAAAATGAATGTTACCAATGAACTTCTCAAGGAAGTTGGTAAGTGTCAAAGTGCAAGTGAGGCATGAAATGCCTTGAAGAAACTCTTTCAATCAAAGTCCACATCTAGGGTATTGACCCTATGGAGGCAAATATTTTCTAGTAGACAAAGAGAGAGAGAAAGTGCTCATGCATTTGTCTTGAGGGTTAAGTCCTTAAGTGAGGATCTAGCATGCATTGATGAAAGCATAAAAGATGGTGAAATAGTCCAGGTTATGTTGAATGGTTTGCTAGATAAACATCTAACCTTGTGCAAAGTTTTGCCATTCAAAGACTCTTGCCCAGTGTGGTTGACTTGCAAGAAATCTTATTGGCTGAAGAACATAGGTTGCAATCAAAGCTTGATAGTGCATCCTTGCAAGGTGGAGGTGAAGAGGCTTTCTTCACAAAAGGCAAAGTCAAAGGCAAAGGTAAAGGCAAATGGAAATGGTCCAAAGGTGGTAACTCGGATCATGATGATCACTCTTCCTCCTCCTCTTCTACTTCTTTTAGAAAGAAAGATAAGTCAAAGTTCAAGTGCTTTTATTGTGGGATAAAAGGTCATTTTGCAAATGAATGTCATAAGAAGCAAAGTAATGAAGATAGCAATTGTACTTCTAATGAGGATATAGATTCTTGTGATTCTCTCATGATGTGTTCTTCAAGTCTAATGTCAAGTGGAAGTGACAAGGATTCATGGTGGATAGATAATGGATCTAGTTCACACATGACTAGTCACAAGAAGTTCTTTACTTCTTTGATCTCTTCATGTATAAACATTCTCATGTCAATGTGTTGGAATTGTCAAAATTCAATGAAACTTCCATAGTTTTGCATCCTTTGGATCTTGGAGATGGAATAGTTATCATTGCTAGTTTTTATGATCAAGTACATGCATTCATTCAAATCTTGAAAGATATTGAAGTGGTCAATATGTTTACTTTTGAGCAAAGTTCAAGATCTAGCATCCTAGTATTAAATTGTTGACAATGTAGGATCAAGGGTTGTATGCAAATCTTGTCGAGATACTTCAAGTATTTCAAGTTCATGTTTTTCTCATTCAAACATATCAAAGAACACATCTTTTTGGCACTCATTCACTCAAGGGCTTTCATGGATTGGATATCTACAACGGCAAGGTGGTGATGGAGGTTCATTCATGGAGATACATGGTGCATTCACTATGGGCATAGTGGAATGTGGAGGAGGCATGCAAACACTCTTTCACTTACAACTTGTTTGCTTCTGTTTTACAGAGAATTCAAAGGTGGATACATGGAGGAGTCCTTTCATTATGATTCTATGTTCTTTTACATGTATCTTATTCACCATTCTATGTAAAATTGATGTAAGAAATAGTGAAGCATCCTATATGGACACTATTATCTATATCAATTATGTTGTACTTTATACTGGACATATTAGAACACTTGAGAAGAGATCTATTATCATAATGGAGATCATTCTTAGGTTGGAGCAAAGTAGTGTTGTAAAACTAGCAAGTTAAGTTGAAGAGAGAGTGTGAAAATTGTCAACATTTCCTAGCTAGTTTGAGGCCCTGGAAATTTTTGTACATGGTTTTGGATCTAACCTTTCACATGTGTGAAAGAGTCCTAGATGCTTTTATTTTAGTATATATTTCATATTTAAGAATTCTCAAGCTTTATGACCTTCGAAATGACACCAAAATCATGTTATTTGGACATATAGGCCAAAATTGGCTATTTTAGGCTACTGGTGTCTTAAAATTAGGTCCTAAGTTCTAGAGAGAGGAGAGAGAATAATCTCTCTCACCTATATTAGGCTGAAATTTGTGGAGAACACAGGTTGGAGAAACTTATTGTATTGTTGAGAGAGATCAATATTTCATTGTCACAGTTTCTTCCTCCATTGGGAGCATTGCTTTGTGTATTGTCTTCAAGCTTTTGTGTATGTACCTAAGAGCTTTCCAAAAGTGGTAGGCTGCTGTTGGGAGCTCTGTTTGCTGTTGTTTTTGGATGCCATCAGTACCTTTTATTAGTTTCTTTGTCTCTTGAATGCTTTGTCAAGTTCACGTGTATCAAAGGTAGGATTAGGATGCTTTCCTATTTCTAGCTTTTGTAGCTTGTTGTGCAGAGATCTTAGCCAAGTATTTTGGGAGTTTGGATCGATTCAAGATCCACTTTTTTCACATAGACCTCTTCGTCTAACTCACCATGCAAGAAGGTTGTCTTCTCATCCACAATGTGGATCCTGAGGTCATAAGCAGCTGTATATGCAGTTAGTAAACGTAGGGACGAATGTTTCATGACAAGAGAAAAGTTTTCAGAATAATCAATACCATATCTTTGAGAGAATCCCTCACTACCAGTCTTGCCTTATATTTTGAGACATTCCATCTGGTCCATACTTTAGCTTGTATACCCATTTTCATTTTACAGCCTTTTGCTTATCTAGTAATGGCTGCAATGTCCGTACTTGGTTCTTCCTCATGGATTTCATCTCCTCGTTCATGGCTTAGATCCATTTGTCCTTCTCTGGACATTCAATTGCCTCCTCGAATGTCTATGGTTCATCACTGAATCCACAGAACTCTTTTGATGTGGAAGCTGAGCTGTCTGACACATATCTTGCTGGCGCTCTTCGTTGTCTTGTCGACCTTCTAGGAGATCCTCTTGGAACTGCAATGCCTTGGCCTTTGTCTGCTCTACTAGGTCTAGAACCATCTTGGTTTACAGGTACTGTAGCAAAGGCTGCCTCTCAAATCTTTCATCACCTTGTTGCCAGTGCATCTCTCTGTCCAATTCACATACTTTGTGAATTTTGTCAAATGCTTCTAATTTATTCTGAATGAAATACACTCTGGCGAATTTACTATAATCATCAATGAAGGTAATGTAATATTTTGAGCCTCCTACTGAAATTACATTGAAAGGCCCACAGATGTCAGGATGCACTAACTCCAGAATCTTGGTCGTTCTGTAAGAGTCCTTGATCTTACCCTTCAAACATGCATCACAGGTGGTCGAATTGTTCTCATTCGAGATGTTGACCCTTGTTATTGCTCCATGATGGCTTGCTTGGTAAAGTGCCATCGAATTCATATGGCATAGTTTCCTGTGTCATAGAGTGTCTGGCAAATCATCATGAGTATGATGCACTTGATCTGCAGGCAGACGTACCTTTAGGTGATATAGATTGTTTTTTTTTTCTACCTTGAGTGATCAGAGTACTGGTATTGGCATCAATACCGTTGCATGCTTCGTCCGAGAACATCACATGCATTTCTGCATCAGCTATTCTTGCCACAGAAAGCAAGTCCTACTGTAGTGTTGGCACGAACAGAACATCTTTGAGTCGTCTGTCTCTGCCATTCGTGTTGAGCCATAGTGAACCAACACCGTTCACTTGATGTTTGGAACCATCTCCAAGAACAATGAATCTTGATGGATCTGCACTTCAAAAATCAGACATAATTCGTCTTAATGTGACAAAGTGTGTGGTAGCTCTTGAATCTAGGATCACCTCCTGTGTGTCAGGTGTTGACACTACACACACGTCTGCACAGATTTCTGTTCGATCTCTCTTCGCCCATTTTCGAGCTCTCTAGCTCCTCAACATAGGACGAACTATTATTGTTTCCATGTCTGTTTTGTGTTGATTTGTTCCTTGGGTTCAGGCGGTAGTCCATGGCTACATGACCCTTCTTGTGGCAATGGATACACTCAATTTTCAGATTGAGCCAACACATATCGACTATGTGTCCTTCACGTCTGCAACTCACGCAGGTCTTCCTGTCTCCACCTTGTTGTTTCGACCTACCTTTGTTCTTCCATTTGCCTTTGCTGGTCCTCTCTGCTTGCTTATCACGATCCTCCTTTTGATCTGACTCCCTCTTAGGCTTAAATTATTTCTTTGTTTCTTCTTTGTTGTTGTAGAGGGCTTGTTCAGAAGTATCCTTGTGATCAAGATGCTCTCGAGCCTCGACTTCCTCTTGAATCTCGACAATTGCCTTTTCGAGGGTCATTGTAGGATCTTTTGCGAGCAGGGTTCTGGTTGTCTGAAAAGATCTAGGTAAGGCTCTCAATAAATAAGTGAGTTGCTTCTCTGCTGACACTACATTTTTTGCTCTAGAATTGTATAGTGATAGGAATACATCCTTCATCTTTCTTACAAAAGAAGTGAGGTATTTGCCATCCCACTGCAGGTTTGTCAGCTGATCTTCTAGCATCATTATTTGACTGCATGATTTCTTTTAAAATCTCATGAGCAGTGTATCCCACATCTCCTTTGCTTTGGAAAGTGTAACCAGGTCAAGTGTGAGACTATCTTCGATGGATGATGATAGCAAGGCTACTACCTTGTCATTTTTCTCCCTCCATTCGCGTAGCTCTTTGCCTGTTGTTGTAGGCAACTCCTCTGTGCCATCCACCCAGGGGAATAATCCTTCACCCTTTAGTATCAACGAGGTCTTAACTTTCCATGCTAGAAAGTTAGATCCTGATGAATCCCCGGAATGTATAAATCTTAGATTGTATGCTGCTGATTGAAGCCATTTCTTCTTAACTCGTGTTTACTTGTTGATGGTTGATTGTTTGAATGATTAGCCTCTTGGATCTGATAGCTTGTCGACTATGTCAGACTATGACAAGGTAGGCTCTGATACCATTGATGCAAAAAATGCACTCAGAAAATGCAAATTCTAGCTAGAACTCTGGTGACAAACTAATAAAATTAAATCTCGAACGATTTGCGAAACTTGAATTATTTCTATTCGAGTTGGATCAATTAGGCCTTGTAACACAGCGAAACAAAATGAGACGAAATCTAGATGAAAACGAAACCAAGCGAAGCGAAGCGAAACTTAAATGAGCTCTGACATTGATTCATGTTGAAAGCATAGAGATCGCGAAACGACACGAAACAAAACCAAGCACAAGCATTCGCGAAAAGATCAATCAGGCTCTACAACGAGACGAAACGAAACAAGACAAAACAAAACGAAACTTAGATGAGCTTTGTAATTGATTTACCCTGATGGCCAAGTGATCACGAAGCGAAGCGAGGCGAAACACGAAGCGAAAGGATCCGCGAATAAGATCAGTTCGTCAGAAATTCAAATATGATTGCTAGTCACTGCCAGCTATATCATTCCTACAATCCTTCAGAGAGTAGTCAGACACTACTGGTCTACATTAACAAATTAACATAGCATTCAACAAAAACAAACCAATGTGCGGAATTGAATAAAACAAGTGAATCAGACACACAAAAATTAGCAGATGAATTTACATTCAAGATCATACAATCATACAGATTAATAATGTGCACAACAGCTACAATAACATCTATTGATTTTCTTGATTCTTCATGCATTGCATGACAGATCCACGTAGTGCGTTGGCGTGAAAGAAATACAATTCTCTCACGAATCGTGTCTTGCTTACTAGCGGACTTCTGGATCTACAGATCCTATATAGATTTGTCTCGCACGCAGGCGGACTTGTATTCTGTATTTTTTGTCTTCTGACTTCTTGTCTTTCTTACTAGCATTACAGCATTATGCATCAAACAGAAAGCATATAATTCGTGAACTTTTTTCATGTCACGTCGTGTAATTCACAGATTAGAAAGATTAAACATCTACAACTAATCGCGAATTACAAGAGTGGCAGATTAGCCACGATCTCGAATACTTATGCTGATGTCATAATATCTGATCAAATGTTTGTACCTCGTGGTACTTGAGTGATCTTCTTGGCTGTTCATGGAGCACGATTGATGTCGTGTTTTGTCGTGTCGTGTCTTGTCGTCTTTTTGTCAAAAATTCAGGATTGAAAGCCAGCAAAGCTTTGGCATTAGAAACATTTTGTTTCTTCACTCAAATCTATTTCTCGCTTTCTTAATTAATCCTCTACTTTTTAATAATTTCTTATAAGACATCAGACTGGTTATATGATTCTTTCCAACATGAAGTTATTCTTCTAAAAGACTGTTATGTCATGTAAACTACTACTTGTGTAAATAGACTTGGAATTCAGATTAATTCTAAGGTTAAATTGTTCCAGTTTCTTAAACCTAGAATATCTCTGTTGCATAAATGAATTTTGATGGAATAGTAGCTTCTATCACTTAGAGTGAAAATATTTGAAGGAGAAGTCATGTGTGTAATAGGGTGAATCCTTTAGTGGAAGAACTTATTACTGACTTTTCTTGGATTTAGATATTTTCATATATCATCTTTCCAGTTAACGTTTATTGAAATTGATTAATTTCTTTAAAAGAAGGGGTTAAGTGGTGGGATAAATTTCTATTTTGGAATCTATGGTTTGTGTAGTTTTTGGAAAAAAACCAATTGTGGTATAAAAATGAGATTTTATCTGAAAGGAATTTCGGATAGATTTAGAGTAAGATGCCTAATTGGAACTTTTCGAATAAAAGGAATTCTCTAGGGATTGTGTGGACAATCTGGAACTAGAACATGTTTGAAATTTGAATCATTATCTATAAGTAATACAGTAAAAGGTCAAAGGTTACTAATTCCATTTTTATTGGAATAGAAGTAAGTTTGATCAAAATTTTAGTCTGAGAGTTCTATATTGGGTCAACCTAATCTTAGTTTAAGTACTTGGATCATAGAGGGGTTGATTGAGAGAAAGGAATTATGTAATTAGAGGTATGGAGGATTGGAAAACTATTGAGATTGAATTCGTCTCAAAGATTTTCCGGATACGTTATTTACTAAGGAGAAGGTCAAATGACTCGAAGTGACACGAAAATCTTCGCGACACTTTCAACCTTTCACGCTCCAAAGGATCAGGAATATTAAACAAGTACCATGAAGTACAAATCCATGATCTGATATGATGACATCAGCGGAAGAGCGTTAGGACGTGCCTAACCCACCACTCTTGTAATTGATGATTAGTTATAGATTGTTTAATCAATCTAATCAGATATGCTACTCTGAATATATGCAATTGCTAGATGCATCAAACACAAAAACAGATAGACAATATACAGAAAAGAAGTCATGTGAGCGAGACAATTTTGTAAGAGGATCAATAGATCCAATAAGTCTGCTAGTAAGCGAGACATTGTTCGTGGGAGAACATCGCTTCTCTCATGCCAATGCGTTGTGTGGGTCTGTCACACAGTGCTTGAAACAAAGAGGATCAATAGATGATGTAGTAGTTGTTATGCACATATCATTCTAAATCTTGAATGAATTACTATCTGCTATTGCTCATGTATCTCATTCACTTGTTTTATCTATTATGCACAATGGTTCAATCTTGTTGAATGCTGAATTAATTCATAACGTGACCATCCTTTTTGGACTCAAAAAGGGCCTCTTCCTTGCCTAAACAGATTTTCTAATCATAATTAATTTAGTGCTAATCAATCCTACGTGGCACCTTTACCTTGGGTTACCATACAAGGTGAGCAAGAGTTAAGGCCTAAATGTAGGTCTCATTCTCATAGACTATTGTAGGTTATTTGCATAGACTATAATAGGCAACTAATAGGTAAGTTACAAACTACAACTAGAGTAGCGTTAGTATAGGACAACCTTTCATTGTCCTAACTACAATAGGACCCTAGGGATGGAAACTAGTATATGCCTAATAAAGCTTATATCATGGTTAGTTCACATTAAACTTTGACACCATTTGATTAAGGTATATTGTAATATTCTGCATAGATTCTTTTGGAAAATTTGACATCTTCAAGATGACAACCAAGTATCACTTACATGTGAAGTTAGAGAAGGATTATGCGACCACCAAAGCTGCATGGGGTGTTAACTTAAATCCGTATGACTTGCATTGTTGGAGATTAGAAGGAAAAAAACATATTGACCTATGGGTGAGAGGTGATTTATACCCTCATAATCCACTGGTAGATGCTCCTCCTAAATTTTCTGATGTACATAGTTTGTTAAGGTTCGTTGGGGATGGTCGGAATGGACTGCTTGGCTATTGTCAAGCAATGGATTCTCGAAGAATCCAAGCTGAGACAATGGCAAATACGGCAAACATTCATATATTGAGTATGAATGACAATTTAAAGTCATTGCATGGAATAAATATGAAATTGGAGCAGGAGATAAATGGTTTGAAAATAGAGCTTGCCAATTCTGTCGCAAAAATTAAAGAATTGCAATCTTCAATCAGTATATTTCAGAGGACAATATATGGCTTACAATGAAAGCGTAGAGTCTCGATTGATCAGCAAGCAGAAAATGAAAACACTAAGAGACACAAACTAGAAGCTTTGGCACCAGGTGGTGGTGCCAGTAAAAGACGTATGAGGGACACAAAAGAGTTCTTGAAAAAGACGGTTGAAAAAGATTTTATTGCCGAAAAATATATGAAACATTTTTTGAAGGGTAAAGATTTGATTAAGATTGTGGAAGATGAAACAAGTGATTCAATTCGCTTGAGAATTGCAAAAAAGCTAGTCGACAAGTTCAAGCCAAATCCAAATGTTAAAGAGATGGTGTACACATGTGACCAAGGAGGTGTGAGTCGCAAGGGGTATAGAGCTTTGAAGAAGTATATGAAACGCTCTGACAAAAATGGGTTAAAACGCCATCAAATAATACCTACTTATAAACTTGTTGAATCCGCCAAACGAGAATGCAATTCGATTTTGCTCTCTGAATTAGGAGAGTTTCAACATATTGAGGATTCTTTTATAGTAACCAATAAGAAGAAAGGACCTCCGACATGTTTTCATTATCATCAAGGCAATAATATATTCTTAGATCTGGAAAAGATCTAAGCGATGATGATCCGACATTACGAAGTTAGAACAAATGGTAAGAACATTTATTGTGGATTTCGGTTTTCAATTGTATGCTTTTCTTCAACTAGTATGTTTTCGTAATGAAATTTCTGTTTTACAGATTGTGGAGGTAAAGTTATATTTGTTATTAAGTTGGACGAAGCAGAAATCGTAAAAGGGCGTAAACTTGAACGTGTCACAATCACCTTGATGAATCGTGAATTGCAACAGTTTGGCGAAAGTTATTGTAAAGAATTTAGCGTGCAATCCGAAAATCACATATGGTGGATAGCTGCATTTGAAGTTCCTAAGGAGTCTCACGACGTACTGGAGTGGCTATTTGAAAAATGTAGTATATCTAAGATAATACATGCACAAAATGAAGGCAAATTGCTCAATGTTGAAGGAGAAAGCTTTGATGTAGAATGGCACCTAAATGCTGATTTGAAGACTTTGAAATGCATGTACGGTTGTGGTCTCGGTGCAAATGCAAAGAATTTTTGTATATATTGTATGTTTGAATCTGGGCGGAACAAAAGTATTTTGAATTGCAACCAACGTCTTGCACCAAATAGGCACAATCTAGACAAAGATTGGAGTCCTGTGTTGAACATTCCTCTCGAAAGAGTCCATTTTTGCACAATGCTTGGTGACTTACGAATACTGGACAAATTATTATTTTTGCATTGTTGTTACGCATGGAACATGCCGCCCAAATCAAGAGCAGATGTTAGCATTAGAAATCTAGAGATAATTTTATCCGATATGGAATTGCACGGGGGCCACGTGAGTCTTACCAAAGACGTTGAGATGAGTGGAAAAACGCAAGATGTTCCAACAAAAGTTTCAATGGGTGGTGCGAAAGCGAGACACCTATTGTCGAATCATACTGCATGTGAAAGCAGTGTTGAATGGGAGTACTGGAGGAAAATATGTCAATGCACAACAAATATTGGCTCAGATCCTCGCATGGCAAGTACACGTGCTAAGGTTTGGCAAGCATTTGATGCCTTGTCACAAACTATCAACAAAAAGATTGTGAGAGATGAAGATTTGGATAGATACGCAAGAGAAGTCAAAACATTTACTGAATTGATGATCGATGCATGGGGAGAAACACACATAACTCACTATATGGTATGTGTGTCTCATATTTTTTACTTTCGTATTTATGTATTTGTAAAGATTTAAACTAATACAAATTTTCTATGAACAGCACATCTTCTATACTCATGGACCTTGGTTTATGAAAACCTATGGATCATTAGCTATTTGGAATACGCAAGGCATGGAAAAGAGTCATTACAGGGCAAAGGCTGCGTATTTCAAAAATTCACGGCATGGCGGAGGAAAGGGTCTTAGCAATGCATTGGTTGAGATATTCCAATGGTTTTATAGAGGAGTTTTGGGCCGAGGACACTTTCAAAACACAAGAACTGAAGAGTTGTGTTCAATGATCTCCAATTCAAATTTAGTCAGAAAGACAACATGGCAATCCTCTAATGCTAGAACAAGGCATCAAGAATGGAGGATGTCTAGAGTCCGAGTTGGAAAGAGATGGATGCTGAGGACACCAACATCCAATGTTTTGGAAAACAGCGCTAGAGAAACTACGGAAACTGATGAGATGGAATAGAAACAATTTATGTTGAATTGTAATTCGAATATTCCTTTGTAATAAATATTACTGCCGAATTGGATTGTTGTTATAAATAAAAATTGTTTTATTTGGTTTTATAATGATATCTATTTTTGGAAACACGTCCCTCTATATAAGAGTGGAGGTTTTCATTTTGTTGTCACTTCTTGCTTTGTTGAAATTTCTTTCCTCGTAATTTAGCTTGTCTTGTTCAATTAGACTACTAGTTTGCTGGTCAGTTAGTGTTCTTAGTTGCATAACAATGTCGTCCCCTAAAATAGAGTTGGCCAATCTGCTAGCCCCCACAGAGTTTTTAGATCAGTTAGATCGTATTTATTGTATGTTTACCGATAGAGTAGACATGCTTGCCACTCTACGGGCTAATACGGATGCATTCACGTACGTGAGTGAGTATATAGATGAAACTTTGAAGCCTTATGCCATACAAATTCCTGGCTCAACTATCATGTGGATTCCATATAACTTGCTTAGTTATATATGGAAAGGAGATAGACCCTTTATCGATCGTCTCAACAGATTTATTAGTCACTTGGGTAACGATCATTACTTGGAGCTGACCAAGGATCAGCTGAAAACTTTTGATCTTGAAAGTGTAGGAAAGAAGTTTCTATCTGGTGAGATTACTGTTATTTTTTTGCTTAATGAGTTTCCAGCGACTGTGGCCAGCAACAAACACAATCCTAGTGAGCAGGTGAACGAGATGAACGACCCGAGTGAAGAGGAAGATTTATCTGCGGAGCACGAAACAGTCTTGGCTGCGCAAGAGGCAACAGGTGCATCCACATCAGCGGAGCCAGAAGATATAGATGAGTCCGATGATGTCGTGCTTCGAATCCATGGCCTTGCTCCAATCATCATTGATGGGTAGGAGTATGTGTTCATGCATGACTTGCAACATATTCTCGGCTTGCGAGAAGATGAGATGTTGACAGCATTGGTAAATGTGCAGAATGGCAGTTCCACTTTCGACCACACCCAGCCTGACGACACGTATGAGAAGCTGATCGGGCATGACATAGACACCACCGAGCAAGCACTGACAAGAGTGCTTTGCCAATTGAAAATGCTTCAACCACCACCAGTTCAAACGAGGCCATTCGAGGTACTCGAAGGAAAAACTGCTGACTTGAAGTACAAAGGCAAAGAAATTGACCTTGCGCAAACCGAAGACATTGATGAATGTACCGAGACAAGTCTGACCCAACAATTCAACTTGCGTGTGTTTGTTATGTTTGTTTGTCTTCATTATACTCATTTTGCAATAATTTGAACCAACTGCAGGACGTAGTGGAGCTTGATGCATTTGCAATGCGAAGGGATGGCGCTCGGGAGAAAGTTGAAGCAAGAACTCTGGACAGGTCTATGGCCCACTACATTGGGAACTTGCCCAACAACTTTATTTTCTGCTTCAACAACAAGTACAGCCCAAACAGAGCTTCTTAAATGCAAAGCACTCTCCAAGCACATCGGTGAGCTGGACTTGTCACCGTCAGCGCCAAAGGCTTACTGTGTCCTCCGAAAAGCCGTTTTGAATGATTTCTGCCCTGGATTCGAGACCCGGCTCATTTTCTCGAGTTTAATTGGCCCTTATGAGGATGAGGGAGATGCTCCTAAATTAGCATTAGAAATGTTAAAACCAGTGTTGTCATCAGAGAAGCTGAAGTCCTCTCTGAAGGAAATGGATCAAATGTGAATAAAGATTTTGTCATTTTTTTCTTAAGGACTCTCCCAATTCTTTGTTGTCATTATATGATGTGCTTATTCATTGAATTTAGAATTTAATTTTTTTTTCTGATAAAGATTTCTTTTCTTTTTTTACGTGGCGTGATTTTCACGCCAGGGCGCGACCAGGGCCCGCTTGACCTAGTCAAACGGGCCCTGGTCGCACCCTGGCGTGAAAATCAAAATGTCCTCTAGTCACGCCTTGGCGTGATTTTCATGCCAGGGCGCGACCAGGGCCCGTTTGACCTGGTCAAACGTCCCCTGGTCGCGCCTTGGCATGATTTTCGTGCCACAACATGGCAACCTATCTTAGCTACAACATGGTTAAAGAAACTACCATTCCCATAGTACTGAAAATTTTAAATCACTGCATTCACATAGATGATACTAAAATTTTGAAATGACTACATTCACATAAACAGAACTGAAATCAGATATCAAACTCAATCACAACAATTTGCATTCACATAACCTGAAATTCTGCAAGATACTTGACACCAAATCTTCAGTATATTATAAATAAAATCATGTACATGATATTTTCAATTGCGCTCTCTCCTTAGCCTTCTAGCTAGGTGGAGATCCTTCGGGAGTATTGTGACTCTCTTCCCGTGCACTACACACAAAAATGAGTCCTCAAAGAGCTGCGTTAGGTACATTTCTGCAGATTCTGGTATTGCGGACACCGCATCTGCCGTAACTCTGTTTCCCAAGAAAAATTCATTGACTATTTCTTTTACAAGCCTCACAAAAGAGGCCCTAGGGATCAAAAATTTTACAGACTTGTGATAGCTTCGTATATCCTGGAGCCACTTTGCGATCCTGGGCTTTCTACGCGGTCGAGGAGGTGGTGGCTGCATCCTGCGGAGCTCCTTTCCAGCCCATGGTGCTGCACGAGGGGACGGCCTACCCCTGCCACGCTCTACGGTCCTACTTGGGCCAGCTACGGCAGAACTTGGAGGCGGTGGAGGTGGTGGAGGTGGTGGTGGTGGAGGCGGTGGAGGCGGTGGCGGTGGAGGTGGAGGCAATGGAGGCGATGTTGGCGGTGTGGGCAGTTGTGATGGCTGCTGAGCTACAGGGTTCTGTCGCTTTGATGTAGAGCCTGCCTTGCGAGGATTATTTCTTTTTCACTCGTGTGCTCCTCTCTCTGACCATCTATGGGTCGCCTTCTGCTTCATCCTTGTTGTGTGCGACATCGGGGTGCCCTCATCAGAACCATCCACCAGCAACGACATCATCGGACCCATCACCGAGCCGTGACTTGGAGGTGACACGATGGGTGTGGTGTCCCCCGATATGCCTAAATTTGATGTGTCCATGCCCATTGCTGGTGGAAATGGGTCAAAGAAAGAATCATTCAGAACCGGCAACTCACCCGATGTCGCAAGCTCCTCATCTAGGAACTTCATTGTTTTCTCCCGCTCAATTGCCGTCGGGGAAGGGCTTTTTTTTCGTGGTGGCTGCTGTTGCTGCTGGTCTTCTTGTTGCTGCTGCTCAGTCTGGTCCTCCTGTGCAGCTGCTGTATGGGCCATGTCCTCCTCAGCTTCATGTTGAGTGGCCGGATCAACCTGAGACGCTATAGGGCTGCGACTCCTACTCCCGCTTCTGCTCTCCCGTCTCTCTCTCTCTCATCGGGGGTGGCTAGTGCATCCCTATGGAGCAATGCAGTCACTCTGGGATCTCTAGCCGTTTGTTTCGTCCGTGCCATTTTCTCCGACATTGGTTAGCCTTTGAAAACGTATCAGAGAACACGAGAGATGAAAAACAGAGAATTTAAAAAAACTGACACTCTGACACTCAAGGGATGAAGTGAAGAAATGAGGACCCAAGCACCCTTATATAGTGAAGGATTCTATTTTTAGTAAGTGCCCCTATAAAAGTTTTGGCCTTTTTTTTCAAATATAGTATGTTCTTGTCTAGGCTCATGAGTAAAAATCCTAATTGCCAGTTAGCGGAAACCTTCGAAGAAAACTAGTAATAATATTAAAATGCATATCACTAAACGATTTAAACCCTAATAAGTTTCAACCTTGGACATCCACAAATGTAGTAACAGGCATATAAAATGTGACAACGCAAAAGTAAAGTCAAAACGTAACCAAATATATTAGAATAGAGTCAAAACGCAACCAACTAATTGTGTTTTCTATTTTCCATTAGATTAAATCCTTTATTCCCATTGGACTCCTAATGTCCCTATTTGTAAAAATGAAACACATTCATGATCTTTTTCGGCTCGTCTCCATATCTGCAAAACTAGACACAAAGTTAATAATCCTATATTTATTCAACATTGCTATTTAAAAATATAGGAATCTGATGGAAAATAGGGACTCACATTTTGTCCATTACGAGTGAAGACAAAATCTACTGGCACATCAACAAAAGTCAATCCAAGCATATGCCGAAGATCTTCTAGGCTGCACTCCTTATTTATATGAATTTCTCGTATTTCATCATGGGGCAAATGTATGGATATCTCCACTTCTTGCTGATTCGTCTCCGCGTTCAGAGGGTCCCATCGACCATGACCAAACTTATATCGCCTATAGATGAAACTTAAGGAGCATGTTTGACGTGAAATATGATACCTTATGGTCATTGTTTCACAAGAGAGCTTACACCTTATTAAATCTCCTTTATGCTCCATTTTCTTTGAATCCCATGCGACAAATATGTTATCCAACAGTGATGATTCTATTGCTTTCCATGCCCACATCGTGTTTGTTTTCCTAAAGGGGACCGCCTTAAATATGGCAACAAATACGGTGATCGGCACAAAGATGCTAGTGTAGACTCGTTTGGATCCGAATGTTGGCTTCAATCTCTTTGAGAAGTTGTCTCTTCGTTAATTCAATAGTCAGTTGGTCAACATATGGCCACTCGTGAAAATTGATCGTAGGCTCAGAAATTGGTGCTAATTGCGTTGGCCAAAGTTTTTTTTTTGGAACTTCGTACATGTGATCGTAAAAGAAAATGCCCATTTTGATCAGGGCAGAGGATGCCAACCCACCATATATTAGTTCTCCATATTTGGCGTGTATGGCGGAGAATTTTCCAGTGAAGGACTTCACGTTTTGCCAGTCAAAGCTATTTGAAGGAAAGACATCTGCACCAAGCATTAATGCAACATTATTATCCATTACAATGACATAATAATAATTCAAACATAATAGTTAACACAAGAATAAAAGAGGTGAGACCTACAATGTGACTGTATGGTTCTATCAACAACAGCCACATCCAATAAAATACCTCGACGCATGTATACGTGTTGCACATTTGCAAGGTATTCGTCGTTTTGGTCGATCTTGAATTCGTGGATCCTTCCTTTCCAATGGTAGTCTTGGTTGTTTCGCTTCCTCTTTGCAACCTTGTGAGTTCCTTTGCCCGATGGTTGCATGTAAACCCAATCAAAAGTTGAAAATGTATGGGGCACCCAATGCTCATTGGAATCTTTGATGTGTGCAACAATGGAAGCTAGTTGATTCTTGGGCTTCCTTGATTGAGTAGAGGCCATAATGGATGATGTAATGATAATGTAGGATATGCGAAATAGTGTATAGATCTTCAGATAAGGTGAACCAAAATGAGATACAAGCTTGTGAACATTCAAAATTTGAAATAAGGACTAGGCTCACTTAGGATAAGGCTGCTAGTAGATAGACAGGCTAGTTGATGTTAACTTGTAGGCATAGTTATTGCTTTATCTAGGGTTAATGTTAGAGGTGTACTTTGTGGGCCCACACTTGATTTAATCTGCACCATTGAATTTGCCATGTCATATGGACCATTCCCTCTCAGTTGTCAATATTTTATTGGGACACGTGTCGTCATTAACACTAATTATAATTAGTAATTCGTTTCGTTTCGTTTCAGACCCTGATTGCTGATATTACAGTTCCCTTCAAGCAAGAACAAGAAATGAGATTGAAACTAATCCTACTGAAATCAACGGAATCAACAAGACTGAATTTAACTAAGAACTCCAAATCCTACAAAGTTCTTATTACAAATATCACTCAATATTTGTAACAAGAACTCCTCAGGGAGTCGAGCACCAAGCAGCATCATATCAAAATAGTTATGATCTACTAAAAAGCCCTGCACATCTACTTGATTCTAATCACAAAACCAAGCTTGAAGAGGAAGAATCAACAACAATCACATTCATACATCAGTACCCAAACTTAATGCATGAAAATGGAGCATAGATGGAAATGCAAATAGAGGGATATTCTAGTATCAGTTCAACAACATTTCATTACAGTATTACATGCTTTGAAACTCGTGGAGGCGGCCTCTATGTATACCCACAGCTGGTGAATCCAATTCTAACATAATTTGGATTCCACCTCTCACAAATGAGTGAACCCCATTCACACCTGCAATATAAGCAGTATATATCTTATGACATTTAGTTCAGTCTTCAGCAGTAGCAAAAGCATGTGCAGTTGCTTCTGTATGCCGATCATGGCATTGAGAATTTTTAGTCTGTAGAATTGTAATAGTGTAGGTTAAAAAACCACATACAAGGGGAGGCTCTAACTTGGGACCAAAGCAACTTTGGATTCCCAAGCTCAGAAACTAAGCCAAACCCCCTTGGGTAATGAAATCACAAATGAATTAACTATTTCTTGCATGAACAGTGCTTTCAGTTCCTTGGATTCATGGATCTCATATGACTCTTGTATTCTCTCAGAACCACTCTAGACATAAGGTTTATAGTTGCGGCTTTACATGTATAATCTGCTTAACAAGAGAACTGCATGAATCTTCTCTCAAGCTTCAATTTTGACTAATGTCTGGGAGAGAAGTCCAAGAAGCCAAATTCAGGTATTCTTACTGAAGATGGAGACAGGATCAGAATTCAACTAAAAATATTAGCAACGGCTCAAGTGCAGAGAGAGACTTAATATACTAGCTTGTGGGTATGGCTAGTAGAGCCAAATGAAAGTTGTGATTGATGGATTTTGTATATTACATCCAGCAAATGTTGCTACCGTGAACTTTTTCTAGTTCAACCATATAATACAGAATCAATTTAGCCTCTCATTGAACAACTATATAATACAGAATAATTTTAATCCCTGCAACACTTATATCATGCATATAAATTTCTCATAACATTCTGCAGGCCGCTGTAATTGTATACGTGATTTAGATATATCACCATTTGGCGCTGCATGGAAAAGTCTCTTTAACAGCATGGTGACAAAACTTTGAGATAACACTCCTGCAAGAGATTATACCAGTCAAATCATCTTCATTCTCACATAAAAAGTTCCTAGACATGCATGCAAATATTGATAGATTAAGCCTAATAATGAAAACTACAAAACTTCCAAATTGAACTTGGATCAGAAGGTTTAGACATCACACAAGTACCGATTAGAAGACACACTAATCAGAGCAGAAAAAACAAGTAAAGCATAAAGAAAGATCATAACTGGAACTTACAAAAAGATTCCAAGGATTTGTATGCTAAGACAAGTTCCCGATTAATCACTTGGTAAAAGGAAGCTAAATCACAGAGACGTACTTCACCGCAGCATGTCCAGCTAAGCTCTCAAAGAAGAATTCCTCGTTTATTGTGAACCATTTGGATATTGCTGAATCTGGCAATGCAAATGCTGGCTCTGTGTCTGCTGTTGCTGTTGGCGCAGTATATATGCTTGATATAAGTCCATATTCACAGGCTAAGAAACAACCAACAACGCAAAGGAAGCGTTAGGTATCAAAATAAAAAATTCCTGCGAAAGCTCTTAAATTTCTTCCGTATAAATCATACATCAGAAGCTTAAAGAATTGGATTTGGAATAGTTGGGAAAATACCTGCAATTGCTGAGGGTTCACCATTGCGTTGTGACAATCAAGGATCCCAGTGCTCAGATATGGCTCACGTGAATCAGAAAAACTGGCAGACGGCATCATGGAATTATGCGGTGATCCAGACAAAGGCGAAGGATTCACGTGCCACCCAGAGCCATTGTTTGTCATCCCCATCATACCCAGGCCCATGCGCATGCCCATCCCCATTCCCAATCCTACCCCCATACTTACATTAGGTACATGTGCCATTTGAGGCACTCGCAATTGTTGCAGTCCAGCAGGAACTATCAAAGGAGGGACAGTCATTCCGCTCCCCATAGACATTATCTGCACCCCACTATACTGGTCACAAGAAAGAAGAGGGTTGAACTAGCATGCCAGTAAAGGAATCATGAAGTCAGAGAACAGCTCGAAAAGTGAAACTCTGTTCTTTGTCTCACCCAAAGACAACAACCTGAATTTGAGACTGAAGCATCTTCAAGTACTCAATAGCCTCGTCAAGCATAGAAGCTTTATCCGTCTGAAATAGAAACAACCGAATAAACAGAAAGTTTCTTATCCTCCATATGCTTCATAACTTCATAGCAAAGAAGCCTTTTTGATGACCTAAAATCAAAAAAACTTCAGGGAAGCTTAGCAGTAGATATAAGCCTAACCTTGTTTGAGTTTGGTATAAGCTCTTGTAAAGCCCTCATCTTTTCATTGATTCTATCACGCCGCCTCTGTACAAGCATCCATCGAAATTTGTTTAATACAAAGCCTTAAGCTCGTACTGAGCAAAACGTTTTCAAAGTGGTAACACTTACTCGTTCAGACAGATTGTGAACTTCAGCTGCCCTGCTTCTCTTTGAATTCCTCCCTCGAACAGGTCTTTTCAGCTCATGATAGTCGTTATCAGCATCCTGTCACACTCATTCATTCTGTTTACTGACATTAAACTTGATTTGCAGAGAAATTTACTGTGGTCTACAAGTGAATGCTTTCCACATTCAATTCGCTAATGTGTCCAGTTAAGAAAAGGTTCTAGCAGCCAGAGGTTTAACTGACTGCAGATTATACTAACCACATCACTCTTCAAATCTGTTCGATTCTCGTTCTCTCTCGTTTTCCTTTTTCCATCTTTGATAGCAATTTTCTCGCGTTTTTTAGAAATATTCCCAGAGTCTCCTGAGGAAGTAGCAGATGAAGGCTCCACGGCCTGCATAATTTCTGGAGCTGAAGGAGAACTGATTTTGTCCTCGTGAACAGTGCTACATGTCAAGCTGGACATTCCCTGCTTCAAACCCTGATTCCCACTTCCAGCATCCCTAGTTCTATTTGTTACTGTGTCCGAGTCAACATACCCAGTGTTTTGTGAGGAAGGCAAACTAGAGTGGCCACAATTTTTCTTTTGTATGCTTGAAATTGATAGGGCATTAGGACAAATAAGAGATTGGGCTGCTTCTTCACTACACACGATTGGACTTTTGACTCCTGTGGTAGACTCTCCAAAAGAAACACATGTCTCCACGTTACTTTTTGAAAACTGTTGATGCCTGTGATTAGAATTACACATGCTTAACGTGTGTAAACTTGCTTTAGCTAAAGCTGCGGGACGGGAAAAATACGGAAAATTCATTGCACTCATCTCTACTGCCGGCAGTGATGAATTGGCAGGGGAACGAATAGACTGGCATTTTGGTGGTAACATAGCCGAAGAGGTTGCTGTTGAAGAAGAGATGCTATTTGAGAGAACGTCCGGAGGGCACTGATGTACAGCTGCAGACTTGATTGTTGGCTGGACATTCTGAGGATTCTTGCAAATCAAAGGGTGCTGTGCTGCCGGAGCTTTGCCACTACCTAAACGTGGCTGGAAGCTTAAATCCTGTGCAGCATCAGGAAGTGCAACAACATCTGCCGCTTTGTTCAGCGAGAGTGGCTCAAGACTCTGCTCAACTGCGAGTTGCTTGCGGGCATGTAAGTGATGATTTGCAAGCTCAGCGAAAGTGTCGCAGCAATCGTCTCTGTCCAAAGGAATGTCGAAAGGATAAAGATAAGCCAGCATATCATCATCTATTGAAGAATAAGAGTATGTCAGTGCATCCGCTGTATGGTTGGTACATGCTTGATCGTCTACAGCCATGACATTGTTGAATAAAGCGTCAAGGGAGCCATCCTTGAAAATTTTGGAAGTTGTAGGTATATTGGCTTGTTCTCGTTCTTGACTAATTTGACCAGACAAATGCTTCCCATACTTCGCGTTCTGGGGCTGGGGCTGGGGCTGCATACTAAGATACTCAACACCCGAGGTCCAATCTGTATCAGAAAGCCTGCAATCTGATCTGCATATCAGTAAAGTATAATCAGAAAAGAGAGAGAGCCAAAAAGATTGAATACACTCAATTGAGGTACAAGGTTAGTGACAACATGATCATCAGCTTTATTAAAAAAAAAAATTTACCCATAAGCTAGATCAAAAATTTTTGCCTTTCTTAGATGCTGTACATCCCAGTTCACTGTTTCGGGAGGCACGGAAAAGATTGAAGAAATGTCCGCATTGATGTCTTCCCTACTTGCATCACAATCTGGGACGCAGTGAATCATACTCTGCACGACTATTCTAGTAAAGTTAATAATTTAAAAGCACTTTAGCAGGGAGCCAAGGCTAAATCATGCTACCATGAGCGACGGCATGGAATTTTCAACTAGCTTATAGTTTTTCACGTACTTTACAAACCGATTCATTACACTGCCAAGGAGTGAAACCAAAAAGCACGAAGCCTTCAGGCTGAATACGTGATACTTCATTCAAATGGAATGACAGAAACTAAAGTCATAAAGAAGTACACTGTGATAATATGTCTCTGGTAAATTTGCTTTTATTGGTTCATCCACAGAAAAGGAGACATTAAGTTAAACCAGAGAGCTGCAAATTATTTTACTTACTAGCAGAAGCTTTTCTATCTTGTACGCTAACAAGCAAGAGTACTAGTTACTGAAAGGATTCATATTCATCTAGAAGTTGGCTAATTATGATGTTGGGAGGCCCTTTTCTCGAGGATCGCGAGTATACTAGACAATTGTACGAGTAGCGACCTTTCATCTCCGGAGATACTTGCCCCAGAAGAAAGACATTTTGCCAATAGAGAGCAATGTGCATAAACGACTCAGCAAACCCATTAAAGGCTTTGGATCGTTCCACTTTGCAAAGCAAACTAAAGGGAGACAACTATGTATCTACCATAAGAAAGCAGCTTGATATAACCAGCTAGGCCCAACACTTAGAGAACAGTAAATGAATCTGTTAGCAGCAGGCTTGTGGCAAATATCGTCAAGGCTGGATTCTTACCTCACTGCTTGAGTTGAAGCTCAGATGATGGCACTGGCTTGAGCCTTTTAGCTCAAGATGATGACACAGAATTAAGTGACTACTCGGCACGCGCCTTGTGACTTGAAAAGCATTCTAAATTGGAAAATTCTCCATGAACATCCCACTTCGCCTCGCTAAACCCAAAAGACCACAAATTACAATTGGCATTGCAATCAAAGTCCCTTTCCACGCTTCAGCCTTCTACTTCATCTCAGCTGAAAAATGAAGGTAATCAATAAGTTACTGATAACCAGCAATGCTGCAATAATGAGGTACGATTGGATCGTCGATCCTTTTGCGAGCAATCAGTAAATGCACGTTCTTTGACCATCTTCCAATCTGCACATACCGGACAGGCTCAGACTTCTTCCACCCATCTCTCTCCGATCTCTGAAACCTGACTGAGAGTACGGTGAAGCTATTACATGTCTTCCAAAAGCTCTCACAGCGTATACGCTACTATATCATGTGCATGATCAGGCTCGATGCCTGGAGGCTGGAGGCTTTGCTCACAAACGCCCAAGGCATACCGGTTGGTAGGGGCAGACTCCAGGGACCAACAGTAGCTGCAATGTAATTGTCCATGAAGTAAAGTTTCTAGAATTTCTTAAGCGTAAAACTTCTCAAAAAAGGGACAATGACCATTGACAATGTGTCTCCCACTTCCACCCAAAAGTCCAAGGAACTATCAAGCCACTCACGTTCCATAGCTAAAGCAATGACCACCCCAACCCAACCTATACTTCACTCCATCATCATCCCACAACATATTTGACATCATCACAAGGAGGTTGTGATCACATCATCACTGTTGAGAGACAACTTCTCTATCGTCGTGTCGTAATGTTGCAACTCAGCTCCATTTGCAAAGTAAGAAAAGCTAGACAGTTACTAGACAATTACTGCTTTGTGGTATCCACAAAAGGCCTTATCTTGCTAGGTAATTCCCAAAGGACAAGGATCAATGGGTACGAATCTTATGGTTCACAATCCCCATACTAGTGGTTCATTATGTAGCTACGTGTCATAACTTGGTTCAACCACACTAACAAACTACATAGCAAGATCAATTGGAGACAATGCGATTGGAAAAACTACATAACTTAGAAAAAATCCATCTCATGTACGTAAGCTAAAGCATTACAAAACAACATCTAAGATCCTTTCATTTAAGACTAAAGATGCATCCATCCATGCAACTATTGAACACCATGTGATGCCATAAGTTTTAGGTGCCACAAATAAAGCTTGTATTGAGAATATAGCATAGTACCTCTAGCAAAAGTGTGCCCATCTTAGGATTTAACCATGACAAAGATATGATCATGGACCGCTGGTGAGTGCTAGCCACATGCACTATTAAGGGGGAGTCTTGGAACTGGGGCAATGACATGGTGCTTGGCCTAATCACACATCTGGCTCCTCCCATAATTTTGGTGTCATTAGACACCTCCCCTTGCACCAACATAAGCCTCCTCACTATGCATGTTTTTTTCAAGGAGTGGAAGAACATAACTTGACTAGCTACAAGTGGAATTGTTGGTGCCAATGTGGTGTTCCAAGGCACAAAAACACAATGAAAATGATATAGAAATTAAACAAATAAATTAGTTAGAGAATCTTTGAAGTAGCCCTTACATCATACAAAGAGTATATAGAAATTAAACAAATAAATTAGTTAGAGAATCTTTGAAGTAGCCCTTACATCATACAAAGAGTATGCAACAACTTTGGGTTACATGAATCAATTATGGAGCTTATAGGAGCAATTTAACGAATCGAGGTGGTCTCGAGAGTTCCAAAATACAGCAACACAACCTGACACAACATGACGATGGATGGTTTCACAAACACAAAGGCAACAATGGAGACTCTCAAATGCACATAAAGGTGTTAAATAACACACAAAAGGGTGGGAGACCAAAATAGAGATTAGAATGCCAAGGAGCATGAGAGTCTCGACACACCAAAATAACAAAACACCAAATGATTACTCAAAAGACATTAAAAAGCTTCAGGGCCACAAATAGACAAAAGGGACTGTGAAACATATTCACACAACAGTTTTTTGCAGTTTGAAAATCTTGATGTCATTATCAAGAGGATCACTAAGATAGACTAGACTTGTGTTTCCTGGCATGGAGTTCATTTCATACGAATGAGTGTAAAAGGCTAATGCCTTAAAATTGTTGAATACTCCACTATTATTGTAGCTAATTCCTGTTAAGGTAGTAATACAAATGTTCCAAGGACTTTGCTTTCAAGGACACTTGAAAATACACTATGGAGTCAAACCATGCAACCAACTAGAAGTCTAAAATTAGTACACAAAAGCTTCACCCCTAAGCCACAACATGTGAATGCTGGCAATCATAGATATAGAGTTTATCTAGCTTCAGGAGCACAGTTGGAGACTTGAAATGTGAAAGTGCCAAATCTCGTAGTTTTGATACAAAGACATAGAAAATTAGTTAATTTTCATGTTTTAGACGTAGCCCGTACATTTTTTATTTTTGGTTATGAATGGTTTGCCTTCTCTGGCTATTAATTTTGAGAAACATGTTCTCACTTTCAAGGACAGTGATAAGGTAGTTACTTTATTTAGAAATAATTTTGTACATCTATTGAATGGAATTTCTACAGTTAATACAATGGAAGCATTTGATTATTCACAGTATGAAGTTTTTCAATATTTGTTATTCCTGTTGTGGATGTTTCTGACGTGTATCTAAATAGTTGTGAGTTTTTAATAATTTTGAACTCAGTAAATTTAGACCACGAACAAGCAATGAAGATCAAATCATAAGTGAATTTAAGAATGTTTTTCCATCAGAGTTACCTCACGGTTTACCGTCATCTAGGTCAGTAGATCACAAGATAGAGTTAATTCCAAACAACCTTACAGGTTCTCTCAGAAAGAGGAGGTAAAGATTTCAAATCAAATAGAAAACTATCTGAGGATGGGAGATATCCAACCCAGTAAGTCACCATGGGGCGTTCCCATTCTTCTGAATGTGAAGAAGGATGGAGATTTTTGGGATGTATGTGGATTACAAGGGGTTGACTATTAAGAATAAATATTCGTTACCTAAGATGGATGACTTTGTGGATCGCTTAGGGGGGGCTAAATATTTCACTAAGATAGATCTCAGGACAGGGTACTATCATATAGGAATTAAATTAAAAAATGCCCAAAAGTTTGGATTTCTTACTAGATTTGGCCATTATGAGTTCTTAGTGTTGCATTTTGGATTAACGAACACTCCAACAATGTTCCAACAAATGATAATGATTCATTTCGTCCATATTTGGGGAAGTTTGTGGTAGTGTTCCTAGATGATATTCTTGTCTATAGTAAGACCTTTGAGGAATACATAGAGCACTTGAGAACTATCTTGATGAAACTCTAGCAGAAGTTACTCTACGTTAAGGAATCCAAGTGTGAATTCTTCAAGCATGAACTGGTTTATCTCAATCATAAGATCATTGCTTATGGGATCAAGGCTGACGAAAAATTTTTCAAGATAGTGGTTGATTGGCCGATTCCACAAATTGTGAGGCAAGTTGAATCATTTTGGAAAAAAAAAATTTCTTTCGGATATTTATTGAGGATTATGCTAAAGTAGTAGCCCCGCTCAATAATCCGACAAAAGGGATTGTTAACAAAAAGAAAAAGAGGAATCGACCTAGTCCACCTATTGTATGGAACGAGAAATTAAATCAGTGTTTTGAGAAACTTAAAACTCTGATTGTTTCAGCACCCATTTTGTAGATCAAGATTTACCTTATGTCATGAGAACTAACGCAAGTGATACTACAATTGGAGCAATTCTATTACAAATGATAGACCACTAGCATTTGAAAGCAAGAAATACATTGGTCTTCAAATGCATTTTACACAGGAAAACGAATTGTTTATAGTAGTCCATGTACTTAAGACCTGGAGACACTACTTGTATGGTAGTAAGTTTATAGTGTACGGATCACTAGCCTCTTAAGTACTTTTGCAATCAGCATGATCTTCGAGGTAGGAAAGCCCGATGCACCGAATTGACACAAGGATTCGATCATGAAATCCGTTATATAAGAGGCAGCCCAAATCAAGTTGTGGATGCTCTTAATCATATTGGTGAACTGAATGAGTTATCATTCACCCAAATTTCCACGGATCTATATCTTTCGATGAGAGAAAAAAATATGAAAATGATTCTCATGTTGGTCATATTTGGAACATTGTTCAGATCGGAAGAAATGAATTCAGTGTTGAGTCGAGTTCACAAGGGCCTCAACTAACAAGGACATATAAGAAACAATTTACCATTTGAGATAGATTTTTATTTGGAATGAAAAAGTTTCTGTACTTGGAGACGATGAGCTCAAACGAGATATTTTGTTTGAATGTCATGACATACCCTGTGGAGGACATCCCGGTATACACGTGACTCTTGACGTGGTTAGAAGAGAGTCTTATTGCCCAAAGCTCAAGCCATATGTCGAGTCATATGTGATTAGATGCAAGTCCTGTCAAATAGCTAAGGTTGAATGCCTTAAGGCTGGTGGTTTTTTGCATCCATTAGATATCCCTGATAAGAGATGGAAAAGCATATCGATGGAATTTGTAGTTGGACTTCCAAAGACCCAACGGAAAAATAATTCTATTTGGGTTGTGGACATGTTAACTAGGTTAGTTGCATTCATACTAGTTAAGTCAATTATCAAGGCTTCTGATTAAGCCTAGATCTTTGTTGAAAGGTTATTTCAATTGTATCGACTGCCGAGTGACATTGTTAGTGATAAAGATCCAAAGTTCATAGGTCACTTTTGGTCAACAATATTCTATAAATTGGAAACTTCTCTTAGTTTTAGTTCTTCTGATCATCCTGAATCAGATGGCTAGACAGAAAGGACTAATCAGACTATGAAAGATATGCTAAGGACATATGTTTCTCACAAGCAATCTCATTCATTCTTTTGAAAAGATTACATTCCTCTAATTGAGTTTGCATACAATAGTAGAAAACATTATGATACAAGTTAGTCCTTTTATGTTTATGTGCAGTTTTCAACCTAGATCTTCTGTTAATGTGAAGACAAAATCTATTAAGATCCAGAAGGTTGTGGATTTCCTACATGATATGCAAGAAATGTTGCAAGTGGATAAGGATAGTATCCGAAGTGCTTGGGAGCACTATGCCAATCTTAATATATCTTGCGGAGATTTTAAAGTTGATGACTGGATATATCTTAGAATCTCAAAGGATTTTAGAACATTATGTGAAAAATACAGATCCTAAGTGGATCTAAACTCCAAGATCATTGGCTTGAATGCTTGCACTCCAAACTACATAAGCTAGGAATTGGCAACACATTCTATGCTACCTAGAATGCAAAGAACTTGATCAAAAAGCATTTATCACAAATGGAAACTTCCATAAACATCAAGTGCGGCCCAAAATAGCATTATACAGTCCATAATACATCAGCCTACCACTTTTGGAAAGCACCTAAGATCATACACAATAGCTTGAAGACAATACACACAACAATGCTCTCAATGGAGGAAGAAACAATGACAATGATCTATTGATCTCAATGAAGCATACAAAAGGTTTCTCCAACCTGTTCTCCACGAATTTCAGCCTAATATAGGTGAGAGAGATGACTCTCTCTCCTCTCTCTAGAACTTAGGACCCAATTTTAGGACACCAGTAACCTAAAATAGCCAATTTTGGCCTATATGTCCAAATAACATGATTTTAGTGTCATTTAGAAGGTCCCGAAGTTTGAGACTTCTTCAACATGAAATATATACTAGAATAAAAGTATCTAGGTCTCTTTCACACGTGTGAAAGGTTAGATCCAAAACTATGTACAAAAATTGCCAATTTAGGCCTCAAACTAGCTAGGAAATGTTGACAATTTTCACACTCCCTCTTCAACTTAACTTGCTAGTTTTACAACACTACTTTGCTCCAACCTAAGAATGATCTCCATCATGATGATAGATCTCTTTTCAAGTGTTCTAATATGTACAATATGAAGTACAACATAATTGATATAGATAATAGTGCCCATATAGGATGCTTCACTATTTCTTACATCAATTTTACATAGAATGGTGAACAAGATACATGTAAAAGAACATAGAATAACAATGAAAGGATTCCTCCATGTATCCACCTTTGAGTTCTCTGTAAAACAGCAGCAAACAAGTTGTAAGTGAAAGTAACCAACAGGTGTTTGCATGCCTCGTCCACATTCCACTATGCCCATAGTGAATGCACCATGTATCTCCATGAATGAACCTCCATCACCACCTTGCCTTTGTAGATCTCCAATCCACGAAAGCCCTTGAGTGAATGAATGCCAAAATGATGTGTTCTCTGTTCCATTTGAATGAGCAAAACCTGAACTTGAAATACTTGAAGTATCTCCACAAGATTTGCATATAACGCTTGATCCTACATTGTCAACAATTTGCCAATTTGCCAACACTAGGATGCTAGATCTTGAACTTTGCTCAAAAGTAAACATATTGACCACTTCCATATCTTTTGAGATTTGAATGAATGCATGTACTTGATCATAAAAACCAGCAATGATAACTATTCCATCTCCAAGATCCAAAAGATGCAAAACTGTGGAACTAGTTTCATTGAATTTTGACAATTCCAACACATTGACATGACAATGTTCATACATGAGATTAAACAAGTAAGGTAGAGTAAAAGGACACTTCCTTGCTGCTCCAAGAACCTTACTTGAACCTTCAAGGACCTGTAAAAACAGATCCAAGATGCTTTGCCCATGTGGCTCCCCTTTCATGCTTTTGACTAGCTTCCAATTGCTACTTGCCTCTTGGTGTTGATGAAGCAATTCAAGATCAACATCTTGATCTTCCAATAAAACATCAAGGACTTTGCATTTATAAACATCTTCAGATCTGAACCTCTGAAGATACTCCCTCTCAAACACATGATTAACATCCCACAAGATCTCATCATTGCTTGATTTCAACCTTTCACTATAGTTAGTGAAAACAATGTCACCATCATAAACCAAAAGATAGATTTCTACACTTCTATCCAACATGAAGTAGAGTAGATGAAGTTGAGTATCAAACCTAATAAAACCAGCCCATTTGAGCTCAAACCAAACCTCAACGAGATCTTCCTTGCCTTGAAGAAATTGCCACTTGAGTTGCTCCATGTAAATATCTTCTTCAAGATCACCATTCAAGAAGGCATTAGTAACATCCATTTGCCACATATCCCAATCATAAAGAGTTGCAAGAGAGATTAGGATTCGAATAGTTACCATCTTTGCCACGGGTGCAAAGGTCTCATCATAGTCAATACCATATTCTTGAGCATACCCCTTTGCCACCAACCTTGCCTTGTACTTGTTGATTGATCCATCTTGATTTGTCTTGATCTTGAAGATCCACTTACAACCAATTGTCTTCTTGTCCTTTGGAAGCTTTACCAACCTCCATGTGTTGCTTTTGATGAGTGCTTGATGCTCATGATCCATGGCTTGGATCCATTCCTTCTTTTGAATTGCTTCACCTACACAAGTTGGTTCATCAAAAGAGGTAAGAAAAGCAAAGTTAGAGTTGTCCACCACTTGCTTTCCTTTTTCATCATAGGTTAGCCTTGATGGCTTAGCCCTTTGCCTTTGAGTCTTCCTTGAAGTTTGCTTTGGAGTGACATCTCCATCTTCATCCAAGACATCTTGCACATCATGATGATTAGTAGGCACATCAACATCAACATCAACAACATTGGAAACATTCTCTTCATGAAAGATGACATCCCTACTTATGACAACTTTCTTTGTAGAAGGAATGTACACTTTGTAAGCCTTGCTTACTTCACTATAGCCAACAAACACACCCTTCTTTGATGAAGGATCTTCTTTAGTTCTATCATCAAGTGTGATATTGACAAAACATGTACATCCAAAGATCCTACAATGCTTGACACTCGGCCTTCTACCATAAAGAACCTCATGAGGAGTTTTACCATCCAAGGAAGCACTTGTCCATCTATTACATAGATAGTTAGCACATGCTAAAGCTTCCCCCCAAAAAGACTTAGCAAGATTAGCATGTAGTCTCATTGCCTTGGCACATTCACAAAGGGTTCTATTCTTCCTCTCGGCCACTCCATTCTGTTGTGGAGTCCTAGGACTAGACATCTCCCTCTTAATCCCATGTGCTATACAAAAGTCTTTGAACCTATTTGAGGTGTATTCCCCTCCATTATCAGATCTTAAGCATTTGATCTTTGTATTGAATTGGTTTTCCATTTCATTCTTGAACTTGACAAATGCAGCAAACACTTCATCCTTACTTTTAAGAAGATAGATCCAAGTATACCTACTAAAGTCATCAATGAAAGTTGCATACATCTTTGCCCCACCATTGCTAGTTGTACTAGAAGAATGAATATCAGAATGCACAAGTTGAAAAGCTTCTTTAGATCTAGAAGTAGATCTAGAATAAGCAAGTCTATGAGATTTGGACAAGGCACAATGTTCACAAACACTATTGTTTGCAACAAGACTTTTAGGGAGACCAAGAACAAGCTCTTTCTTTGCCATTACCTCCAAAGATTTGAAGTTGGGATGGCCCAACCTCTTGTGCCAAACTTCTTGGTTTGTCAATTGCTCCCTAGCCATACATCCTTCATGATTAGAGATCACACATGCATCAAGCTTGAAAAGTTTACCATGCCTCCTACCTTGAGCAATCAAGGATCCACATTTACTTATCAAACATGCATCTCCAATGAACTCCACATCAAGTCCTTTGTCAATCATTTGACTTACACTAAGCAAATTCTTAGTGATTGAAGGAATGTACAAAACATTTTCAAGATTTGCTTTCCTATTTGTTGAAAGGGAAATAGGAATAGTGCCTATGCCTTTGATGTCACATTGACCATCATTTGCAGTGTAGATGATGTTACCTTCTCCCTCATAAGACAATAAGGATGTAAAGTATTCCTTATGTCTTGTCATGTGAGATGAGGCTCCACTATCAATCCACCAAGGATCATTATCATCTATGTTGGCTAACAAACTTGAAGTCATAACAAGTGATTCACATGTGTTATGTTCTTCCTCATCTATTGTAAGATTTCCTTGCCTCTCTCCTTGCTCTCTTTTCTTCTTATAACATTCATTTGCAAAATGACCTTTTATCCCACAATAAAAGCACTTGAACTTTGACTTATTGTTCTTAGTAGAAGAGGAAGAGGAAGAGTGATCATCATGATCAAAGTTACCACCTTTGGACCATTTCCCTTTGCCTTTACCTTTGCCCTTGAATTTGCCTTTTGTGAAGAAAGCCTCTTCACCTCCACCTTGCAAGGATGCACCATCAAGCTTTGATTGCAACCTATGTTCTTCAGCCAATAAGATTTCTTGCAAGTCAACCACACTTGGCAAGACTCTTTGAATGGCAAAACTTTGCACAAGGTTAGCATGTTCATTTAGCAAACCATTCAACATAACTTGGACTATTTCACCATCTTTTATGTTCTCATCAATGCATGCTAAATCATCACTTAGGGACTCTTCTTTCTTCTTATTGTATTATGCCTCAAGCAGAAAGTATATAGTTTGCGAACTTTTTCGTGTCGCGTTGTGTAAGTTCCAGATCAGAAAGATTTATCATCTACAACTAATCATGAATTACAAGAGGGCAGATTAGCCACGATCTAGAGTACTTCTGCTGATGTCATAATATCTGATCAAATACTTGTATCCCATGGTACTTGGCTGATATTCTTGATCCATTGAGGAGCACGACTGATTTCGTGTCGTGTCATGTCGTCTTTTGTCAAAAGTTCAAGATTGAAAGCTAGCAAAGCTTTGGCAGTAGAAACATTTCTTTTTCATCTCCCTCTCAAAGCACGATAGCTTGACGACTCCAAGACTGTTCCTCTGTTTCTCGAACAAACCTTTGTCTAAGGCCTTTGTGAAAATGTCAGTAACCATGTCTTTCATTCCAATGAAAATAGTCTACAGCATCTTCTTCCCGATCAAATCTCTTATCAAGTGGTACTTGATTGCAATGTGTTTCGTCCTTGAATGAAACACAGGTTCTATTGTCAGATGTATTGCAGATGTGTTGTCCATCTACAAGACCAGAGGTTCGTTTCTCATTTTTCCAAGTTCGTCAAAGAACTGTTTGAGCCAAATTATCTCATTGGCCATCTCTGTTGTTGGAACGTACTCTACTTCGCAGGATCACTGAGCTACAATGGTGTACTTCTGCTGACCTAGAGAATTGCTGCACCTGACGCGATGGTGCATCCTCCTGAGATGCTTTTGCAGCCATCCTTGAGGGATGCCCAACTAGCATCACTGTAGGAAAGCATCTGGAACCCCACATCATGACAATCATCTTTTGTTAACTGAAGATATTGCAAAATTCATTTTGCAATCTTCCAATGTGTCATGCCTAGATTCGTGTAGAATTGGCTCATACTGAACACAGCATAAGCAATGTCAGGACGTATGTTATCTGCAAGGTACATCAACAATCCTATCAGCTTCCTGTATGGTGTAAATACTCTCTTCTTCAGTCCTCGAACAATTTTCGTTCGTCAGTACTGTTCCTGCAAGCATTGGAGTATTCGCTCCTTTGCAATTCAGGATCCTGAAATCTTCTAGGATTTTTTGGGTATATCTGGACTGGTGAAAATACAATTTACCTCCCTCATAGTCCCTATCAATCTGTAAGTCAAGGTAACACTTGGCTTTTCCCAAATCTACAATCTCAAAATGTTTCGAGATACCATAGTTCACTTCAGCAATAAGCTTCTCACTCTTGCAGAGTATCAGAGTGCCTTCATGCTAACTAGCTTGCCAATGTTTTCCATCTCATTGTTTTTGGAATAGAAGCTAGTTTTGTGTGCAATCATCCACATACACAACTAGTGCCTTAAAATGATTTCTAAGGTATTCTGGCCACTTGGCCGGTGTGTCGCATTTTTCGCTATGGAGCAAAAAAGACGAAAAAGATGAAGGTGTCTTAAAAATTATTTCTAAAGTATTCTGGCCACTTGGCCAGCCACTTGGCCAGTGTGTCGCATATTTCGCTATGGAACGAAAAAGAAGAAAAAGGTGAAGGTGCCTTAAAAATGATTTCTAAGTTATTCTAGCCACTTGGCCAGTGTGTCGCATTTTTCACTAAGGAGCGAAAAAGGCAAAGGTGCCTTAAAAATGATTTCTAAGTTATTTTGGCCACTTGGCCAATGTGTCGCATTTTTTGCTAAGGAGTGAAAAAGGCGAAAAAGACGAAGGTGCCTTAAAAATGATTTCTAAGTCATTTTGGCCACTTGGCCAGTGTGTCGCATTTTTCGCTAAGGAGTGAAAAGGTGAAAAAGGGAAGGTGCCTTAAAAATGATTTCTAAGACATAGAAAAATCTCAAAAGAAAAAAAAATGTGAAGGCCAAAAAATATGTTGTCGGCCTTCGGTTTTTCAGGATTCTCATTACTTGAACGATTTGTTTAAGCCTGAGCATAAGAAATCTAACACTCCCCCTTAATGTGGATCCTGAAAAACTTTGATCTTCAGATTTAAATCTGAGATGTTGCTCCTTTGATAAAGCCTTTGTGAAGTAATTTGCTACCATGTACTTTGTTCTACATAAAATCAAGACTACTTCCTTACTGTGCACTTTCTCTCTAAGATAGTGATACTTGATTTCTATATGTTTGCTTCGAGAGTGAAATCTCAGATTGAGAGATAGTGCTATTGTGCTTTGATTGTCACAATAGATTGTTGTAGGAAGTGGTTGTGCAAGATTGAGGTCTGTGAGCAATTGTCTATCCCAGATCGTCTCTTTGGTTGCATTTGTGGTAGCTATGTATTCGAATTCTGTTGATGATAATGCAACTGAGGTCTGCTTCTGGCTGTTCCATGAGATTGGGCCTTGGTTGTATAAAAATATAAATCTAGAAGTTGATTTTCTGGTGTCGACATCTCCTGCCCAATCCGCATCTGTGTAGGCTTCAAGGATATTGGCAGTTTGGCTGCCTCCATAGCAGATGTTGAGAGTTGTCATTGCCTGAATGTACTTCATGACCTTTGTTAGCGCTTTCCAATGAGCTATGTCTGGATTTGACAGGAATCGGTTGAGTGTACTGATCGAATATGCAAGGTCTGATCGCGTGCAAATCATTGCGTACATCAGTGCGCCGATGATGGATTGAAACGGGTAGCGCTTCATCTCCTTCTTTTCTGGCTCAATTTGAGGAGACTGTTCCTTTGATAGCTTTAGTCCAGGGTCAAGTGGAAAGAGACTGGCTTTGCAGTTGGCCATTCCATACTTTTCCAGCACGTTGTTGAGATATCGTTGCTGACTGATGAAGATCAATCTACTGGGTCAATCTCGTTGAATATGGATTCCAAGACAATAGTGGGCTGGACCCATGTCAGTCTACTGAGTTTGGAATGAAACCATTCTCTATCAGAAATGTGTTGATCTTCTGGAACCAGGCTCTGAGTGACTGTTTCAGCCCGTAGAGCGCCTTGTGAATTCTGCATACAAGGTGTTGTTGCTTGCCATTGAGTTCGTATCCCTCTGGCTGCATCATGTAGATTTCATCTTCGATGGTTCCATTGAGGAAAGCAGTCTGGACATCCATCTGATGAACTTCGAGATCTGTTGCAGCTGCAAAGGACATGAGTAGGCGGATCGAAGCATGTTTGACGACTGGGCTGAAGGTTTTTGAATAATCTAGATCTGGAATCTGGGAAAAGCCTTTGGCGACTAGCCTGGCCTTGTAACGATTTAGCCTTCCTTCAGCGTCGTACTTCGTCTTGAATATCCATTTGCATGGAATTGGGTTTTGGTCCTTTGGCATCTCAGTGAGTGTCCATGTTTGATTAACAAAGAATCAAATTCGGTTTCCATTGCTGCTTTCCACTGGTCAACATCAGGAGTAGACATCGCCTCAGCAACTGTGCTTGGTTCCTTCACGAAGTAGCAGGCCGGATCATTTATAGATCTGGATGAAGACTCTCTGGACCTATTCGACCTTGTGGGCTGAACTTTGGTCCTCTGATGTGGGTTGACTCATTGAGGTTCTGACTAATCTTTTGAGTCAGGGTCGAGATTCTGTAGTTGAATCTCTGGATCGAGATTGACTGGTTGCTCGATCCGTGAGTCGGAATTACCAACAGCTTTCTCTTTGTGATTGAGAAACTGGTCTTCCATGAAAATGACATCTCTACTGGTGAATGCCTTCTCGGTATCCAAATTGTAGAGCTTGTATGCCATGTGATTTTGGGAATAGTCGATGAAGATCGTTTATCTGCTCTTGTCATCTAGCTTTCTTCTTAGATCCTTAGGGATCTGAACGAAAGCAATGCATCCAAATACTCGAATATGTTTGAGTGATGGTTTTGATCATGTACACACCTCATAAGGTGTCTTGCCATTCAGGGCTTTGGTGATGGATCGATTCTGTAAATAGGTAGCTGTAGTAACAACTTTTGTCCAGAATTCCTTGGGAAGAGAGGCATGGGTTAGCATGCTCTTGGCACTTTCAATGAGTGTTCGGTTCTTTCGCTCAGCTACACCATTGGACTGAGGTGAGTAGCTGGTTGTGTATTGTTGAAGTATCTCGTTGGCCTTGCAGAACTCCTTGAATTCTGGGGAGATGTGCTCTCCCCTTCCATCTGTGTGTAGAGTCTTGATCTTTCTCTAGGTCTGGTTTTCTGCAGACGCCTTGAACTGCTTGAAGAACTTGAATGCTTCGAATTTGTTCTTCATATAGTAGGTTACGGTCTTGAGAGAAGTCGTCGATGAAGGTTAGGAAATAGAGACTCCCCTTGTGGAAGCAGTTTGCATCAGGCCACAAATGCCGCTGTGTACAAGGTCAAGCAAGCCCTTGGATGTATGAACTGAGTCTGAACTGAAGGCACTTCTAGCATGCTTGTTGATAATACAGCTTTTGCATGGAGAAGTTGGCTTGCTGATTGAAGACAGGTCTTGTACTAGACTCTGAGCTGACATTTGCTGAATACTATTGTAATTAAGATGGCCTAGTCTGAAATGCCACAACATATCAGTTGATTCAGAAGTGGCTGTGTGAAGAGCTTGACTGTTAGAAGAATAGCAATGGCTTAGTTTGTAAAGATAGCCGCTTCTTCTTCCGTAGGCTAGAACTTTCCGGGATTTGTCAAGGATTGTGTAGCCTTCTGTATCAAATTCAACCCTCCGACCTGAATCAGTGATTTTGATTCTTGGTCAGATTTGGAACGTGGAGAACATTGGACAGCAACTTGACTTCACCCCTTTTGAATTAAACCATGACGGTTCATTCACCTTTGATTGAATGCGATGAGTTGTCTCCAAGTTGCACAACTCGTGAGTGGGTGAATGACTTGTAGTCTTTGAACCAGTCGCAATGGTGAGTCATGTGTTGAGTTGTTTCGGAGTCTAGATACCAGGAGTCAATATCCTATTGTTCTCCGACTTTGGTCATGGAAGCTGTTTTATCTTCTTCTTGTTGTTGTTGCTGATTTGAGTGACTGGCTATAGCACTATGTGCTTGTTGTTGGAACTATTTCTTCTTTTTGTTGTTGTACTTCAAAGTTCGACAGTCCTTGATTTCGTGACCAATCCTCTTACAATATCTGCAGAATAGTTTTTGCATAGGTTGGAATGATGAAAAGCTTGAATTCGATCCTGAACCGAAATTTGGTCTAGACTGCATGTTGCTCTTTTTGTCAGTAGAGCCTGACTTTGTAGATCTCTTGGATCTAAACTTCTAGTTTTTTGAATACAGAACTTGAGGATCTGATCTTGAGCCTAAGCCTAGAATGCTGATCTTCTGATCTCCTCTTGTAGGAGCAGCGAGATTACTCTTGATAGAGTGAGGTGCTCCTGGGTAGAAATTGCCATTATCCAATTTTTGTAGGCTTCAAGTAGACTCGATAATAGAGTAATGAGTGCATCAGAATCTTCTATGACTTTGCCAATTGTAGTCATCTACTCCATAAGATTTTTGAAAGTGTTGGGGTGACTCGAAACACTATTTGCTTCAAACATTCTGAGGTTGAAAAATTTCTTCCTCAGATGGAGCTTGGATGTAACATCTCTAATGTCATAGAGAGTTGTTAGAATGTCCCATGCCTTCTTAGTTGTCTGAGCAGCACGTATGTGGTTGATCTGAGCGTCCTTGATGTTGAGGGTGATCATGGCAAATGCTTTGCCATCTCTCAGTCTCCGCTTGGTGATGACAGTTGCATCACCTTCTGGTTTGAGTTCTGTGCCATCAACGATGTCCCACAGTTCTTTGGTTAGAAGTATAACCTTCATCTTGAATTTGTAGAGATGGTAGTTATCGAGTTTGTCAATGAGAGTGAACTAGATGATGACTGTCAGAATACTGTTGGTTGCGCGTTTGCTAGAAAGACGTCTTGATAGAAACAAGACTAATAATCCGTAGTAAAAAATGCAGATTACTGAAATGTCTGCTCTAATACCATGTCATAAAACGGTGGTCATGAGCACAGCGGAGGCTCGGTTGCTCAGAGCATAGGCATGTAGGAACGGAAACGCAACAGTTAGTAGTAGAAATATTCAAGTAGAAGAATTCATACAATTTGCGCAAATGAACGACGCAGTAGTGAGACAAAAATTGCACTCTGATAAATATCAACAGTGAGTACAATGGCTTGAAGTAATAGCTTCATCTTGCTGAGCGTGATAACGTTGGCTACAAATATCTCTGATTGAAAGATAAATTCAAAAATTAACACTTACATAGCTTGTTTCAGCTAATATAGAGATTTACAAGAGAGAAAATATCTTACAAGTCTTTAAGGCTATTTATGCCAGTCTTTGCATATGTACAAAAGTTGGTAACCATCAACTGCCTTTGGGATATTTGTTTGTCCAGCTGTTTTAGGATTACTCATCCATTGGCGAAGTCGGTCAGCAAAAAGCGAAAAAGGCGAAAGTGACTAAAAATGATTTCTAAGGTATTCTGGCCACTTGGCCAGTGTGTCGCATTTTTTGCTATGGAACGAAAAAGACAAAAAAGATGAAGGTGCCTTAAAAATGATTTCTAAGGTATTCTGGCCACTTGGCCAGTGTGTCGCATTTTTCGTTATGGAGCGAAAAAGGCGAAGGTGCCTTAAAAATGATTTCTAAGTTATTCTGGCCACTTGGCCAATGTGTCACATTTTTCGCTAAAGGAGCAAAAAAGGCAAAAGGCGAAGGTGCCTTTAAAATGATTTCTAAGTTATTTTGGCCATTTGGCCAGTGTGTCGCCTTTTTCGCTAAGGAGCGAAAAAGGAGAAGGTGCCTTAAAAATGATTTCTAAGGCATAGAAAAATCTCAAAAGAAAAAAAAAATGTGAAGGCCAAAATATGTGTTGCCGGCCTTCGGCTTTTCAGGATGCTCATTACTTGAACGATTTGTTTAAGGTTGAGCATAAGAAATCTAACAACTCCTTCATGTACAAGTTCTCAAGTATTGAGGATATTTTATGGCAAAGATGGAGATGGAGGCTCGTTCATGGAATTTTATGGAGGAAATCTTACAAGAAATGACAAATATGGAGGAAGCATGCAAGCAAATGGTTATCGCTCATAAATCATAGACTATATGCAAAAGCTAGAATCTTGATACATCTTCTAATAGAATGCAACTCCACTATCATGTGCAATTTTTGTCTCCACATTCTCGTAAGTGGATTAGCTAAAAATAATAAGGACACTATTTGTGGGCCTTATTGTCATAAAAGAGATAAGTCTCTAAGTTGAAATTTCAATTTGGCCTCCAAATTACTAAATAGCTGAAATTTTTCACAACTGTTGCTTATTTGACACAATGACTCTCTTGTTATTTGATGATGATAAGCTCTTCCTTCTTACCTCTTCTTGTAATAAACTTGTTGTCAGCAGCCTTTGGAGAGACAGCTCAGGGGTATTGCTCAAGAGCGGTCGTAAGAGGGAGGAAGACTAGATAGAAGAGACATATTAGCATATTTTTTTGATACTGACGAACCTACTGCAGCTAGCTAATTAATCAGGTTTTGAATTCATTCAGATGGTCATTGATTGAAGTTCTTTCACTCACCTTGAGTAATAGAAATTTTTTTCTCAAAAAGAGACGAGTCGTGACATCTATTGTTTTGTAAACCAATTAATATGTCTCATGTTTCTTTAGAAGTGGAACAATTAGTTATGTGAGCTACTTGTGATCCTTTAGATTTAGAGGTTCGATAGCTGATGCTTTCCCATATTTTGCTTCCCAAGATTCAAGTTCCAACTAGTTTGGCTATCGTATCTCCATAAGTCTTTTTCGTTAGTATCATTCTCGTCTTGAACTTCCACATGTGGAAGTCATCATCAAAAAAAAAAATTGGCAACAAATTAGCGATAGAGGAGAGGAAAAACAGAGAGGATGTATGTACAACGATATTGTGAAAATAATAGAGAAAATAAGAAAAGGAAAACAAAAGAATGATGAAAAAAAAGAAAATAAAAGTGAGTTCATGAATGCTTTTTGTTGGATTTTTTTTTAAAGATATAGATGATGGATCCGCAATTCATTGGGCCTCTTCAATCTGTTTGCCCTTCTTGTTGTAAAGTTACCTTTACAAGCTTTACTTCCAGTGCCATCGGCGCCAGTTATGTCCCCGGTGCCAGCAGCGCCCCTGCTGCTTCCGGCGCCGGCGCCGCTCTCGGCGCCACTGTGACCAGAATCCAGCCGGTGCCAAGTTCCTATGGCTGAAAATCTTTGATCGGTTCTAGCGGAGTCCAAAGATCTCAGAACATCAAGGGAAAGACAAATGCCTCCAAGTCTCACACATGATGAGAAAGGTAGGCAAGTGGAAGTGACTCATTTTGCTTTTCTCACATGCTTTGGTGAATCTTCTTGTGTAGATGATGCTATGCAAGTAGATATTGAATATCATGATAGAAAATCAAGTAATGGATTTGGAAAACAAGTTCTGTTAATGGTGAAGTTGATCATCAAGAGGTTGATCTCAAAGGGCTTCAACAAGTCAAAAGAGAAGCTGGCAATTTGGAGCTAGTCAAGAGCATCAAAGGAGAGTCAATTGGAAAAGATGTTATGGATCTATTTTTACAGGTTATTGAAGACTCAAGTAAGGTCAAAGGAGCATCAAGAAAGTGTTGTTCAAGTTTACTTTACTTGTTCTATCTCATATTTGAGAAATTTCATGTGGATGTGTGCAAATTGTCAAGATATGGTCAAACTAGCTACATTGGTGAGCATCATTTCGATGTTGGATTTGTATTAGCATTCTTGGCTGGTTTTTTTTGAAAAAAATGAGGCTATTGTAGGTTCATTATGTCACTCATTCATGATCAAATCATCAAGTGATGATGTCATCTTATGGCAAGATGGAGATGGAGGCTCATTCATGGAATTTTATGGTGGAGACATATCAAGAAAGGACAAAGAGGGAGGATACAAGCAAGCAATGGTTATCACTCACATTTATTGTTTGGTTGTTTTAATTTTCCAGAGAGTTCAAAGTTCATACCATGGAGGAATCATCTCATTTATATTCTATTTGGTTCTTCATGTTCTATTTACATGATGATGTGTAAAATTGATGTAAGAGATAGTGAAGCATCCAAAGTGGACACTATTCTCTATATCAATTATGGATGCTACTTTAAAGCATTGGGAAAGGACTTGTTCATGAAGCATAGGAAATCAAAATCTGATTATTGTCAAGTCATAAAGTTTTTACAGACTGATCAGAGATAGCAATTAGTTGAAAAATCTAGATCCAATCTCATTATTGTTCTGAAGTAATTTGAAAGAATGTCAGACTCAGATTCTGAACTTGAAGTGGAGTTGCCACCACGTCCTCCTATTAGAAAAACTCCTTGTTTAAAATTGCCAAAGTATAATGGGCTATCTGATCTAGTTAGATTTCTCAAAATATTTGCTGAATCATGTAAGGTCTATGATGAAGTTAATCCTGGGAATAAACTTAAATAAATTCCTCTATCCTTAACTAGAGCGGCTCAAGATTTTTATAATCAAGACTTGGTAGAATGATGGTTTGGTGGTACAGAAAAAGAACCCATTTTTCATAGTACCTTTTGGTAGTACTCACTTTTTGGGAATTTTATTACTCATAATTGTTTTGAGTCCACATTAAAAATAACATAACTTTTTAGTGGTAAGTCTAATTTCAGCAGAGTTTGGTACATAGAAAGCGTTTGACGAGCGCTTTTCAATGATATTTAAATGGCATACTTCTGAGATACGGTGAAAAAGATATTGCAAGTCCAAAATATTAGTTGAAAATAGTGTATATTAATACAAAAGTGCAGTTTTACCCCAAAAAGGTAGTGTCCTTGAAAGTCCATGTTGTACCACCAAACCATGCTTTAAGCCTAATAATGATGTTATAATTATGTGATTCTTAGCAGGTCTTCCGAAGACGATCAAACATGAACTCAAACGTCAACGAACAGATTATACATCATTACAATATGCAATGGATGATGCAATACGCGAAGAGGATAAAGATTCTAATAATGAACCAAATATTGGAGTTTTGTCATATACAGTTGGCCAAACGACTACAACATCCACAACTATTGCATCTATGAACATCGATGCAATAGCTGAGTTGATGATGAATGAGTTCCAAAAACTTGATAAAAAATAGCAGATGCAGCTAGAGAAGATGCATGCCAAGTGGAAAAAAAATCTTGATCAAGCTATCAACACTCTAGAAATAAGAATTTCTCATAGTCTAATATCAAACTTGTTCAGAATCTTCCAAAAATTTGATAGTAGCCAGATCTGATAGATCAGAACTCAAAAATAATACTGGTAAAGGTTCTCTAGACAAAGGTTGACTCGGTAGGTTTCCTATCCTTATGCCTTGAGCGATCAAAGTACTGGTACTGGCATCAATCACATTGCATGCTTCGTCAAAAAATGTCACACGCATCCCTGCATCTGCTATTCTTGCTACAGAGAGCAAGTCTTGTTGCAGAGTAGGCACGAACAGGACATCTTCGAGTCGTCTGTCTCTGCCGTTGGTGTTGAGCCATAGTGAACCAATACCGTTCACTTGATGTCTAGATCCATCTCCAAGAACTATGAATCTTGAGAGATCTTCACTTCTGAAATTAGACATTATACGTCTTGATGTCACGAAGTGTGAGGTGGCTCCTAAGTCTAGAATCACCTCATGTGTGTCAGATGTTGATGTTGCACACACGTTTGCATAGATATAGACGGTCGAACAGTTCTTGTTCGTTCTTTCTTTGCCCATTTTCAAGCTCTAGGGCTCCTTGACATAGGATGAACTAGTGTTGTTCTCCTGTCTGATCTGTGCTGATTTATTTCTCGGGTTTTGACGGTAATCCATGGCTGCTTGATCCTTCTTATGGCAATGGATACAGTAAATCTTGGGATTGAGCCAGCATGTATCTACTGTATGCCCATATCTTCTACATATCACGCAAGTCTTCTTGTTTGCATCTTGTTGTTTCGACCTCCCTTTGCTCTTCCAGTTGCCCTTGTTGGTCCCCTCTGCTTGCTGGTCACGATCATGCCTCTGATTCGACTCTCTCTTAGGCTTAAACTGCTTCTTGGCTTTTTCTTTGTTGTCGTAGAGGGCCTGGTCAGAACCATCTTTGTGATCAAGATGTTCTCTGGCCTCGACTTCCTCTCGAATCTCGACAATCGTCTTTTTGAGGTGCACTTAATTTATTCTGAGCTACTGGTCTTCGCTTGATTGTTATCAAATTTAGAGGAGCTGTAGCTGGTGGTGGCTTCGGTCTTGCTGGACAGTCTTTATAGCAATGCCCATAACCACAGTCACGACAGAATGGTACAAATTTTCCTTTATTTGGACATTCTTCAACTCTGTGGTTTTCTCCACATGCAAAGCATCCAAGTGGTGCTCTGGTCCAATTTCTAGAGGCTTGTTGTTGCGCGGTAGCATAAATAGCATATTGTTTTGAAGATCCACCTTCTTGCTCATTACCATAGTTCCATTGCTCGGCACTTGTGTATGGTTCTGGTTCAATCAAATTGGCAGGAGGAGTGGAGTGCTTTGGTGAGGCAGGTAAGGCTAAACGTTCTAGGTATCCAAGAGCAGATTGTCAAGGTCTAGCTGCTAGATTTCCTCCATATTGTAGGTCTCGATATCCCATTTGGACATACCATTGCTGAATTATCCAAGGATTGAAGTTGCAAAAAGCAATCTCATGATCAGGCGAATTACACAAATGGCATACACTAATTTTCATTCATTTTTTCAATTGAGGACACTCATTCACTGTGTGATTTCCTGCACAAATGGAATACCAGACATTTTCCCTGATAAGAAAAGTCTTCGCAAATTTCTCAGGTTCCTTGTTCGCTTTTTCGTGGAAATTTTTCAATGCTTTGATCTTCTCATCAAATTGCGAGTGCAACTTTTCCATCTGTATCTGTTGGTTCTTCCCAAGTTTCTCGAACTCATTGAGCATCATTTTCACAGTAGCGTTGACATTCGTTGATGCAATAGTGGTGGATGTCATAGTGGTTTGCCCTGCTATATAAGGCAACATGTTGATATTTGGCTCATCATATGAATCTTCATCCTCCTCCCGAATTGTATCATGCATAGCATTTTGCAAGAGTGCATACTCATTATGCCATTTCAGCTCACGTCTTATTCATTTAGGTAGACTTGACGAAAACCACATAATCATGGCATTTTCGTTAGTCAGCTTAGGTTCGCACTCATATCTGAGGCGTTTCACCCGTTCAATGTAATCTCGAACCATTTTCCGCTTTCCCATTTTAATTTTACTTAAAAGTAGGAAAGGGTCTTCCATGAACTTTCGAGGTTTGAACCGTGTGATAAGGGCTCATTTAACAACCTCTCAATCTGTACGCTTACTTTCATTCTGATTATAGTACCAATCTTGTGTTGCGCCTATTAAGGCCATAGGAAAAAGCTTATGTTTATCTTCAAAAAAATTTTACCATAGACTTCACGGGATTCGGCATAGATCTGAAGAAATCTAACTGGATCTGTTAACCCATTGTATTTGGGTAGATCCAAACGGGGTGCTCTTCTAACAATGATTGTATTGACTTCCTGAGGAGCACCTCCTAGAGCAACCATTTTAAAATATTCAAATCAAGCAGACGATGAGATTGGATCTAGATTTTTCAATCAAAACTATCTCAGATCAGATCTGCTAGATCCATTCTACTTTTCAAGAATCTGATTTCTATATCGTGAAAAAGATTTCGAAATTCAATCAAATGATATTTTTCAAAAAAATGAAAATTTTCTCAGAATCCAAATCAGACTGTATTAGATTTGATCCAAATTTTGACAGAGACTTGATCTGGAAAATCAGAACCTAAAAATAGAACTGGCGGAGGTTCCCTAGGCGAAGATTTGCTCAACGAAGGTTCAATAGTGCTATTTTGAGAGAAAAAAAACTCTCTGATCAACTTTTTTGACAATTTCTAGGAAAATAACCTTCGCCAAACTCTCAGATGCAAAATCTGACACAGATAAAACTAGGATAAACCCGACGAAGGTTTCTGACATAGAAAAACACAGTTTTTGTAGTTTGGCGAGGGTAAAGTTCAAGATTTTCTATGATCTAGACAAGAAGAATCTTCCCTGAACTCAAAAATAGTATTTTATTATAAATAGAATGTTTTGGAAGCTTGGCGAAGGTTTTGGCGAAGGATCGAGAGTAATACTGGTATTTTTGCAAAAAAGTGACTTTTTTGGCAAAAATATGGCAATATGACAATTGATCCTCTGAAAACCTTCTATTTTTGGTATTATTCTTCGTCGACCTGGCAGTAGATAGATCTGAATCACACCTATGCACAGTGAATCGGACGAAGGTTCTTTTTCTGTATTTTTAGGGTTTTGGTGATTTTTTGGTGTTTTTTTATGGTTTTTCTGATGTTTATGGAAATCTGCTGGGAAGGATTGTTCACCCTTCAAATTGAAGGTTCTGCGATCAAAAACGAAGGTGTTTGCAACTCGGCGAAGTTGTTCCTAAAAGAGAGCAAAAAGTTATCATCTCTAATGACAATTTTTGCCTCTTTTTGACCAAAATCTGACAGATTTGACCGATTTTTGTTGTTTTTTCTGATATCTCAGATCCAAATGAATCTTAAGATTGATTATCTGAATAGCTTCCCTTGCTCTACAATCAGATTAGATTTCAAACAAGCAAATCCACTCAAATCAAGCAAAATCACTCCCAAATAACCCTAAATGCAGATCTAACATTATTCATGCCACGACAAGATGCCTAATGCTTGCTAACCATCCAACAAACATGCTGCAAACTGAAAAATTGGCGTAGATCTCCGGCAACGACGCCAAAATTGTAGTGGGTTTCTTTCCTTGCCTAACCTGAATCCAAGATCTAATCAATCTAGCATCGAAGAGACGAAGTTACTTGTCACGCATAGATTCGTTCCCATGAGAGCGATAGTATAGTTCAGATTTCAGCATGAATGGAAGATTCAAATCTAACTCTAACATCCATTAATCCTAAGCATTAACACTACGATCCATTAATACTACGATCCACAACAAGATAGCTTACTCTTTCTCTCTCCCCCTTTCTCTCTCATAAAAAGTATAATAACATGCAATCCCAATAACAATCAGATCCAACAATTGATAAATCCAAATAAATCATGAGAGATGGAGGAAAAGTGATAGAGAGCAAGGACATTCATCAATCCATTTCAGAAGAGAACCAATTTGCTTTATTGAAATGAGAAAATGAACATGTGTAGGAACTCGAGTTGGTCTCTTTTTATAGTAGAGATGAGGACCCTAGCCTCTGAATCCTATTGGTCCATTTCTGTCTCTCTAATTATTCAAATTTAAAGAGTGGGAACCATCCAAATTGGAGGGAAACCCAACTTTATTCACTAACTTGACATCTAGGCCCTGCGACATTAAAAGTCCTGCAAAAAGGCCTAAAGTCCTTTTATTGACTTGTAACTAATCAGATAACTATGTGATCATCGGGTTGGACTTACACACGTAGGGTGCCAAATCCCTCTCACTTATTAACTAGGATTAGGGTTGCCTTGGGATCCGCAGACCCACCAACAACAATAGTACATGACAGCGATAATCTGTGCAATGATAACTTTATAAGAGTTCAAGATAGGTCTATTTGAAGCTAAATGTATGAACTGGAAAAAGTGAAAAGAGTTAGAATTAAAGTAGAATCATTGTGCTATTGTATTGTGGGTCCTATCAGTGGATAAGGATCAGTTGGCCTCGCCACGAGTCAAGTCGACGGGACACGCGTCCCGCCAACGGCAACCTGGGTTATGCATGGATTGCCTGAGTGAACAACTATATGTATAGTGTAATTTCATTTTGAGAAATATAGTTGCTATGTGAGCTTGCTGTGGAGAGTGTTTTCTATCTGTGTTACTGAGTAGCATGATCTATGTTCCTGTGCAAAGCAAATTCTAAGTTGGTATCAGAGCCATACAGGGAGTGTACACAGTACATCATCGCCGTTGAAGAGAGCTTTGGGAGAACTGTCTTCTGAGAGTTCGAGGTTTACGGCGGGTTGAAGACGGAAGGAGAAACACTGGTGCCGAGAGTTTAACACATAGAAGCTTGGTAAGCTTGAGACTGTGTGAGGATTCAAAGACAAGGGTTGTCGGTTAAATCAGAACCTCAGCAAACGGAATTTTGAAATTTTGAAGCAGGCTATTCGGTGTTTGCAGTCAGTGTGCAATCAATCGGACACCGTTTGACAAACGGTGTGAAGCTTCAGCTTTCCAGTAGTAGGGCGATCTCAGAGCAACTGATTTGGCTAGCCAGAAAGCTGTGAAAAGCAAGCCAAGTTCAAGGCTATGAGAAAAACCCTGATCTAAGGTTGGAAGCCAAAAAGCAAAGTTTTCTTTCTATTTTAAACTATTTTTTGAGCTGTAAAAGCACACAAGAGGGCGCCCTAGCAGTGCGAGCCTGATCAGGAGTGGCCATGGACAGCCGTGACTCAGAGAGAGAGAGAGATTGTTGAAAAATCCTCAAGGGAGCCATAGCTGGAAAAAGTAGGAGGAGGAAGAGCCCGCAGGCAGATCGCACGTGGTGGAGAGAGGTGGGTTCCTAGCGTTCCGAAGTGAGTAGTGCTTGTAGGCACGTGGATCAATGCACAAAAGCATCTAGGACCGTAGGATGAGTCCCTATGAAGATCAATGATTGAGATCATGCTTTTGGAAAGTAGTGTGAGCCTTTGGATCGGAATAAGCCATTAGATGACAAGTCAAGGGGCTGTGAAAGTTTGAAGGGCAACTGGGCCTTCAATTTCATTAAAAATTTTCATACTGAAATGGGAGTTGGGTCCCTTCACAAGTGAAAAGTGAAGTTTCTTCAAGGTGAAGAAACAGTTCAAAAACAAAGAAAATCCCTATTTTTGGGTCCTTTGCCCATTTTGACCCAAACGAAAGGCTATAACTTCCAAACAAAGGGCACCCAGACTGTACATGCAAGTACGATACAGCAAAACAGAGTGATTGAAGTGGAGAAAGTGTTCGGAGTGCGCCAGAAGTGATTTCACCATTCTACTGGGCACAAAGTTGGGAGTTGACGATTGAGTGCATTTCAGAAGGCGACGTCGATTTGGCTTTCAAATTGGTGGAAAAGCGGCGAGTGGCCTGGTAAGGGAAAAAGTGCAGGTCATTATTTTCAACTTCTGACATCATTGTTGGCCTCGGCATACTGTTTTTAGCCTACGACAGAAGTTTCAAGCAGTTTTGCGATGGCAAACATGGGAGAGTCCATTTTGAGTGAAAGTAGCAAATTGGACGGGATTTCCAACTATGCAGTGTGGAAATTCAAAATGAAAAACATACTGATGGAGAAAGACATGTGGGAAGTCAACACAGGTGATGAGAGAAGGCCGCCAAATGAAACGGATATCAAAGTGTTCGACAAAAAGATGAGGAAGGCTTTGACCTTCATTAATTTGTCAGTGAAGGATCACATCATTACCCACAGATGTGATGCTGTGACACCCAGACAGGCATGCGATGTGCTAAAGGAGCAATTCGAGACGTCAAATCCATCAAGAATCATGTTTCTGAAGTCAAAGTTGAATAGTGCCCGCATGGAGCAAGGAGAGCACATTCAGACGTACATGACCAGAATCAAGACAATGAGGGATGAACTGCATTCTATTGGTGAGCGCATACATGATGTGGAGCTGGTGCACAATGCATTGTGCGGCATTGCAGAACCCTATCAGATGTTTGTGAGCGGAATAGCATCAAGAGAAAGGTTGCCAACCTTTGACGAGCTCATAGGAATCTTGATGCAAGAAGAGCAACGGCGAGAAATGGTGAAAGCTAGACGTCAAAATACTGACGATCAGGCACTTGCGACACGCCAAAAACAAGGCAAGGGCAAGGGCAAGAAGAAGTCTAAGCAGCAATTTGCCAAGTCTCAGGAGGATGAGGGATCTTCCGGTAAGACCAAAAAGAAAGGCAAGTGCTTCCATTGTGGTAAAAAGGGCCATTGGAAAAGTGAATGTCGCAAATTCTTGGCAGAACAAGGCAAGGGGAAACCAAAGCAAGCAGGTAACCTTGTCGATGAGGGTGAGATTGAAGACTCTAGCATCTTCATATCTGCATTGTCATCTAATCAAGATGATCAAGCGTGGTATATTGACTCGGGAGCCACAAGACACATGACAGGTAACAAGAATTGGTTCAGTAGCATGAAAGTGTTGGATAATGGAACGTCTGTTTCACAGGCAAATGACGAGGTGTGCAAGATCAAGGGGGTAGGCATTGTTTCAATCCAACTACCTGATGGAAAAAGCAGGATGATCAGAGAGGTACTTTACGTACCAGGTTTGAAGAAAAATCTACTTTTTGTTGGAGTCATTACTGATCAAAAGTTGAAAGTAGAATTTGCCCATGATCGTTGCTTTGTGAAGGATCTGAACCAAAAGTTCAAAGTTATTGCGGATGGAGAAAGGGAGCCCAATATAAAATTGTACAGGTTGAATGCTACAATCAAGGGGCAACATGGACTTGTATCATCCATTCCATCGCAAATTGAGTTGTGGCATAAGAGGCTTGGTCACTTGAACTTGGGAAGTCTCAGTTTGATGAGGAAATTGGAGATGGTAATAGGATTGCCTACCATTGAAGACCACTTGAAATTGATGTGCGAATCATGTGTATATGGGAAGCAGCATCGAGAGAAGTTCAATAAAGGGGGTGTTGCAAGAGCAAAGAACATCCTGGATTTAATCCACACAGATTTATGCGGGCCTATGAGGACCATGTCCTTAGGTAAAGCCTTCTATTTCGTGACCTTTATTGATGATATGTCACGAAAGACGTGGATCTACTTCTTGAAGAAGAAATCAGATGCATTTGTCAATTTCAAGAACTTCAAAGCATTGGTCGAAAATCAAACAGGTAGGAAGAACAAAGTCCTAAGATCAGATAGTGGAGGTGAGTACAAGTCTAATGACTTCAATGATCTTTGTGATCAATGTGAGATTAAAAGACAATTTACGCAAGCTCATACTCCTGCTCTCAATGGTGTAGTTGAGCGCAGGAATCGTACGATTGTGGAAAGTGCCAGATCTATGCTAGCTGAGATGAAACTACTAAAGGCTTTTGGTCAGAAGCATGCAATACGGCAGTCTATCTTCAGAATAGAAGTCCTACCATTGCCATACCAAAGATAACACCTGAGGAAGCATTCACGAAGAAGAAGCCAAAGGTGAACCACTTGCGAATCTTTGGATGTAAGGCCTTTGTACACGTTCCTAAGGAAAAGAGACGTAAACTTGATGTGAAAGCTATCAAGTGCATATTTCTAGGATATGATGATCGTGTGAAGGGCTATAGATGTTTTGATCCAGTGGAATACAAAGTCCATATAAGTCATGATGTTATCTTTGATGGATCCAAGATGTATGAAGACGAGGATGCTGAGAAGATAGATACATCCAGTGGGAAAGATGGTATAGTGAGAATACCACCTGATGATGATCCATTCATTGACCTTCCGAGTGATGAGCATGAGGATACATCTTAGGATACTACTACTCAACCTCAAGAGACAGGTTGGAGAGGTAGGAACAAACCTTTTGGTGCAAGAAGGATTAAAATTGCAGGTGACAAACGCAAGGAGAAGGATGTACCGTGGGATACATTTTCACCAGGAATCCAATCACCTGACAGGAAGCTCCCTAAGTGGTTTAAGAGATTGTTGGAGAGCCGCGACATGGATGACTTTCCAGGATCATCTAGCCAAGGAGAGCTACGAAGGCCAACAAGAAAGAAGACACAACCTGAGAGGTATGAAGCAAATTATGCTCTCTTATCTAGTATTATTCAAAGCAAAGAACCTTCGACTTTTGGTGAAGCGAAGGGTGATGACATTTGGGTCAAGGCCATGGGAGAGGAGATGGAGTCAATTCCTAAGCATAGCACATGGGACTTAGTAGAACCACCAGTTGGCAAGAAACCCATTGGTTGCAAATGGGTATACAGGACTAAGTACCATGTAGATGGAAGTATAGCAAAGCACAAGGCAAGATTGGTGATCAAATGGTATGCACAAAGTAAAGGCATCGACTATGAGGAGACCTTTGCGTCGGTATGTAAGTGGAATACTCTACGTCTACTTGTTGCTTTAGCTTCATATTTTGGTTGGCCTTTGCATCAGATGGATGTGAAATCTGCTTTTCTGAATGGTGAGTTGGAAGAAGAGGTGTTCATGGATCAACCTGAAGGCTTTGTAGCGAAGGGACAGGAAAATAAAGTATGTCACTTGAATAAAACACTTTATGGTCTTAAACAGGCACCACGTGCGTGGTATAGCAGGATTGATGCCTACTTTCGTTCAAAGGAGATGGTGAGAACACACTCTGTGTGAAGAATTGCCAAAAATTGGCAAATCTAGCTTGATCAAAAACCATGTAGAATAGTGTAAATTGTGTACACAAGTGGGTCCCACACATGTGAGGCCATGATGCTACATGGGAAACCCATCCTAATGTAGGTTAGGTCAAGTCAAGAGAGTTGGTCATGTCTATTTGGTGGTCATCCCTACTTTATAGGACCTACACCTAAGTTTAAGGTGAAAATTTGACCAACTAGCTACCTACCAAGCATAACTCTAGGAAATAGACTAGGGTTTCATTTTAGGTCAAGGAGAGTGAGTTAACTTCCTTATTACATGCTGGAAATTCACCTAACTTCAAGAAGGAAGTCGAATTTGCTATGTATTCCCTCTCTCCATAGTGAGAAGATAGAAAATTTTTGGAGCTCATTGGCAATCTCAAGCTAGTTCACTATGTACATTGAGTTTTTGTGATCCAAATGAAACCAAATCAATTTCTACTTGTTTCTCAGGTTGAAGGCCGTACTACAGCTTGTAGTACACACGTGTGGGCTCGGATTTCAATGTTTATCAATGCTTTTGATTGTTAATGCTTGTTGTTTGTCAAATTGCCAATCTAGATCAACTTTTTTGTGTCTAGTTTTTTGATAGATTGTTAAGCAAGCATCCAATCACTCTTGTGGATATTTTGTAGATCCATTTATGGTCCTAAAGTACAGTACTTTCACATGGTATCAGAGCCAAGTACAAGAGCATAAGCCATTGATCTAATGCAAATCCATTTTTAGCAAGTTTCGGTGCTAAAAACTAGTATTGAGAGGGCAAGCTAGAATCTTGATTTTGGTGAGGAGATTTGATCCCAAACTTGGTAGGGGTCCAAATCCGTACTTTCCACATGTGTGGGCACCTCTGAACCTGCATTTAATGCATGGTATTCATTTGGTCCAAAAAAATTCAATTTGTGAGCTATTGGTGTAATTTTTGGTGGAGATCCTAGGATAATCTACCAAGATCATTTGCCATTGATTAGATTTGAATTTGTTTCATGGAATATAATTAATATAGGCTGATTTCAAGTCCTATTAAGGTTAAAAACAGGTCTTGAAAGTACACCAAGAAGGAAGAAAGAGATTAAGTCATTTTTTTGTCCAAAAATAGCCAAAATTGGCAAGATTTGATTGTAAGTAGATTTCACATCATCTTATCTTCATTCCAACTTTGTGAGGGAGTGCTAGAACTGAGATTATAAGTCCATTTGTTGGATTAGAAATCTAATTTGAGTGAAAAACTACAAGAGAGAGACCTTAGTGAGTTTCTAGAGACAATCAAATCCATTTCTTGGCAAGATTTGTTTGAAAGTAGTTTTCACTTCATCTTATCTTCATTCCAGCTTTGTAAGGGAGTGATAGAACTATGATTATAAGTCCATTTGTTGGAATAGAAATCAAATTTGAGTGAAACACTGCAAGTGTGAGACCTTTGTGAGTTTCAAGTCAATCAAATCTATTTCTTGTTTGTAGAAGTCACTAGTAAGATGGGATCTGCTGGAGCATACCTTCTAGAAGCTAGTGAGAGGTTGAATTCTACAAATTATGCTATTTGGAAGGTTATAATGGAGTCACTCTTAGTGCTCCAAGACCTTTATGAGTTCTTGATTGAAGATGAAGATGAACCTCTAGGTGCACAAGAGTTAGCTAGATACAAGAAGAGATCTAGGCTTGCACTTCATTGTGTGAAGATGAATGTGAGCAATGATTTGTTGAGAGAAGTATCAGCATGTACTAGTGCTAAAGAGGCTTGGGAGTCTTTAAAATCAATCTATGAGTCTAGCAACACTTCTAGAGTTCTTATGCTTAGAAATCAAATTTTGCAAAGCATGAGAAGAAGTGAGGAGAGTGCACATGATTATGTACTCAGAATCAAGTCTCTAAATAGGGAGTTGGCTTCCATTGGAGAGAAGATTCATGATGGAGAGCTTGTACAAATTGTTGCTTTTGAAAGAATGAGCTTGGCGAAGGAGGAGATCACTCAAGAGGAGATCTTGGCAAAGTGTGATGTTGCTTGCATTGAGGAGGAGCATCAAAAGGAGGAAGATCTTGAGGATCAGCCTCAAAGCATGAGAGTTCCAAGGGAGTCCTCAATGACAATGGCCGAGTCATCAAATTGCATGCAAATTGTCCATTCAAGTGTGCATCTTGCAAGGGTGGTGAGCATTGGAGAGTCTACTATCTTTGAATACTTTTTGGAAAGTATTAGTAGACATGAGGTGACTTGTTTCTTACCTTTAAGATCCATGGTGTTTATTACTTTGTATGACAAGACAATGAAATGGGATGCTTTGAAATCTACATTTGTTGTTGATAAAGCAATTTCATTGGATAACTATTTTTGTAATAGTTTGAATAGAGTCATAAAAGATGAAACATCATTTGCTTTGGAAATCTTTGTGTCCACATGCTTTGTGCATGATCATTCCAATGTAAGGACCAAAGATTATCCTATTTCAATGATAGGAATAATGGTAGTGTTTTGCTCTTCAAGTAGAGATTGTAGAATCTACTTGTTTTCAACCAAAGAATTTGTCAATGGTGGAAATGTGATCTTTCAAGAGTGGAAGATTTGTAAACTTGAAGAAGCACCTTTGGATCAACACATTATTCAATTCATTGATGTTTTGGAGTCAAGTCAAGTGGAGGATCAAGCTCAAGAACCGAGGACTCCAAGAAGAATCTTGAGTATCAAGATGGAGCCATCTAGGCTCAATCATATGGATCAAGCAAGACAAGTTGTCTTTGGCAACATTATTTATGCACTTAATATTTTCATTGATGTATCTTCAAGTGCACAAAATGCCTTGGAATCCATGGCTTGGCATGATGTTTAGTTTTGAAGTGTGCTACATGTATATAGACACATTTATGGAACATCTTGTAAGGGATCCTCTAAGAGGTGGTGAAAGATCCTTCATGGACATCATTCTCTATTGGAGTCTCAAAAGTTCCTTCTTTGTAGCTGGATTTTTTAGACACTTCTAAAAGCTTTCATTGATCTATCAAGAGAGTTGTAAATAGATCAAGCTAAATTTGAGGAGGAGTGTGAAGAATTGCCAAAAATTGGCAAATCTAGCTTGATCAAAAACCATGTAGAATAGTGTAAATTGTGTACACAAGTGGGTCCCACACATGTGAGGCCATGATGCTACATGAGAAACCCATCCTAATGTAGGTTAGGTCAAGTCAAGAGAGTTGGTCATGTCTATTTGGTGGTCATCCCTACTTATCAAACTTTTTCATATGAAAAACACTTGACTCAGAATCAAAGGTAGTAGTAATATTCAAAAAGTTCATCGTATTGCCATTAGACTCCTAATTTTTTATGGTCAAGTATTCCAGAGGATAAATCCATTTGGCATTGTCGAGGGTACAAAATTGTTCTTTATCCAAAAATAAAAGCGCAACCGGGTTGTTAATAAAGCAGATGTCATCTATATATTAAAAAGTATTTTTGAATGCCCGTAAGTACTCAATTTCTCCAAGCCTGGCAAGCCTTTTCATGAAATGCAATTCATAAAATGAGAGATATCAGTTACACCACGTAGGGGAACAGGCAAAGCCCATAGGTATACCACAAACTTCTCTCCAAGCTTTGTTTCCAAGTCTCACAATGCAGTGGTCAATCAATAAATTATTCCATTGGCAAAGTAGTAGTTTTTCCATATGAGTCCATTTTTCATTAGGTTTATTTACCCACCTCCATTTACATTCCTCATGTCCAGGTTTTCATTTATAGACAAGAAAATCATTCTTGTTGAATTTGAAAGCATACAATATCAATTTTCGTATAATAGTTGGATTAACGTAGAGGAATATGATTAAGCCCTTTCCTCAGGTCATTTCTTAAAATCTTATTGTCTAAAATTCCAGTGTTCATAGAGATAACATGCCCAAAATTTACATCAATAAACTCTCTAAAATGTTTATACTTCAAGCAAGAACAAAGTGGAATGTTATGAAATTTGAACTTGCAAAAAAACTGAAAAGGCTTCTACCATTCACGCTTCAAATGTGGAAAAAAGGTCCAACCAAATACAATATGCTCAAAAATCTCATCAATGTACCAAAAACTTAGAGTAAAGTCTCATAATAAAGTTGCTTAACATTTATACTCTCAAAGCATCTATTGTAGTGATGTAAATGTAAAAGCATCTTTCCTTTATCTCTTCTAACAATAAGCCTTCGCCTACCAACTGTATAGACCTCCAATACTCTAATATCTTCAATATCTTGCTGCACATGGATAAATCATGGTAAAAATTCAGCTTTTTGATAGGACGATTGCCTTTTCCACCACTATTTTGCCCCTCATTGCCTTTGTTAGAAAAGTATTTCCTCTTCTTGTTGCCACTACCTGAAATGACTGAACTTGGATTTTTTAAATTGAAGGACCCTGTTTTTTTGCTTGAATTTTGTAAGCATTTATCCTGTAAGGTAGAGAAGCTGGATTTTTTAAAGAAGATGTTCTATTTCTTGTATATTTGTGGCATCGCCAAGATGTGCAAGAATCTTGACAGTAGGATTAACGGAAAGTTCAATGGCAGCTTCAATCATATGTTGTCTGATGTACATAAAGGCAATGTGGGCTTTAACAATATCCCTAGTAGGCTTTTGAAGCCAAAGAAAGAAAGCGTTCAGTTGGTTCAGTAAAGATGCACCAGGAAAAAACTTGGCGAGGTTTTCATCATATACCAGATAGCTTGGTCAAACCAAATAATAGAAGAGTTATTTTTACACTTGTTGCCACATCTGCATTTAAAGAAGGATCTTTTCCAGTCCCAGATTCTAGCTTGATGCAGGCTCATTCTCTTAAAGCCAATCTCAAAATGGCCTCTAGTTCTAGCCCAAGTTTGTTCAGAAGGACATCTAGTAGGTTCAAATCTGCTCATTTTTATGACAGTATCAAAGGCAATAGGTGTATCAAAGGAGGGATTTTTATGTAATGAGACAACCTTGCATGCTTGTACTTCAGCATCAGTAAGATGAGTAAGCGCAATCCAAAGTTCATTGGAAATGGGTGCCAAAAAATTCATAGAAGGAAGGCTCCAAAGCTTGTAGGTGGTCTTGGCAAATTAGAATTCAATAACACGATTTGGTATCAAGGGTACTTGGCAACTTCTGGGCAAAATTTGAAAGCAGATTGATTATCAACCTCACAAATTTCTTGGGAGAAGGATTCTAATTGGGATGCATTGTCTTCATCAAGGTCTTCGGTAACGATCAAAGGGTGCGGTGAGGTAGGAGGTTCAAAAAGGGTAGAGGTATCAACGGAAACGTCACCATTCTCTTTTTCCAAACAAGCAAATATATTTCAAATATGTAAATTGTAGAATTTTTTTTCAGCAACAATACGTTTAGCTTAGTTGGAGTGGTCTATATAAATTTTTTCAACCATGCATAGGGTTTCCTTACTCTTAATGAAATCCATATAAATTCTGATCCAATCCATAGTAGTCATAAGGTCAACGAGGCAAAAGATCTTTTAATCAGGTCCAGCAGCATCACAAGTAGCTTTATCATAGGAAGCAATAAAATTGTCAACATCAACAACTTTCTTCATGCAACAAATAACAGTCTGAACAAAATGGTTAGGAGGAGGAAGGGGCTCCCCATAACTAAGAGCAATAGCGTCATGGAACCATCCTGTGGACTACACATCAAAAAGTCCTTGTTAGCCATAAAATACAAGTGAAGGTGAAGGTAAGGTACTACCCCGGCCAAAAGGTAGTCGGGTTGGCATCTTAAAAAGATGCTTAAAGAGAGTAACAAAATATCACATAGTCCCTCTTGGCAAGTCAAGACCAAACCCTTTGAACCCTTCAATTTATAGCATGAAACGTTAAAATATACCTGTATAAAGTCTTACAGTACAGAGTACCATAAAGCGAAGCAAGTTTTAGGACACCCAATTGTTACCTGCCACCATCCCACAAAACAAAACCACACAAGTTAGTTATATGAGGAAGACAGGCGTCATAGCTGAGCATCAGTTGTTATCCATGTCTGAAATAAGATTCACTACTTTTTCAGCTTGATTGCAACTAAAAAAGATAATACGTCCAATCTTCCCTATTACAGTTTTCACGATTCGCAATACATTCTGACCTTTCACAAAGCCATATCAGGGCAGATGCCATACTGATCAGTACAAGAGCAAAAAAACGTATTAAGTTCTTAAGCATTCTACATGTAAGAAGCCATCTTAAAATACACAAATATATAGAGAAATGACTTCGGCAACAATGGTAGGTACTAGGGCAGATCCGTGCCATACTAACCCCAAGGATATCCCATGCAAAGCATTTGGGAGTCCGATCACTTTACGGCTTGGGCAAATCCATGCCATTCAAGAACTATCGTTCTTTTAGAACCCAAAAAAAACCCAAATAATAAATTTTTTTTTCATTGATATATGCAAGTAAGCATTTTTTAGCTTCATAACTTTAAAAAAAAACCCATAATGCTATTTTTTATAGAAGTCTCAAAAGCCTACATGAATCGTATTTGTAGTGTAGTTGAAACTACCTTCCATGTTTGTGAAGTACAAGCTTTATACTTGAATACAAGGAGATGCCATTTCCTGCAAGCTACCCATCCTCAATTGCTTTGAGTCGAACCCTGCCTATGTACTATTGATATCATACTGAAAGCAATGGGTCAATTGTAGTGTAATCCCATTATGCAGTGTAGTAATCTTATACCTATATTATTATCAATCATACATGATTCTTTGTCAAAAGCAATTGTAAGTTAATCCACATGTAGTAGCGTCATACTTTCCAGCATTCTTTAAGAGTTTGAATATTAGCACATCTGAAAGATAGCAAGTCATTTGTATCATGCTTGTTCAAGGTGGTTACTACTATCCATCCTTATAGCATGTCTTTATGATTACATTCAAGAAGAGACAGTTTGCATTGTACACATGTTGAGCAAACATATATTCAGTATGCCATTGTTATCAAAAAAAAAAAATGAAGGAGATAGGAATCATTTAGTGCGGCCACCTTCCATAAGTAAAACCAAATATCGATTTAGAGATGGCCTCTAACCACTGAGGGCAGCCAACTACAACACGTTGTTTGTTAAGATGGCATCATATCATAAAATCAATGAGTAGAGAACATGCTCCATCGCGTTTTTGATGGCACATCCCTGTGAATCTGTAGGTGGCAGCATATACTCAATATCTATTGCACAAATAAAACAAATTGAGCCAGCAGCCCACTACCCTTCTTGACTTCCGTTGGCCAGCGGCTTCTTCAATCTTGTATATGAAGTAGTTTACTTGTATACTACTGAAAGCATCCACTATGCATTAGTTCGTTGTCAAGAGACAATCAGCAGTATGAAAGGTTGCATCTCATACCTATGGCTTATGTTCACGGAAATGTTAGAGCCAGCGCCCACTTGTAGAGGCCTCCACCACGTATTTGGAGGCTACAGTTTAGTACCAATCTACGATTATCACAATATTTCGTGAGTTCATTCCCTTCATAGCAGAGTTAAAGGATGCATACCTCTCAATATAAGTGATTACAAAGCCAAACCATTGATAGCTTCTTACCTCTAATTGCAGCAATCTTTACATGATTACTCTTCCACAAGCTTTCGCAGGTCTCCTCTCATCCAATACATGAATGGTAGCCTAGAGAGAGAGAGAGAGAGAGAGAGAGAGAGAGAGAGAGAGAGAGAGAGAGAGAGAGAGACAGAGAGAGAGAGAGAGAACCCACCAACCGACCCGTAGATAGTAAATCCCCTCAGGGGCAGTTACCTTCCCGTAAGGGATAGCTAACTGCCCACCAGAAGACAATCGATATTATGTTGTAAAGAGTAAGAAAAACTTGAAAAAGACTCAGAGATAAGTAAATTTTTTATGAGAAGACAAAGTTTATCCCTCATAAATCCATTTTTTTGAAAAGTGTAAATTTTAAAATTAGCCTTCAACTTAAGGAATGCCAACTTTTTGGTTTTTCTGTGTATATTGATTGGACTCTACTCAATGCAATTTTATGTAGTTAATTGGATGCACATTCAATTTTAATTAATTGTCTAAATCAAGTCTGTCCAAAACTAGAGCTAAAAATAATAATTTCAAATCTCCCAACAGTGGAGGTACATCATGCATCGTGGCTTTCAAAGTAGATGTATATTATGCATTCGAATAGTCCAATTGAACATCCTGACACTATAACCATCGATTGTCAATCCTATAATCATACCATTTCAATGTTCATATGGCGTCAAACCCAGTTTCTACTATATTCCACTTCAAAATGCTAGTTAGTATCTATCATACATACTTATGAAATTATAGCATACTAAAATGTATTTGTTTCATGAAACATATTTCTTTGCCATTCTATTTTCAAGTCCAATTGACATATAAGTTTCAAGGCTACCTATCAAAGGCAAAACCTAGAGATCAATGCATTTTTAAATATATTAGACTTTTTAAACATAGAAATGCAATGTTGTTAGGAGTAACATGTCACTCAAAACTACTGACGGTTCTCTTATTCTTTTGTCTACGTCTCTACCTAAGATCTCAATTTCACCTTCTCATGGTTTAATTTCAAATGGCTTAATAGTGACCCACCAGTTTGACCAAACCTGCCAAAATGAAACCCTTTGCCCTTGAGATCTTACAAAGTTCCCTTCCCATCAAAGCCAAATACAAAAGGTGACACTTGAAGCATTTGCTCTAAATGCAAGTTTGTTGAAGAAGATGTGATCCACTTATTCTTTGCTTGTTATCTTCCTCTTTGGAATGCAGTTTGTGATTTTTTTTTATAGCTAAGTTCCATGTTAAGTATAGGAATGTTTGCCACTCCTCGCTCCTACTCAATGATCTTTTTCTTTTTCAGATAAGTCGTAAACAAATTCTGGCAATGTATCAGAGCTCTAACTATGTGCGTATTTAGTTGGATAGTTGTTTAAGGAAATTACTAGGTTTTTTTTTCTCTCGAAAATCTAACCGTAGATTTATAATTTTCTTCAACAACCTCGGAAAACATCAACTTACGGAAGCAACAGTTTATCGACCTCCTTAAATAAAAGCAAGGGGGGAGATGAGAAAATCACAAGTCTTGAATTCCCTGCCATTTCTATCTAACCAAATTTTCGAAAGAGCGCACTGAAAAGGTCAGTCATTGATTTCCATAAAGGTGCATAGCAATGAAAAACAAATGTGTTACATCCTCATCTAATGTTTTGCACTTTTTGCTAGGTTTTGCTTGCTTTGAGGTGTTGTCGTACTTTTTGTAAGAAGTCCTCAATCAAAGGTTAATCGTTCAAGAAAGAGAGAAAAAAAAACTCTACGGGTGTACACAAAGCCCCACCAACTCATGGGAATATTGTAATGCATTCTTAAGCATTGGATGAGGGAGTCACCTTAGGAGCACACCCCACTCTTGATTGGGGATGAGGAATGCAATTTGATTTTGAAAAAAGACCTTTTATTTTCATTCCACACTTTTGATGAGTGGTTGCTTTCAACTAAAATTTCCATTCCACACTTGGATGAGTGGTTTCACTTTAAAGTTCAGGCACTGCAGTATATTTCCAGCTTGCAAATGCCAACCCTCTGTCAGCCTGCAGCCCTTCACAGGCTTTGTCTGGCCAGCGCCAGCGAGTACACTCCTCACCAGCGATCGGACAATAATATCTAACCAATTGTTTTGTCAGGAAAAAAATAATACATGGCGCCGTGTGTCAAATGACGATTTGATACAACTCATTTAATACATATATTTTTTTTGAGATCGAACTCAATATTATCTATGACAACGTGGCACTTGGCGGCTGTACAATTGTAAGGCACAATCTCTGTCAGCGTATGAGAAGGCGCCACCTGGAGGAAGCTATCCTAACTTTGTAAGTACATCCAGATTGATACCTGTATTAATTATGGATTTGTACTTTATTGGATGTAACTTTCAATTTGACTTTCTCTCCAATGTCTATACACTTTAGCAGCTTTACAAATATCTCAAGTTTAGACTTCAAACTCTTGGAATGAAAAACAAATGGAAATTCTAAATGTTTTAGACTTTGTTGTGACACCGGTATAGCGATAAGTTATGTAGATGATGTGCTTCTTTTGAAAGAGAGTTTGTGCTTAAAAAATGCATTGTCTAGATGATTCTCTTGATTTGAGTTGATGTGTGTTTTCTTAAGCGAGTTTGAGGAAAAAAGAATGCATTGTTTTAGTTTTGTTCGGAAGGGAGAATCTCTCTTGATGATGTGCAACGAAAGTGCCGAAATATGGCAATTCTCTCCTTGGTGAGTTTGAGCATAAAAGTGGCCTCTTTTTGTTTTAGTTGTCATAAATTGCAATGTCTTTGGTATTATTATTTAACAATTCAATGCTTAAGCAAAGCGTGTTTTGACAATTTTAATCATTTATTTAGAATCCATTCATATTGCAAGACAACTGTCGTTGTGATCTTTCAGAACACCTTGACTCTATATTTTCTAATGCCACCTTCAAAAACATTTTCTACATGTGCTTCTCAAATATTTCAAACTTCCATCATAGCTCTCATGTGGACGTTTAATAAGAGATTGACACCTAAGCATGAATATTTAGAAACCCACCTTGCAGTGTTCGGGAAACTTTTTTGAGGTTCCCCTCAAAATTCTCATATCTTTAGGAGTATTCCGGCTACTAACAGGGGATATGCTTCTACTTGCCGGTTTTCCCCTATAAAATCTTAAATTTATCACGTAAAAAATCCTGCAAAATTTTGTAGTCGATTTTTGAGAAAAGATGTCGGTTCCATTCCTTAAGAATGTCGGCTTTCCCGAACACTGCCACCTTGTTACTCAAGGTTTTTCTTGGAGTCCTCAAATCTTGAGCTTGCTCCTCCTCTTGACTTGACTCCAATTCATCAATGATTTGGATAAGATGATGATCCATACATGCTTCTTCAAGTTTGTAAGTCTTCCACAATTCATGAAAGACCATAATCCCACCATTGACAACTTCTTTGGTGGAATACATGTAGATTCTACGATCTCTACTTGAAGAGCAACAAATTACCTTTACTCCTATCATTGATGTAGGAATTTCTTTGGTCCTTACATTGGAATGATCATGCACAAAGCATGTGGACACAAAGATTTCTAAAACAGATGATGTTTCATCTTTTATGACACTATTCAAACTACTACAAAAATAGTTATCCAATGAAATTCCTTTATCAACAACAAATATAGATTGGAAGGCATCCAACTTCATTGTCTTGTCATAAAAAGTACTAAACACCATCAATCTTAAAGATAAGAGGCAAGTCACTTCACGTCTACTAATACTATCCAAAGGATTCAAAGATAGTAGACTCTCCAATGCTCTTCACCCTTGAAAGATCCACACTTGAATGGAAAAACTGCATGCAATTTGATGACTTGGCCTTTGTCTTTGAGGTACTCCTTGGAGCTCTTAAGTTTTTAGGTTGATCCTCAAAATTTTCTTCTCTGTAATGCTCCTCCTCAATCCTTGCAAGCTTCTTGTCACCAAGATTGTTAGTTGCATTCTCAATAGCAACACAAGCTTCCATGTTTAGATCCTTCTGATATGCAATTATCATCCTTCAAAATGGAACAAACACCATGCTTGAAGTGGACATCCAAACCACTTTCCACAAGTTGACCAACACTTAGCATATTTTTGGTGATTGATGGTACATAAAGAACATTTTCTAGATCCATATTTTTTGAGGATCCTAGACACAAAGAGATGGCACCAACACCATCTATCATACACTCTTCAACACTTGCAATTAAAACAAAAAATTTAGCATCACTGAAAGAGTGTAAAGTTGAGAAGAAGTCTTTTTCATAAGTCATGTGGGAACTTGCCCCACTATCAATCCACCAAGTGTCTCTTGAATTGCTATTGCTTGTTGGTGAGGATGTAGATGTCATCAAGGATAGATATCCTTCATCCTCCTCTTCATGTGTAACATTTCTTTGTTTGTTCTCCTCCTCTTGTGCTCTTTGCCTCTTGTAGCATTCAGATGCAAAATGCCCCTTCTTTCCACAAAAGAAGTATTTTTGCTTTGACTTGTCCTTTGCCTTTGAACTTGATGCTTGATCCTCCTCCTTGGCCTCCTTTGTTTGATTCTTCTTGGATCCCTTGGTCTTCTTCTTGACCTTGAATGAGAAATTTACTTTCTCATCTCCATCTTGCAATGATAAGGAACTCATCCTAGCTTTTGCATGGAACATCCTACACTCTTTAGCCTAGCACACTATGGAGCTTATCAATTGATGGCAAAGTGTCTTGGATGGAAAAACTTTGAACCAGATTGGAGAACTCATCTCCTAAGCCATTGAGGATCACTTGTACAAGCTCATTATCTAGAATCTTTCTCCAATAGAAACCAATTCTTTGTTGAGAGACTTGATCCTAAGCACATACTCTTGTGCACTTTCATCACTTCTGCTCGTGCTTTGTAAGATTTGGTTTCTTAGCATAAGCACTCTTGAAGTGTTGTTGGATTCATATATAGCCTTTAAATAATACCAAGCTCCCTTGGCCGATGTGCAAGAGGCTACCTCCTTCAAGAGGTCATCACTAACATTCATTTTGATGCAATGAAGTGCTAGTCTTGCCTTCTTCTTACTATCTCTTGTTTTCCAAGAGGCTCATCCTCTTCTTCTAGGACAATATCAAAGGTCTTGGAGCACCAAGAGTGACTCCATCCTCACTTTCCATATTGAGTAGTTTGTAGAATTTAACCTCTCACTAGATCCAAAAAGGAATCCACCAATGGTCTCCATCTTCCTAATGTCTTGTACTAGATTGTACTTATTGGCTCTCCCTAAATTCTTTTTCAAAATTTGCCTCACTAGCAACTCACTTGGTCTTCACAAAGACACAAGTGGCAAAATCCCCTTGATCTTGATTCAAAAAAACACTTAGAAAGGATTCTACAAAACAATGCTCAAGAAAATTGGTTTTGATTTGAACCTAGAAACTCACAAAGGTCTCTCTCTACTTGATTGTCTCAAATTTGGCTTCTAGCCCTCTCAATGGACTTCTAGCCACGGTTCTAACACTCCCTCGCAAGAATGAAATGTAGATGAGATTATATCAAGCAACTAGCAAATCCTATCAATTTTCACCATTTTTGGACAAAAACATGGCTAAAACTTATTCCTTCCTCTTGATGGTTTTCAAGACCTGTTAAACACTTTAAGAGGGCTTGATCCAAACCTCAATTAATCAGATTTAATTACATAAAGTCAAATCCAATCAATGGCATGCAAACATTGATGTTTTTTCCTAGATCTAGCACCAAAAAAACTCATCAAGATCAATCACTATGAAATTCTATGGATCTAATGAAAAATAGAAATTATTTTGAGGTACAGGCCTGTCCACATGTGAACAGTATGGATTCTAACCCTGATCTAATTTTATCCACAAATTTCCACTCTTACATCCGATTTCTAGGCCTTCAAATACTAGCTTTTTGACCAAAAACTTGCTAATCTTGGACTATACACAAGATTAATGATTGCCTCTTGTACCTTGCTCTGATACCATGTCAAAGTACAATACTTTGGACCTTACTTGAGTCTATTAATGACTCACAAGAGGGATTGATTGATTGAACATAAACCAAATACAAACTAGACACACAAAATTGAGATCTAGATTGACAATTTGACATGCATCAAGCAAGAGCAATCTAAAATCATTAATCAAAAGTGATGATCACCCCACACACATGTGGTGCAGTACACAGTACGGCCTGTAGACAAGAAATGATATTAAGAACACTTAGTTTTTGCTTAGATCCAAAAGAAATCAAAGTACATAATGTAGAAGGTCGAGTTTGTCAATGAGCTCTCAAAAATAATCTAAGGCATTACTATGGAGAAATGGTAATACATAAAAAGTGTTACGGCCATATTCAGTTAGGGACATGGAATAGTCTTAATATGGTAGATCGACCCTCCAGTGTTCGAGATTATTGGTCACGTCGAGATTTAATTCCACGTCGAGGCCTGTTGGTGACTAATGACCTTGAGAGGACCCAGACACTCTACTCGAGCCATGCGATGTGATAGTAAGAGGAGAAGGGCTCTACAAGTAACCTAGACCAAAGTTGTCGACGGAATAATCACTACCTCAATATATAGAGAGTAGGATCATGTGCATGAACCCATGCAATGCCCATGCAGGTCAACTATAAATAAGTCACGGCTCTTCATGCATACCTAATGCCTATATTAGTCACACGTACATGCATTGCTCCATTGTCTCTCTTGTGTTTTCATATCCTCATCTTTGGAAGCTTGGAATTCATTGAAGAAGCTTTATGAATCCAAGTCTACTCATAGAGTGTTAAATCTAAGAAGGCAAATCTTTTCTTGTTTACAAAAGAATGAAGAAAGTCCAAGTACTTTTGTTTTGAGGATGAAAGCATTGAATGATGAGTTGGCTTGCATTGATGAAAGCATTCAGGAAGGAGAGCTTATTCAAGTATTTCTTAATGGCTTGTTGGATGCTCATGCTAACATTGTTCAAAGTATTGCTATTCAAAAGACTTCACCAAGTTTGATGGACCTTCAAGAGATCTTGATCAATGAGGAATATAGACTTCAAGCAAGAGGTGGATCTACATTGACACTTCAAGAGGATGCTATATTCACAAAGGGCAACTTTTCAAGGGCAAAACCAAAAGTAAGTGTTCTAAAGGTCAAGATCAAGTGGATGCTTCTTCAAGTGGCAAAAAGAAGGATAGATCAAAGCTCAAGTGCTTCTATTGTGGCATCAAAGGACACTTTGCAAGTGAGTGCTACAAGAAGAAGAGAGATCAAGGAGACAAGCAAGGTAATCTTACCCTTGATGAGGATCGTTTGGATGTTCAAGATGCAAATCATGATGCTTTTGTGATGTCTTCATGTATGCTTGCTAATGATGGAGATCTAGATCCTTGGTGGATTGATAGTGGAGCAAGTTCACACATGACTTTTCACAAAGAGTACTTCACTTCTTTGTTGGCATATGGAGATGACAAGAGGGTGATCTACACGGCCAATGGTGGTGAGTGTGCAATCAAAGGGATTGGCACAATTTCTATTTTTCTCTCTACAAATAGGAATGTTCATTTGGAGGATGTCTTGTTTATTCCATCTATTACCAGGAATTTGTTTAGTGTAAGTCAAATGCTAAGTAAAGGCCTCAAGGTGGAGTTTGATGGAGATGCTTGTTTGATCAAAAGGAAGGATGTCTTGGTTGGAAAAGGTAAAAGACAAGGGAAGTTGTTCAAACTAGATGCTTGTGTTAATGCTAACCAAGTTGGATGTGTTGCAAGGGAGCAAATACCTATTCAAGAGGTTTGGCATAAAAGGATGGGGCACCTCAACTTCAAGTCATTGAAGGTAATGGCTAGGAAGAAGATTGTCATAGGTCTTCCAAGTTCCTTAAGTGGCATCAAACATGTTTGTGAGTCTTGTGCTTTGTCTACGGTCACATAGACTACCTTATACTATATCTATATCTAAATCTACAAAGCCTTTTCAACATGTACATTCGGATAGTCATGGATTTACTACAATTAGCAATAGTGGAGCTAAGATGTATGTAACATTCATTGATGATTTTAGTAGATTTTGTTGGATCTATCTACTAAAGAACAAGGATGAAGTGTATGATGTCTTTATCAAGTTCAAGAATGCAAGGGAGAACCAATTTTCCACAAAGATCAACCTTGTCCCTAATGAAGTGATATCGAATTTCAATGTGCTTACTCCTACAGTGAAATCTAGGGTTGGCCGATAAGGCAATAGCACTCTGATTATTACAGAATATAATTGTTGGGCTGTACTGATACAAACTAATGTCTAACAGTAAATTTATCAACCAAAACGCTTCTTTAATAGATTGAGAAACAGCAATGTATTTTGCTTCTATAGATGAAAGAGCGATAGAGGTCTGCTTACGACTGTTCCATGAGATAGGACCGTTGTCGAACAAGAATGTAAATCCTACTGTGGACTTATGATTGTCTACATCTCCTCCCCAGCTTGCATCAGTATCCACTGAGCTGATGAAGATTGTCGTTGCTGACTTTTCCATAGCAGATGCACTGGTCCGTGGTAGCTCGAATATACCTCATGACTCTTATGAGAGCCTTCCGATGGGTAATGTCAGGATTAGCCATATATTGGCTGAGTGAGCTTACTGCAAAAGAGATGTCAGATCTTGTACAGACCATTGCGTACATGAGAGATCCAAGTATCGATCGATAAGGATACTCTCTCATCTACTCATCTTTTTGCTTGGTCTGGGGACATTGGTCCTTTGAAAAACGCAGGCCTAGATCCATCGGTGAGTGAGCTATCTTACAGTTCATTAGATTGTATTTGTCAAAAACATTGTGAAGATACCTTTGTTGAGTGATATAGATCAGTCGTCTCGCTTTGTCTCTGTGGATCTGAATGCCCAGACAGAAGTGAGCTTCACCTAGATCAGTCATGTCGAACTCAAAAAATAGCATTTGTTTAGAATCCTTGACCAAATTGGTATTGTTGCTAAAAAGCAACGTATCATCCACATATAAAGTGATGATAATGAAGGATTGTTGCACCGACTTGGAATAGACGTTGCAATCAACAGTACTTGGTTGAAAACCTTGTTCGATGAGGAATGTGTTGATCCTCTGAAACCAAGCTCTGGCAGACTGTTTCAAGCCGTAAAGTGTCTTATGGAGTTTACAGACATGATTCTTCATACCTTCCAGAACATATCCTTCGGGCTGGATCATGTAGATGTCTTCTTGTATAACTCCATTCAAATAAGTTGTTTGTACATCAAGTTGATGCACTTTGAGGTCGGCAGCTGCAACATATGACAGGAGGGCTCGGATCAACGAATGCTTGACTATTGGACTGAAAGTCTCACTGTAGTCGACGTTGGGAATTTGAGTGAATCCTCGTGCTACCAGTCTTGCTTTCCTTCGATCAATTGTTCCATTAGCATTATACTTGATCTTGAAGATCCATTTGCAATCAATGATATTGCAGCCAATGGGAGCTTCGACTAGTGACCACATCTGGTTCTTGATCAGAGAGGAATACTCTTTGTCCATGGCTTCTCTCTAGAGATCAAAGTCTGGTTGGCTGAGTGCCTCTTCGACTGTTGTCGGTTCCTGTATCAAGAGACATGCATACTCAAAAGTATACCTTGTGGGCTGTGTGCGCACTTGGCTTGATCTTCTAGGAGGAATCGACTAATGAACCACTCTTGGGACTTGTTGCTGGGTAGCAGCAATGTCTTCGTCTGATTCGCTATCGAATAGTGGATCGACAATGGACACACTTGAGTCTGAAGCTCGAATAGTTGTGTCAATGGCAGGTGATAAAGGTTCTCCTGGAACAATATCTTTGCCTTTGATGTCGACGAACTAATCCTCGATAAAGACTGTATCTGAGTTGTACAAGATTTGTTGGGTATGGGGATCATACAGCTTGTATGTGTTATCAGATGAAGTATACCCAATCAGGATGGTCTTGAGACCTTGGAAGTCCAATTTCTTCCTCGTGTCTTTCGGTATCTATGCATAGGCGACGCATCCAAAAACTCGTAGGTTCTTCACAGAAGGCTTAGAGCCTGTCCACACCTCATGGGGTGTTTTGCCTGAGAGGGCCTTGGTCGAGCATGTGTTCTGGACGTAAGTTGCAGTGGAGACAGCTTCGGCCCAGAAGCTCTTGGGCAGCGATGCATGCACCAACATACATTTAGCTGATTCAACCAAAGTACGATTCTTTCTCTCGGCTAAGCCATTAGACTGAGGACTATAAGGAGTGATGAATTGCTATTCAATGCCTTGGCTCTGGAAGTACTCCTTAAATTCGGTAGAGATGTACTCTCCACCATTGTCAGACCTCAAGGCCTTGATCGTCCTTCCAGTCTCTTTTTCTGCATGCTCCTTGAAGATTCTGAAGCAACTAAAAGCTTTTGATTTCTTTTGGATAAAATACACCATAGTCCTTCTAGAAAATTCATTAATAAAAGTTATAAAATAGTTTGCATCCTTTAGAGAGAGAATCTTTATCGGGCCACAAATGTCTGAATGCACAACGTCTAACAATCCTCTAGCAGTATGCTGATGGCTTGATCTAAATGGTTTCCTAGTCTGTTTACCAACTAGACAATCTTGACAGACAGGTAACTCGACTTTATTACTAGGATAGTCTAGATCAAGAACAATAGAATGTTTAGACATTTCTTGTATAGCAGCATGATTCAAGTGACCAAGTCTATAATGCCAAAGTAAACTTTTATTTGCTTGAATAGAAGTATTGCCAGACAGAACGTAGAAAAGCATTGCAATATTGACACAAATCTGAACGCAGAACAAACAGAGCTGTAATCAGATTAAGTATAACGAAATATACAGATCAATAATGCAGGTGAGCACAAAACAATAGTGGACGTAATTGCGTGCTTCATAAAGCTAATCACACAATCTATAAAGGTAATGAACCTATTACTGACAAAACATGGTTAGACAAAAAATCAATGCGTGCAAACATCTGTGATGTCTATCTCTGATTATCAGTGATGTTTCATCCTGCGTTCAAATTTGTGTCAATATTGTAATGCTCAGAGTTTGTCGACAGTGGAGAGCGGTCCAGTAGACGATGTGGCGTGTCGTCGTGCACTCCTACAGGCCACGTGCGAGATCTCATCCCCACCGCCTAGCCACCCGCCATCATTCCTCTTTGACCCCAAAAGGGCTAGTACCAGGGAACAAGGGTACATTGTCTACAATGAGCTTATATGTGGGTTATGTTATAGTCTCCATTTGCTTATGGGATGAATGCACTCTTTTTGGTGCCTTTTCAGATGCACTCGCTTTGTGCGTAACTTGCATCCTCCAACACCCCCACTCAAGCGAGCATAGGGCGACGGAAACTCCCACTTGCTCGTTCAGGACCAAAACACTTGCTCTGATACCAACTCAAAGTTTGTCGACAGCATAGAGCAGTCCAGTAGACTATGTGGTGTGTCGTCGTGCGCGCCTAGGGGTAGTGTGCGAGATCCCATCCCCACCACCTGGCCACCCGCCATCATTCCCCTTTGACCCCAAAAGGGCTGATACCAGGGGACAAGGGTATATTGTCAACAATGAGCTTATATGTGGGTTCTGTTATAGTCTCCATTTTCTTATGGGACGAATGCACTCTTTTTGGTGCCTTTTCAAATGCAATCATTTTTTTGTGCATAGCTTGCATCCTCCAACACTATGGCATAGGAGACTATGTCATATGAACGCGTTGGCCTTGTATAAAGCTATCCACATGGCGCATTCATCAGTGTTAGCATCAAAGATGCAACCAGTCTGACATCATGTGATGCATGCAACAAAGGGAAGATGTCACGTACACCCTTTACAAAGGACTCCTTCAAGATGACAGAACTCCTGGATTTGATACATTTGGACATATGTGGTCCCTTTTATGTGGTCTTTGTGAGAGGATCGAAATAATATATCACCTTCATTGATGATTTCAGTAAGTTTGTTGTCATCTACTTCATCCACAACAAATCAGAAGCTCATGATAAATTTACAGAATACGTAAATTGGGCTGATAAGTGGACAGAAAAGAAAGTCAAACAGCTATGAACAGACAAAGACGGAGAATATATCTCCAACCGTTTTACTGATTTTTGTAGCAGCCGCGGCATCCTTCACAAGAAGACTGCAGCATACACACCGCAACACAATGGTGTTGTGTAGAATGTGTAGATTCGATGGTGAGCAGCCCTCTGCCTGTCAAAAGAGTTAGAACACAAAGATAGGGACCTAACTATGTCAAGTTGCAGGATTTAGATGATTTCTACTTTCTCCTAACACTAATCCACTCTAACACTACCCTTCCTAACACTAAGCACATCCATACATCATGATTGAGATTGAAAAGAGAGAGAGAGATATATAGGGATGGATAGAATGAGTAGAGAAAGAGGGAGAGAGAGGGGTGAGATGGAGGGTAGCTCATTTGCTCATTATGCATGCTAATGGAAAAGCTTTAACTAATGAAAACAAAAACAACGAAAATAGAGAACAAGAGGGAAAACAACACAATAGCATTAGCAAGAGTGAATAGCAAATGAGGATGCTTGCTCTCCAAAATGGTAGAGTTTTCTCCTTCTCATTAAGCATTAAAAATGGTTACAAATGTTGTCTTTTTATCTTTGGGGTGGCCCTTGCCCCTTGCTTCCTATTGGATGGGATTGCAATCCACACCATCCACAAGAAGCACAAACTAATCTATGGTGTAGAAAGAAGCACACCCCACCTACTACCATTTGACTTTTGACTGACTCAAAAACTTAGTAACTTAAACTTAACTTAGACTTTGGCCTCTAATATTATTTTTTATTACATGGCCCCAAGTCTAGTTTATTTCAAAATTATTTACAAGTGCTCATTAGGCCTCGCATCTTATTTCTACTGATTTCATCATTTATTTATTTACATGCACAATGAGAATACCTCCAATAGGGCCCACGGTCTGAAGCAGTGTCGGTCCCTTGGCACTATGGTGGCTTCGTAGAGGCGGATTTGGCGCGTCTTTACTAGATCAAGTATCATGTGACCTCTTCCATGAATTCCAGTCGCTTGGTGCTCTTCTTGTCCTTGGTAAGGTAGAAGGACTTATGGACATCCGGTAACCAAAACTGATTGATCCAGGTTTGAAATCTTGTTGGCCATGGATCGCTGAGGAAAGCTGCTCTTAGAAAAGTGAACAAGAGCCTGCTTGGCATCTACGTCCATCTTCCACCTGTGCTCTGAGTGAATTCTTGGCCAATTCAGCCTCTCGATCATTATTTTGTCCAAAGGGATGCCGCACTCCGCCCATTTAGATCTGCGTGGGTAGAGAAGGTAGTGGGCATTCACCCATAGTTGTCTTGGACTAGTGGCATATATCTTGATGGCCGCAGCATGCTTGTGCTTGGCTCGGATCCGCTGCTTGCGAGGCCCGTGTCCTACCCTTGGTCTTGTGTGTCTGACCTCGTCACTGCTTGCCCTTGGTCTTGGCTCTGACTAGCCTATGCAACATCATACATTGTGTTAGCGGATTTTAGAGAATCCCCAGATGCCAAGCCAAAGCTGAAGACACAAAGTATCTCTCACCCATGACCGAGGAGGTCTCAGAAGGAGATGAGCAGAAGAAGCTGAGAGCCGAGCCTGAGAGCTGAGGATTACTAGCTAGGATTACAGTTATTTTCTATGTGAGCCTACATGGTGTATCCCAAGGAAGGAACGATCATATAGGAGCTAGTAATGTTCCTAGGCAATGTAAATAAGTGTAGACCCCCTTAAATAATTTAGAGTGAGCCACCTTTTGATGGTGACCTTCTAGTGGAAGGGCTATTTCCACTTGTAATTTCTAAATTAGTGGAATTACCACTTAGGCTCTACATGGGTAGCCCTCTTGCTTATTTAAGGACCCCCCTCTCTTGTGAGAGAGCTTTTATTGTATTGTCATCTCTCTTGATTGAAAAGGCGGACGCCAGGACAACATTCCAGCAAGGGAAGCTGAGACTTGGTTGGAGCTCGCCCTGAGTCGCAACCCGCATTCCCCTATAGTATTGGTGGAATTCACCACCTCCCCTCGTACCAAGTACTTTGCCCAGGCTGGTAAAGCACATTTTCTCTCTTTAGGATATTCTCTCTCTAGATTGTCATTGTATCTCTCTAGAATTTATTGATCCCCAGGCTTCTTTTAATCATGCCTAGATCGTGTGACGTGATTGCACATCGATCCGAGCTCTCTGGACTTCGTTAGAACTGATCAAAGTTTTTCAGCCATAGGAACTTGGCACTTGTTGGATTCTCATCACAGTGGCGCCAGGAGCAGTAGTGGCACTGCTGACACCGGGGACAATGATGGCACCAGTGGCACCGAAAGTAAAGCTTGTAAAGGTAGCTTTACAACACTTAGCTTGAAATAGTTGTCGTTGAAACAAAACAAATGTAGCCATTGACTTTGTGGAATAGCCAAGAGGTTGCACATGGTGTTTGAGGTACCATGTCTGTCACGCAAAATATGACTTTCACAATAACGTCACTGGTCAGTTGCCTCACTGTCAAAACATGAAGAAGTGTACATCTCGCTTGGCTTCAAGTAGCTCTCTTTGAATCAGACACATGCACCCAGAGTTTGCACTAGTTTGATTCCAATACAAACTATCCCTTAGCATATGTTCGAAGTACCATGTCTCTCGTGCAAGATTCAACTTTCACAATTCCTTCATTGATCAACTGTTTTACACATAACACAAGTCAGTGTACTCATTATGTCTGCTCAGAGAAAAGCCTATAACAAGCTTTCCATTTTCACAACAATAACTTTTCAACTTATTCGGTCCAAAGTTTGCTAGTTTCCTCGTGTGGGTATGGATAGGTCACCTTGAATTTGCTCCCATTTTGATCAACTTTCATTCAAAATTTTCGCCAAGAGAGAGGTGTGTGTGATAGTTCCCCTCCACTTATAAAATCAACTGACCGGACACAGAGTAGAGTTCTCAGATAAAAGCCTTTCCAACACTTTGTTTTCCATCTACTAGGACTATGGCTTGATCTAACTTGTTGCCAATCTCTGAAGATGATCCTAGTCTCTCCCCTTTGAGGAAAAACTCAACTGACACTAGATATCACCCATGCTCACTGAGTTTCAGTTCCAAAGGTAGCCATCCCAAATGAAGACCAACTGCTCCATAGAAGATCTCCCCTGAAATTGTCCTTTCCAACTTTTGACTTCCTGCTTGCATCTGGTGGGCGTTGTCACAATTGAAACTTACCCAAGTAACAGGCTAGCCATCCATCCTTTGCAAACATCGAGTTGTTTCGTTGCCATTCATGTGCGAGTACTTGAACTGTGAATCTGCCCCACAGATTCTATTGTCCTCTTTGTTTGATGGTATCAGCCTTCAAAAGAAAGGTTCCTTCTCGATCCATTAGCTCCTTGTATCACAAGCAATCATGCAAACTAGGAAAATCGCGAGTACTAAGACTCACCATGAATACATACAAGCAAGACACTCGGGCAGGTTTACTAACAGGCAGCAAAGACAAGGTCCCTCTTTGAGATAGCCTTGCCAAAGGACCTTTGCCTAGCTGCGCCCATACAGATCGATCACAAAATCAGCCCACAAAGAACAACCACCCAACTATCCGTGCTTTCGCCATTAAGTAGCACATTGCCTTAGTAACGCCCCACCAAATATGGTCGATAGCCCTTATACTAAATGATTGGTAGCTATTCTCGAATATGTCGCCTTGCACCCCACAAGGCACAGACCGTGCTTTCAACAACCTAATGGCAGCACTCTGCCTCATCTGTCTTACGTGCAGACAGCGCCAGACACAAACCGTGGAAACTGACCATTCTTACACCTCAAGGGTAGCACCTCGTCGACTCTGATACCACATGTTGTGCAGGCATCCCAAAGGGGGCCGAAAACCATGACTTAGCTTCTCGACTTTCAACTCTTGTCGTCTGAACCCACTTGACATACATGTAGCCTACTCGCCAACAACAATCAGACTTAACCAACTTGAAGTTCGAAAACCAACATTGAGATCCAATCTAGCTCCATGCTAGATCGGGGGGGTCCCGATGTGGGTGACTTCCCTCCAAGCAAGCCACCCGCAAACTTAACTAACTTGAAGGTTTGTTACAAATGAGTAACATCCATTCCAAGCAAGTCATCTGACTTACATAGACTTAACCAATTCAAAGCTTCGTCACGAGTGCTGGAAGCAAACCTGGCGCCATGACAACCATAAATAGGTAACTTCCACCCAAGCAAGCCATCCAACTCAGCCGACAGCAGCTGATGTACTTCATGAAAACTCTACCTACGTCCTATCAACCGCTGAGAATGCTCATTTTGAACTTACCAAACATGACGTTTGAACGAGTTGTCAGTCTTGTCACTGATAAGAGACAAATGAGAAGGAAGCATTGACCAGGAGAAGGCTCTTTTCACAAAAGGAAAGAAGAAAAACAAGAACAAACCCAGATTTGAAAAGGCTCATTTGAAGTCTTCGAGCAAAGGCAACGACAACCAACAAACTTCCTCCTGTGATCATTGTCACAAACAGGACACATAGCCAATAGATGCTGGGACTGAGACTTGTAGTAGATCTACTGTTGCTCCACATATCGTGTCTAGTATATGATGCATAATAGTGAGGTGGGTGGTTACAGTGCATTCCTGCACATTTTTGTTCGTTGGTTCTTCAATCCATCGGTTTAATTGGGGTCCACTTCAACCACATCCACAAGGGCTGGATCAGCACCTTCCAAGAACTTGAAATAGAACATTTCGTTGAGGGTTTTGCATTCCTTGGAGGTTCTGTCACGTATCTGCAAGTATAGCACTAGGTCAGCTCCTAGCTCCATGGGCTCATTGGGGTTGTACCACCATTTGACAAGGTGAATCTTGGTGGGTTTTGACTTGGTGCCCCCAAGGTTGTAGTAACCACTTCTATAGGTAGTAGGCATAGTGGATGGCCAATCTAATGATGTCATCTTTATGGTGTGCAGTAACAACTGAGAACCTACATAAACTCTCACATGAATCCTTGTAGTTCTCAAAGCTACCTGGAATGAGTGGCCATGTGAATCTGCGGTGTGAACTAGTGGATGGTTGCAGTTCAAAAACTGGCCGTCTAGAGGAAAGTCCATAGGTGGTAGATACAAACTATAGGCGTTGAAGTTCTTGTAGAATAGGTTGTTTGACAAAATTTCTTTTCGGTGCACAAGGTAAGCGGATAAAGGAATGTCAGAGCTTTGAGGTTTTATTGGTCCCCTTGCTACCTCTTTCCTCTAGTACTCATGCAACTGCTTGGCTAGCATAGTTGCAGTAGTTTCTGTTGTAGCTAGTTCCACTTTAGTGTTGGCTATGATCTTCTCATGTTTTTTTTACCCCTCCCTATGGCTTATCTCCCTTCTGTCACTAGCCTCCTTGAGTTTAGTGTATTTCTGCTTTTAGGTATCCCGCTCCTTATTGGCACTAATCAGTTCATTAGTGGCTCTGATTCGAAGGTTTCCTGTTTCTTCAACTCATCTTTTAGACTTTGGATCTCTAGGTCGATCCTCTGTCTTTCCTTTAGTATGAACTTCGTCAGTTGCCTACGGCACTGGTCGGGTTAATCATGGTTCTTTGTGTCTTCCATGTTGGTTACAACAAGGTGTTCCATCACCTATGGTTTGCATTTATATACATGTGATGAATATACAGTTGTTGAATTCATATCCGACAAAATCTTTGACAACTTTACACCCCTCTCTTCCTCCTTATGTATCTACATTCAGGTTCATTCTAGAATAGGTGTTTTTAATGTGTACTTACGCCATATGCATTAACCCATGGGTTATGCTTTTGTGGTGTGCCCTAAAGCATGTTCTCGATAGTTCATGGCTAATCATCTGTTGCAGTCGGGCTAAGAGTTGGGGATTCTCTAGAACTACTTGGTTTATCAGTTTCCTTACCCATTGTCCATAGTTCTACTACAATGGTGATGGGAGAAATGATCACTCTACTTGGCTCACATTGTCAGTAGTGATCGTGGTCATAGGCTATTGCGGCTAGATTGTCCGCTCGTAGGTTCTATGCTCATGGGATGTGCATCCACTCGATTTGAGAGAACTCTCTAGTGAATTCACTGATGGCAATGGCATAGGCCTGTAGGGTCCTGCTCTTGAGTTGGTATACTCTGGTCATACCTTAGATTAGAAGTTGAGAATCTCCCATAATGCATAGGTTGCCTATAGGTAGTGAAACCCTCATGGTCATTTGTAGACCGATGAGAAGGGCTTTAAATTCGGCAATGTTGTTCATAAATCCCTTTCCTAACCAGATTCCTATGCTTGCTATTTCAATGCCATTAATATTTTGCAATACTTCTCCTATGGCTCCCTCCCGATTTGAATATCTACATGCTCCATCGACTTTCAGAGTGTACGTCTCAGGTTCGTGTGTTAGTTCCATATTGAAAGAGGATATTTTGGGGATTTTTGTAGTTTCTTATGATTTTTCTTTGGTTTTCAACAATTTTTGTGCATATGTACAAGGATACTAATAATCACATCTAATTTCTTGAGTGTTCCTAAGTCTTCAAGATGCATTTAGCTCCTCCATGGTGACTCCTACAAAAGGTACACAGGAAAAAAAAACGGTTGCTATAATATTCCCGCAAAGATTCTTCTAACTGATTTCGGCTATCAAAAGAGCATAACGGATATCAAGCAACAGAGTCGAGCCACTGAACTACAATGAAGAGTGTCAACAAATCATAGATAAATATTTTATGACGACAGGAATAAAAGCATGGCCGAGTCAGTATAAAGACTTGTATCTACCTAGAATGTAATGTCAGACACTTGTAGAAGGTGCACTATACTTGTAAGCCTGTGGTGCGAGAATTAGAGGTAGATCAATGCTCTATTGGGCCTAAAGTGAAAAAGGACCCAAGTAGTTAAAATTCAGTTTGGTTTTAAACATTTTTATAAACCAAAAACCCTAACCATAAGATTGTCTATAAAGAGGCATGTGACACCATTTTGTAATCACTTTTCATTGAGAAGAATAGAGATTGAGAGATGGAGAATACCTCCTCCATCCATTCTTGCTTGTTTGCAAAGGCCTCCTATTTTCTTTGTGTGTGATTCTTATGGATGTTGAATGCATGTTTTTTGTTGTTAATCAAGCTTTTACAATCAAGAATGATCATTAGCACTTGCATTCATCCATAGTTTCAAAACTAATCCATAAAATCCACACTCAAGCAAAATAGGTGTTAGAAATCCCCTTTGGAGGGATCATTAGGATCCATTAGGTAGGTTTCCCTTTCATTGTCCACCTCCCTTGAGATGATTAACCTCTTGTGGAGAAGATCTAGAGCCAATTATCCCTAGATGAGTGAAGAAACCAAGATCCAAGAAAATGATCAAATAAAACAAAGAAAACTCAAAAAGAGAAGAAAAGAAGCATGAATTTCACTCCCCAATCTAAGCCATTCCACTTTTAGATCCAAAACTAAGCTTGACACCCTTAGTTGGCATAGATATACATCCTACTATGTAGTTTAACCCCCTCCCCTTTAAATCAAAGCCCATTACTCACCTGTTTGGAGATCCAAACCCGTTCTTGGCCCTCTTGATCACACCGGGGAGGCACAAAAACAGTCCAACATTTTTTTGGCATCGTTGTTGGGGAGTCGATGCTAAAGTCTCCTACATATGGGTTTTTAGTTTGCATTTTTCTGTTTTTTTTTTCTTTTTGACAAGCTATTTACTCGCCCTTAGGAACTTTTTCAATTTATTGATGTTGTTTTTACTCGCCACTTTCAGAGAGCAAAGTGTGAAAGATTCAACTAATTTTATCATATTTTGCTATATTTCCATATTTGGCATATTGAGGCCAAAACTTGTTTTAGACTTAGAGATTGACTTTTCAAAGTTCATTAGTCTAAATGTCATTTGAATAAATTCTTTTTGAAAGTGTGGGAAAGTTAGAATGCGAGTTTGAGTGGATTCAAATTTGAATAGTTGGGTACATTGAATCTAGACCCAAAATTAGTAGGGTTAGCATTTTGGTGGGAAAGCCAAGTGGCCAAATAGGGTTTGTACTTGCTATAAAAGGATTTAACTCGTGGAGAGGGCTATCTTCTCTCATCTCTATCTCATTTCATGCTTATACATGGTTCTCTTGGGTTCTACTATCCATTGGTGCACTATTTTGGTGATTGCTTGCAATTCTATGTGTAGAATGATCTATATTTGTTATTTCTGGATCCACACGTGTGAAATACAGTAGCTTGTTGATTTTGAATGGACATCAACAGTACTTTATCATTTCATTCAAGTTTGATCAAGTTCTATTAGTGTTTGCATCTCATTTTGTGTGTAGATGCTGATTTTTCTACATTGGTGAGATTGGTAGTGTATTTCTCTTTCTAACCAAAGATCATTCAAGTAGATTGGATCATAATGATCTGAAATCTTTCACATGGTATCAGAACTTGTGTTTTAGGTTATGAAGGAGGAAATCAGATCTATCAATGATTTGGTGAAGATATCCAGTCTAGAGCATGCTAGAGAGGATTCTACACCAAAATTGAGTTTTTTGCTTTTGTAGATTGGATCTTTTGTAGATCAAAACCCTATATAGGTTTATAAACTTGATCAATTCCAATTTTTGAATTCACATACTGAATTTGGCCGATTTTTGGATCATTGGATTAGCCTAAGTAGTGGCTTATAGATTGCATATCAAATTTTCAGCATTTGCATGTAGATTTGGAATAGTCAATTTCTGTGATTTTGTCAATCCTAATTTTGATTGGATCTCTAGATAGTGAGGTTGCTGGACTTCATTTGAGTCTGTTTCAATCTTAGAAAGTGGCAAAAGTCATTAGATTGAGGATAGATCATAGGTTGATCAATATTCCATGATTCTATGTGTTGATTTGCTTGGTATAAGTGCTAGAAGAGATTTTTTGAGATAGTTTCAAATCTTGATGATTCTTTTGAAAGCATTTGTTGTTCTTCAAAGGAGTGCTTTGTGCATTGAAACAAGTTGAAAGAGAAGATCAGGCCATTGCTACATGGCACCCTCAATTGGAGTCATGTTGGAAGCCAATGATAGGCTTACCTCAAGTAACTATTCATTGTGGAAAGTCAGGATGGAGTCACTTCTTGAGATGAATGATGTTTTGGATATTGTTGTAGGTTTGGAGGAGAGAGCAGCAACACAACAAGATCAAATGAGGTATGACAAGAGGGCCAAGAAGGCCCTACACATGATAAAGATGAATGTTACCGATTAACTTCTCAAGGAAGCTGGTAAGTGCACATCGTCTTTGGAAGCTTGGAATTCATTGAAGAAGCTTTATGAATCCAAGTCTACTTCTAGAATGTTGACTTTAAGAAGGCAAATTTTTTCTTGTTTGCAAAATAATGAAAAAGTTCCAAGTACTTTTGTTTTGATAATGAAAGCATTGAATGATGAGTTGGCTTGCATTGATGAAAACATTAAGGAAGGAGAGCTTATTTGAGTAATTCTTAATGGCTTGTTGGATGCTCATGCTAACATTGTTCAAAGTATTGCTCTTCAAAAGACTTTTCCAAGTTTGGTGGGTCTTCAAGAGATCTTGATCAATGAGGAATATAGGCTTCAAGCAAGAGGTGGTTCTACATCGACACTTCAAGAGGATGCTATGATCACAAAGGGCAAATTCAAGGGCAAAACCAAAAGTAAGTGGTCTAAAGGGCAAGATCAAGTGGATGATTCTTCAAGTGGAAAAAAGAAGGATAGATCAAAGCTCAAGTGCTTCTATTGTGGCATCAAAGGACACTTTGCAAGTGAGTGCTACAAGAAGAAGAGAGATCAAGGAGACAAGCAAAGTAGTCTTACTCTTAATGAGCATGGTTTGGATGTTCAAGATGCAAATGATGATGCTTTTGTGATGTCTTCATGTATGCTTGCTAATAATGGAGATCTAGATCCTTGGTAGTGGAGCAAGTTCAGACATGACCTTTCACAAAGAGTACTTCACTTCTTTGTTGGCATATGGAGATGACAAGAGGGTGATCTACATGGCCAATGATGGTGAGTGTGCAATCAAAGGAATTGGCACAATTCCTATTTCTCTCTCTACAAATAGAAATATTCATTTGGAGGATGTCTTGTTTATTCCATTTATTACCAAGAATTTGCTTAGTGTGAGCCAAATGCTAAGTAAAGGCCTCAAGGTGGAGTTTGATGGAGATGCTTGTTTGATCAAAAGGAAGGATGTCTTGGTTGGAAAAGATAAAAGGCAAGGGAGGTTGTTCAAACTAGATGCTTGTGTTATTGCTAACCAAGTTGGATGTGTTGCAAGGGAGCAGATTCCTATTCAAGAGGTTTGGCACAAAAGGATGGGACACCTCAACTTCAGGTCATTGGAGGTAATGGCAAGGAAGAAGGTTGTGATTGGTCTTCCAAGTTCTTTAAGTGATATCAAGCATGTTTGTGAGTCTTGTGCTTTGTCTAAGTCACATAGACTACCTTATACTAATGAAAGATACTTCGAGGACATTACTCTCTATAGGAGGCTAGTAATTGGTTCACTCATCTATCTAACCATTACTAGACCAGATCTAAGCTATTGTGTTGGAAGATTGAGTCAATTCATGCAAGATCCAGTGAGGAGCATTGGAAGCTAGGAAAGCAAGTTTTGAGGTACATCATTGGAACTTGAGATTTTGGCATATTGTATGAGGGATCATCACCTAATCTTTTTGGATTTTTAGATTCGGACTTTGCTAGAGATGTAATGGATAGGAAATCCATTAGTGCTTATTGTATTTTCATAGGTGATGGAGCTATATCATGGATGTCGAAGAAACAAGACACTATCTCATTGTCATCTAGTGAGGCCGAGTACAAAGCTCTTACACATTGCACAAAGGAGATGGTATGGATCAAGAGGATGATCAAGGATCTTCACTTGCTGTATTTTTCAAAGAGCCCAATCATATTTTGTGACAATCAATCAACTCAAAGAATGGCATCCAATCCTATATTTCATGCTAGGAGCAAGCATATTGAGATACAATATCACTTTGTGAGGGAGCAAGTCATTGCAAAGGAGGTGGAGCTTCAACATGTGTCTTCAAGGGAATGTGTAGCTGATATCTTTACCAAAGCATTGGGAAAGGACTTGTTCATGAAGCATAGGACTTCACTTGGAACTATTGCTCCTACAAGATGATGTACTTTCAGACTTCAAATTCATTTTCAAAGGTAAACTCGTAACTGTAAACACTCGATCTTTTATGAATAGTTTCAATCAAAACTTTCTAATACAAACTCTGTACTAATTCTAACTAACTTTGTATTAGTTTTATGCAGGTACGTAAAAGACATGAGCTCGAGATCAAATGCAGAGATATTGGCGAAACAATCCAACTTATGGAAGAACATTGAGATTCACTATCAATGTCTTTTTATCATTATAGAAAAATTGCATTCCATTATTAGACTATGGACACAAGCTGATTGTAAGAATCTATTGTGATATCAATAAAAAAAAACCCATAAACGGGTTGTTTACAAGTAAAATGATTGTATCTTTTTTTTTATGTCTCTCTATTTACAAATACATCTCTATTCAATCAATTTTTCTATATTTTTTATATCAGTATTAGGAACTGATGAAGCAACAACTCCTTCTATAATCTCACCCTCCTCTGTTTCGGGAAGGGCCTCAATGCCTTTTAAGGCAAGAGAAATATCTGCTACAAAATTGTCTTCCTCTGTATTAGGAAGGACTTTTACTCTTTTTTGATCATATAAAATAAGATCTGCATCCTGAACAACCTGAAAGGCTGTTAAGGCAGGAGCAGCTTCCTTTTGAGGGCCCTCGATTGTAGGTGCAACGCTTACACCGTACTGGGCAAAGGTTCTGATCAACTCTTGCCAAAATCTATATACATCGTCAGGAGTATACGGCTCAAGAGTGAATTGTTCACAAAACACGAGAATCAGCAAATTACAAACAATGATAGTAATAAAATATGAATTAGAATGAAACGAACTACAAATGAGTAGAATATTATCTTTTCAATATCTACATATGTTTGTGAATTATACCATTCAAAAAGCTTCGTATTGTACCGGACGAACCATGCACAACTAAAAGCGTCATTTTGATGTACACACTGTATATTGAAGTAATATTATGATAGAAATTTTATTTATGCTATGACAATACATTTGAATTAAAAAAAGAATACATGCATATCAGAGATAAATTGAATATACCTTGAAAGATTTAATGGTTATATCTCCAATTGAAGTTGTCGTTGTCGGTATTTCCCGAACGACATCATGAAGTAGAGAATCAAATTCTCTATGTGTATTTGCAGCTGAGTTTAATTTTACACATAAAAAAATTGATACTCCCTCCTTATTTATCTTTACAAAAAGAATGTTTAGGCTCCAATGCCGACTGCAACAACCAAGATACAAATATCGTTAAATTTATATTTATGAAAAAATTTCGTTCTTATTGAAGCAATGAGGCATGCAACAATCCAGATTAAAGCAACAAAAACAAAAGAGCAATTCTTACTTATTTTTATATGGAATCAAATAAAATTTCGCCATAGGACTGCACTCGTTAAAGACAGCCTTCTCAAAATTGGCTTCTTTTGCCTTTACCGCTCCCATGAAAAATGGACTAACTACAAAAACTGTACCATGGGAATCGAAACTAATACTATTCTATAAAAAAAAAACTCCAGTCTCTATTATTGCATCTAAAATTTCCGAGGTCTTATCTTTTAGCTCGGCACAAAATTTGGAACCTAATCTAAAGCTTCTACGTGTATCTGGAAGAAAAGAATCAAAAAAGTTGTCGAGAAGATCAATTTTGTTAGCTAGGTAGGCCTCGTATTGATTACAATGGTCAGAATCAAAAAAAAAAAAACTTGGGCTGAATTATATGGAATTCTCACAAAAATATTATGTACAGGAGCAGAAACAGAAGTGGAAAGAATATTTACAGATTTCTTTGTTATTTGTCTAGCTCCTCTTGGGTAATCAACACTTTTGGTGATGAAACCTGACGAGGAGCTGGATGAATAACAGGAGGAGGACTGGGTGAAGATTCTCGATCTGAGTCAGATTCTCCAGCATCTGACTCAGAGCTCAGGAAAACACGGGGTCTCTTGGCCGGGATACGTCTAGGAGGAAGGGAAGAAGCTGGCCTTCGAGATCCAACCTTCTTGGGGACAGCCTGCATTCTCTTCCTCCTAGAGGTAGTAGGCACGTTGGTTCTATCCAGAGGCAGGTCTCTGGAAGTGCTGCCAGAATATCTGTCCCGAAGCCTTTTGAGATGCTTACCATGCACTGCCAAAAGACAAGTATCCTCAAAAAAACTGGGACAGAAAATCTTCTGCAGCACCCTGCAAGGCCTACATGGCTGTCACGGCAAAACGAAGTACTAACCCTTTTTGGCAGGCGTAGGGGCTGCTCACTACGATGGACTACACCCAACAATTGACATTTTTTCTCACCAAATGGGCTTTTTACACTTGAGTTGGCATTTGTTGGCATTTATATTGATTGGTACTCTTTGGCATTTATGTTGATCGACATTCTAAGACTTGTATTCTAGTGACTTTTGTAAGTAAAAAAAAACTCGATTGGTGATTTTCCTTACTTGGGCCTTTTGACATTTTGCTTACTTGTGCTTTTCGACATTTTTAGATCACTCGAAATCTATTTATGAGAACTGGGATTTTCACCGACCAATGTCGATCAACATTTGTCGATCTATCCAAAACTTAGTGTATTTTTGCAGATTGTACCGAAACATGTGTATTTATACAAACTATGCCAAATCCCTTGTATTTCTGTAGACTATGCCAAACTCCGTGTATTTTTGTAGACTATTAAAAAACTTGAGTATCTTTGCTGACTTGATAGGTGCTCATTAAAAGCAAAATTTAGGTGAGAATTTTACCATAAATCAGTGTCAATTATGTAAATTATTACATATGGAAATCTGTTGTATTGAAATTATCATTTTACGGATTTAGAAATTGATTCATTATGTATTCCATAAGGTATTTTTTGGATGCCTTGCTAGAACATCAGCTGATGACCAGACTATTATCCTTTTTGCTATACAATTCTACTTCATATTGTGTTATTATTGCTCATTCATCTACTTGGCCATTGACATCCTATGTATTGCATTTATAACTCAACATTCTAGATTCAGTGAGCCATAGCATGATCTAGATTTTTGAGATCTAAATAGTTCTTTTCCAAGTGTTATGCTATAATTTATTAAGTATGTTAAGTGTTATATCATATGTGTACTGGTTATTTCAACTCGTTAGTAGAAGACTTTTGTAAGTATCATTCTCAATAAATTTATTTCTAATGGAAAATCTCTGCTATAGTAAAAGGGGATAAATGGTGGTGGATAACCCTTGTTAACCATTTTTATTCTTGAATCTATCATGATGAAGGAAAAAGGTTGAAATCTAGGATCATCTTTAGTGACCAAAAATATAATGGAAAATTTGGATGTAATCTCACATCTGTCAAATCTTTATTCTTTGAAGTACTCCTACATAGTCCTAAGTATTTCACTATTTAGCAGTAGTAGACCATTATTTTTATCATACGTTTTGGATGACTTTTGATGTTGATCATATATGATAACTACATCTCAACCACTTGACTGATACTATTTTAGGACATTAGGCTTCATAGTTTTTTTTCAAATAACAAGCAATCATGGAGACGTAAAATTTGGTGCAACCATAGCTACAAGCTTTTTGAAAGGATATTGAAATTTGCCAAAACCCAAGATTCTGAAGTGTAAGAACTTAAGTTATTTCAAGCCTCGTAGCAATTCAACTTAATTCTAGATCTTAAAAAACATATCCTCTATGTAGAAGCCTATGAAGGATTATAACTTCTATGGATCTTCAAACCACATCAAAAAACTAATAGCACCTATGTAAAATTTAGGAGCATCCCCCATTATATTTGTCCTTAGAGCTTTCCATAGTCCTTGTGCGTGTGTCAATTTTGTCATAAGTGAAATAGTAGTCAACGCAAACACAACAAATGTGAAAAAAGACAAGCCTATCTGGCTCCTCTTAGTCTTACGCATAAAAACATGAGACCGTTTATCTCTACGTGAAATCTCAACATTATACAAGGATTCATCAATCAAGTAGCGATGCCAGGCCTCATACATGTCAAATGAATGAAGATAATTCATTCTTTTGAATATTTTATCCAAGTCAAACATCAAAAAGGTATGACTCACATTCTAAGAAAGGTATCATGCAGTATTATACATCACTTCTATGGAAGGAAATTGTTCTTTGTCCACCAATCTTGTGAGAAATAATTATAATTGTTTTGATACCCTCTTAAAAACATTGGACATGGCATGATAAGGAAATTTTTTAACATTAGCTTGATTGGCCTCATGCATTGTCTTATTGGCGAGGCTTTAATTTATCTTCTTGTAAGTAGATAAAATAAAGTAGATGTAATTCTTAATAAAGTTGGTCTTGTTGGACTTTTTCTTGGTTGAGGTGTAATGTTTATAAAACAATTCAACTTGTGACTTTTATCAACGTAAATTATATAATCCATTTGAAAGTCAAACTTATCATCCACAGATTCAATATGTTTATCTGCTAGGCAATGTATACTAAATAAGAACATTGAGATATATGACAAATGCCTTGCATTTGATTGTGATATTTGAAAGTATGTAGATGTTTAAAATAAAAATCTCAAATTGTTTTGCAAGCCACGCTGATTTCTGGAAAAGTGTAATGGATGGCATTTTATTTTCTAATTTCAAGGTCTACCCAGTTTGATTCAACTTGGGTACATTGATAAGGCCTCCTTTGATAGGGCTTCTTCGAGAAATAACATTCTTAACTATTCACGAAAAAATTCTCTCATTGTATGTGAAAACAATCTCTCGGCTGGCTATGGCGAAAACTTTAACTAGTCGTGATAAAAATCAATCTTAAAATCAACAACTAGGACAAGAGAGCATGGAAATATCACATCTCAATTGTTGGCAAGCTAAGGTCATAAATTTGGAACAAATATTAGTTGGGGTGGCATTGCATGGCAATGGGTGATTCCACCGTGCGTGCAATTCTCATCTTGTAGAAGGCATGCTCACATAATTGTTGATAGATGGTTGGGATTAAAGGCTATGCTATGCATGCATAAATGGCATACTCGTTACTACTTTGTTACAATCATTAGAGAAATTTTGCATGTTCGAGCACTATTTCATTTTGTATAGAGAGACCAGGTTTTGGGGGGGGGGGGAGAGAGAGAGAGAGAGAGAGAGAGAGAGAGAGAGAGAGAGAGAGAGAGAGAGAGAGAGAGAGAGAGAGAGAGAGAATTGTATTGAAGCTCTTTGTGCAAGTGTAAAACCCACATACCTCTCATGTGCAACATGTTCTTACAACTTAAGACATTGACTTTTCCAAAAACTTCATTGACCAATCTGAACACAGTATTGCCTTTGCAAGGCAACGCAAGGCCAAATTTCATTCAAAGAGAGGCTATGAGAGATTTAGATCAGCATTTAACCTTGTTTGTTTGCAATTTGATTTGAGACTCGTGAAAGGACTCAATAATCTAAAAACATACCAAGGAGCATATATGTATAATCACAAGCCTTAACAAATCTCTGGAGGAGCATACATGTCATTGCTTTTCTTTGTTCCATGTTGGAAAAAATTAAAATTTCGTAAGGCAGAGCTAAACATGAACCTGCAAGTGGTGCTTGAACTGATTGGCCACCCTCCATAAGAAAAACAGAAAGCTGGCCAATCAATGAATGAGGGTGGAAGTTTTGTTTTCTCTAATGAATGTAACACCCACTCATTCCAGTTTACACAAAGGAAAAGCTTCTACATTGTCATTGGTCAATGAGTCTGCACATATTTGGAGGAAAGTCTAATCATTCCTTCTTTGAGAACAGACATCATGTAATTTAGCATTGCTTGTTGATATGTGGGGATGATTTCATACTAATTATTTGATGGCAGGATAATTTGTCACAAATATGATCAATATTGAACCTGCAACTCTTTTGGATTCATTTAGTACTGTCTGGCTTGTGATATTTTACATGTTCAAATTAAGCATTTTCACACGTATACAGTATGTAAAGTACAAAGTGTTTGCCACTTTATAGTTCACCAAGACAATATTAACTGAGACTCAAAAACTCATATATTTAATTGCATACCTTGTTCCTTTGTTCAGCATTCAAGTTCATGTTTGTCTTGATCACAAGATTTTGTAAATTGATGAGACCGCATGGCGACAACATTTCATGTACTGAATGCATAATCCAGTCTAGTCAGTGAGTAATGGAAAGTCTCAAATGGCACTTGAAGTAGCCCCAAAGGCTACAATGACAGGAATTGGCACTTGCTGCAGCTCACATATCTCAGAAGAAAAGCAGTTGTAGCAACAAATCAAATGATATCGGCGACCATATAGTTACACGATTCAATCTAATTAGCCTTGATATGATCATGCTACAATTTTAAGTGCAAGCATGTATATTGCATTTAAGGTAGGAAATGTACAGAAGACAAAATTTAAATTGCATCACTTCCAGCAAAATAGATCTTTCTCTACATCATAATGTTAACCCTCCTTCGATGCTGTAGTAATATCTGGTCATTGCAGTTCTACAATTTTAGTGTAACATGGAAAAAAATTACTTTTGAAGAGCTGTGGTGAATGTCAAACAGTGAACCCAAAATGCAATCGGTAACTGCCAAGGGAGCACAGATGAGTAAAGTAACCATGCACTTTGACTACGGTGTCAAACTAAGTTTTAAGGTTGCTGCTTTGCTAACTGGGTGCACCCTAGCTTTTTGGAGCTTTCTTGACAATTGACAAGAACTCCCTGGTGAAAATCATTACCATCTAAAAGAATTGTTAGTCTAATCGAGCAATAACATTGACCATTTTCATTGTAAGTACTTCAGCAAGCCTAAAGTACTGGTCTGTCAACAAGCCTCCACCCACGCTGGAAATGCCACCGTAGAAGAGTACAGAGATCAAAACTTTTATTTAAGAACCACTAAAAACTCGAGGCATGATCTACTGTTCACCTGAAGTGTTCGGTGAAGAACGTGTAATTCTGATCATGCCTTCACCAAGTCAGGATTCCTAACAAAATTGTTTCTAGAAAAACAAGGTAATTTCTTGATGTAGAGCGTACGAAGATTACATCTGCACATCACAACCCACGAACAATAAGATATTATGAGCTGGCACATCAAGCACAAGCAAAAAGAATCAGCATTCAAACTTGAACTGACAGCAGAAGAGAATGCCTCAAGCCCAAAATATACTAAATGCTGAACATGAACTTGCAAGCATCATACAACAAATTTAACCCCATCAAAAACCTGCCATGCAAGTCCCAATAAATTATGCAGATATATAAAATAACAACTTACATGCACAGCAACTTGACGCCTCTGCTGTAAATAATGAATAAAGACGTTGCCCATTGGTGGTTCTCTTTTCACATTGCAGAATGTACACAATGAACGACCAAAGCCTGGAAGGCCAAAAGAATGATTCATTTATGTTGTTCGGTTTGACCAGTGAGCAGGTATGTCACAATTGAAATTATCCTATGAAAAGGAAGCATGTGGCCAGTGCAACACATCTTGAGGTCTCTCATTCATATCAAGGCCATTGGACCAACGGCTCACAAAAAGTTTTCTTTTTGGAGTGGAACACCTTCAAAAGTGTGGAAACAAGGATCTCAAATGCGAGCAGCCACCTCCATCTGAAACTTCCTGAAAAAAATTCACACCAAGGCCTGTCTTCAAAGTGGAAACAGCAAGTATCCTTATCCAGAATACTTGGGGTTGCAATCCTTTCACCCAGTATTGGACCTTTTCGATGTGGACAGAAGTCGGATCCTCTCTTTTCCATATTTCTGAGTCTTCTTATCACCATTGTCATACTGAATAGAAAACTGTGATTTATGAGGGAAAACCGCAACTATAGTACCCTTGCGCCTGTAACCGGTAGAACATAGTACAGCAAGCCAAAATGGATACTGGGTCAGCCATACAAATGTTCAGATTGAAACAGTGTAAGAATGGTGTGAAAGTGCCATAGAATCTTTACATATTAGTGCCATAGAATCTTTGCATATTTCTTTCAATGCCATTGGCATCAGATAACTCAAAAAACTTCTTAGCACTAAGTTGGCTGAAAAAACCAGGTTTATGAGGAAACTCAAACATGTCAACATCATTTGACTTCAACACAAGGAATTTCCCAGTACCCAAACCTATAGTACTCATATACTACATGCGTGTGTTAAGACCACAAGTAGCATTGATACAGTTTCCAAAGTGACACTTTTAAAATTTATTTGCTTCTAGGAATGTTAGTAACCAGGACTTCATTACTCTTAAGATAATTTACCAGCTATTCTTCTTGGACTGAAAAACTTCAACTCTCTTGGCAACAGCATCCAAACCAAGCCTCTGCAGGATCGATGTATCATCTCCATTGTCAATTTTTCCAGGAAAACAAGTCTGGTAAATTAAATCTTCAGATGTTTCTTCTGATTCAGCTGTTGCCGGTCGTCTCCTCTTGGTCCGTTGTCCTTTCACACTATTCTCATGCATTCCATCAGACTGCTTTTCACCTTCAATAACTGATTGTTTTCTGAACTTAAGCTTCAGATCCTTTTTTGAATGTCCCTCAATAAAGGGATTCTTTTGCTTTCCAGGCCCCTCACTGCCTCTTTCATTGAAGTGTATCACTTTGACTTTCTTTCTAGCAGGCTCTGCAAACCTTTCATCAACCATGCTGCCTGAAAGTTCTGAATTGATTGGATGATCATGAGAGTCCTCAGATGATGCTAGATTAACTTGAGACTTTCTTTCTTTCACTGTTTTCTGTTTTGAAAGAGTAGCTACAGGCAGCCCGTCACTGCCTGAAACTGAGCCAGTTGAGTTACTCCTTTCACTGCCACCTAAGTGGAGATGTGTAAAAGCACTCATGCGGTGCCACGCACTCGTATCCATGTCACGGAACTTTGAGCTTGGTAAACGCCGCCTTCGACTCTCTGAGTGGATTCCCCATGCCGGAGGTGGATATTCCCCTAAAGCTGAAGAAAAGTTACAGGGAGTCCATATCAACATCTAGTAAACAAATTCATCATAATACATAGTAGTCAGAAGTAACAATGCAGCATTCTGTATCAAGCAAGATGTGTGTTTTCACAAGAATGAGCAAAAACTAGATATCTAGATCACTGAAGTCGTAGTACATGAGTGTAGGGTCATATGAAGAGTGCGAGACAGAGGTTAGAAAAAAACAGTAGCTTCTCCACTCACCAATCCATACTATGACACTTCATCATGACAAATATCGACTAGCAAAAAAGCCTGCTAGCCCTTTCGATTTACTTCAATCGCTAAACTCTATTTGAACATTCAGAACAACACTTAGGACAGCTGTCCATGGCAGTAAACAGTGAGATTTTGAGTGAACCAGTGCTGCAAATATTCACTGTTGAAACAGATGATTGTTTAACAGCAGTGCAACTTCATGGTCAAATGCCTCAGAATGCATGTCCCATGAATATGCCCATGAAATTGAAGATTGCAAATGTTAAAGCTGCAGTAATCTACAACATAGTCAGTTTAGTACGGCTATTCAAAATTATAGCTGCAAGCATGTCAACAACTAGAAGAAAATAGTCAGTTTACCTTTTGGTGTTCTGAAAGATCCATCAAACTCTCTTGGTTCGCTTTTTTCAGAAGGCTTCTTATTTGATTTAGATTCTTGACCAACACTAGTCTCATCCTCATTATTTCCTGCTCTCAGGAAAAAAGGTTAACCAAACATAAGAATCTCAATAGCTGGTTTGCAGACTGGGTGCTAAATGTGGGCACTTACATAAAGCGAAAGAGAAATGAAAAATAGTGATATTGACATTTACCTCCAGAAATTTCTGCTGTGGAATGTTCCCTTTTTCCTGATGATTGGACTTCTACCTTCTTTCGCTTTGAAAATGCAATTGATGGCCTCTTTGAAGCTTCTGAAATTTTAGCTAGCAATGGCTCCTTTGTCATATGATCACTTTTCTTAAATTCGTTTGCAGACAAATCTAATATCAGTTTTGTGCTCCTCATCTTTTCTGTTAGCTCAGTTACTCCTTGAGACTCAATCGGCTTTGACTTGATAGTGGATTTTATATGGATTTTTTTTCCATCTGCTTCGACGAAATTGTTCCCCAAACTAGTAGGGGCTTTTATTTCTGTAAGGGTTTGCACTGTTTTGGGTCTATGTACCTGTTTGGAAGATTTCACGATCAGCTGTTGCTTATTATCACGCAGCTCTGCTGGCGTCTTATCAATCACCTTACTATCAAGGTCCTCAAGTTCCTCAGACTGACTTTCCTTTGACCTTTCTCTTGGAATATTTTTTATACCATTTGAGATGTACATATCAGTTTTTTCTGGTCGGGTTCCCTGAAAGTGAAGCTTCGGCTTATTGCCAATATGTCTCTCTGTCTTGGTGAGGCCTTCCGGATTCTTTGGCGTTCGTTTTGCTGCTTTCTTCAAGGTGACTTTGTTAGCTCCTCTTTTCTCCACATCTACCAAAGACTTGAACTCATTTTTAGCTGCTTCAGTCTTCTGGGGGACAAATTTTTCAACGCATTTTATCTCTCCATTGTGTCCTTGTCGATTATCATTTGGCATGTCATCATCTGAAGACAGTGGACATATTTTCTTCATTTCCTCCTTTCCAGGAAGCCCCAAAGAAGCTTGCAATTGAGCTATTTGATCTCGTTCAGAATCATCTCTCCGCTTCCATAGTTCGTGAACAGCGTCCTCCATGTCTTTTATCTGCCCAGAAGTTATCCACAATTGTTTAGAATGACTACAACAGCATGTTGAAAAATGACTAAGTCTTATAATCAATTAAAGAGTTGAAACATATCATTTACTCACTTAAAACAATGCCATAGTAAATACTTGACCACTTAAAAAAGACTTAGTAACAGCATCATTCATTCATTGCTATCCTCTGTAAAGAAGAACGTAAAGTACCTGGTGGCACTCCCCACGACAAGCGGCACACTTAAACAGCAAATTATCGTCCTTTTGGAATTGTTGATATCTATCTTCGCTGTATTTTAGAAAGTAGGCATTAATCAAAGCAGGATATAAGTCAATACTATGTACCAGCCCTTCGAGTCATTGTACTTTCAGAAATTCAAGGCAACCATTATGTGCATCCTGATAGCAGCTTGATAACAATGCAATGTAAAACTTGATAGTAGAATATAAACATTCTGGAACAATATGATTTCTATATTGCTCAAAACTTCAAGAGGGACACAGCCATGAATTTATCTAGCTAAAGCACCTTGGCAATATCAGTTATTGATGCCAAATAAAACTGATGATGCACTTTCCCAGACGAAGTGCAACTAAATTCGGTGTATTGAAGAAAATCTTTCTGATGAACTCTCTCAGAAGAGGCAAGCAGCAAACCTGATTCCATCACAGCTGCAATGGACCCAATGCTCACAGACGTCACAACAGACCATTGGTGAGGGCTCTGATTCCCGATAAACCTGAGAATGAAAAATTATAGATCTCTGAATGACATGTATATTACCAATTTCACTCCAAAAATCATGAAAAGGAACTTCTCAATCAGCAAAAGATGACAATAAAGTGTCCAACATCATTGCGAAACAAGATTGAACAAAGGACAGCTTGTGAAGAAAACTCAAAGAAATCTACGAAGAGACAAACATAGGCCAGTTAGAATGCAGACTTCTAGATCATAATTCCATGTTTATAAGTAGAGCTGGTATGTTGACCATTGATCCAGATACCAGACACCTGAATTTGGCTAGAATATCCATCAACCTGAAAGTAATGAGGAGAGGCTCAACCTCGAGTGGGAAACTAGAAGTGCACATGGTAGTCCAACGTATATCAACTATTAAGATTGTGACTCAATGTCACTTAAACCAGGGGCACCATCAGAGTGCTCTCTCTGAGGATCGTAGCTTGTCAGCTCACACATGATTAGAATAACTAATTATTCAAACGAAGGGAAATAGATGGCCCCTGCTGAAGAGAGAATAGCATACCACAAGAACATAATAGCATATTAAGTCTGTATATGCGGTCTTGAATGCTTGACTCCATTTGGCCTACTCGCTCTGTACGGCAACATTCTTACACACCAATCAACAGCTTAAAGCAGATGCATGTCACTTGCATAAAAATACATGAAATCTGTTTCCATATGCAACCTAATCAGCAAAACAATCTAAACTACGGGCCATACTACGTCAACAGTTTGCCTATGACAGACTCGGCCATGAAGAACATCAGACGACTTACAAGCAAAAACTACAGAAGTGGGAAAGTATGACGCCTCATTCATGACTCCAGCAAAGAGCTCGGATGAATAGGCTATTCAGCAGTTTTATGGTGAAATATGTTTCAAAACAAATTGAAACGATTTTGAACATGAAGCGCTGAAATACCTCAATATATGCGCTAGGGAAAATACAAGCCCTCATTTCATCATAAAAACGAAAATGTTCAGACTAAAAGTTACAATGCCCTACAGTGTTGAGGTTGTGTTTTCCAGCAGTTTACCATTCTTATTCATCAAGTATTCTTTCATCTGATTATTAGTCATATAAGTATGCTAACTTATAAGTTAATTATTCAAATATGCTCGTCAAGCATTAGCTCACATTTAAACTTCTGTAGCCCCAACTTTCTATTTTGAAGAAAGCACCTGCTTTCTGTGTGCATGAACTTATAGCTCTTAGCTTATATTGAGTGCAATTGCTTGTAATTACTTTTGTCATGGTTTAGAATTAATGTTTTAGGGCTTCATTCCAAACGAAGTTGAGTGCTTTGAGTTACATTTGATTTCCTAAGGCTCATGTGACGACAAACATGGCTTAGTATGGCAAAGTTTTTACTTTCTTGCACAAATATTAGTGGTTTCTAAGTTTCTTGCAAAAATGTTCAGAGTTTCTGCAATAATTTATTGTTCTTAGCTGATGATACCGGCTCAACATCAACTGTCATTCCACAGTACATATTGCTAATCCTATCATACACAAGACTTCTCCTATTCAATATTTCAAGGACCAAGTGCAGCTTCTTTTTTTCCCAGTCCTGATGACGCTCAGTTAGATAACTTGATCACTAAGCTTAACATTTATTCTGAGATACATCAAAATTTTAATACACAGATTCAACTTCCCTGTTGGAATATCAATCCACACTCTAGAGAGAACTATCAAACCGGGCGGATAGCTCAGTGGTAGAGCATCCCATCCGGTATGAGGGAGGTCCTGGGTTCGAACCCTAGTCTGTCCATCCATATTATGATTTATGGATTTCTAACATGAGCCAAGTTAGACCTAACAGTTCATGGTGTCAAAGCCATGGTTAGGTGGCCCAAGTTGTGGGGCAGGTGACAGCTAGGACCCCAACCAAGTGTGGCTTGAGGGGGGTGTTGGAATATGAATCCACACTCTAGAGAGAACTATCAAACAGGGCGGATAGCTCAGTGGTAGAGCATCCCATCCGATATGAGGGAGGTCCTGGGTTAGAATCCTAGTCTGTCCATCCATATTATGATTTATGGATTTCTAACATTCCCATGGTACAAATATGGAGAGACAGCTTTCACTTGGTGGAGGATCAATAGGCAGCAATGTATGGCAGATCCACAAGGACTTTTTGGCTGGACCTCTACAGTTTAGTGATTGATCCTAACTACGAGATAGTAACATTACTTTGGAGCTTGCAGCAAAAAGCTACTACTTAAAATTACTCTTACAAATTTACAGAGCTCTCTTATCTTTTTCTTAGATCCGCCAGTAGATGAGGTGACTTCTAGACATATACATGGTTTGTGGGCCTCCATTGGGCTATGATGTTGGATCTTTCAAGCTAGATACTCTTGTGCAGAATGCCATTTTCTATCCCTATAGAGCATAATTATGTGGATGGAGGGAGTGGTGCTTGTCTACACCTAGGAGCCTATCAGTCCAGGAACTACTATATCTGTTTTGGAGAAGCTTTCTGCAGTCATATCAGGTGACAGCTTCTCAACCTACCTCCTTTAGGCAATATATTCCTATGGAGATGGTTGAGATTCATGGAGAGAAGGTATGGTATATAAGTGTACAAGCCCCAATTGTTGGGCTAAGAATTTTACACAATCTCCCTTTCACAATGATGCTCACCAAGATCTAACTATCAAACAATCTCCACAAGACAAATGAGGGAAGAGGATAGGTGCCCTCAAGGAGAGAGAGAAAGCAGTAATGCAAGCAAAAAAATGGAGAGCAATGCTTAGCAAATGTTAAAATGGTATACACAATGAGCATACAAGTACTCTACCTGCATGTGGCCAAATGCCAACAAACCCTAAGCTTAACCACGTACTAAATGTAGGGAACTGTAAGTAATACTACTGTTGTGATGAACCTTTGATTTATGAAATCACCACTCCACCATAGCAAGCAAAGACCACAACTTCTAGCTAATGCTCCACCTGCCACGTCACCTCAAAGCCTCAAAAATAGTTGTTCCTATTCCCTCTGGCCACAATGTCACAAGATTTACTTCATGATTATGTTCATCCTTGATAGGCAAATGTAAACTCTGAGAAGTACAACTGTGAATCAGAAATTCCAAAATCACTTCACCCAACTGGACCTACTAAAAATGCCAGTAATTGCCGATTTTTCCATGCCTCAGCTGCAGATGGCACCTCAAATTGAAAGGATCTGTAACAAAGATTAACACGGTGGCATCTCTATTGATACTGCTGTATACTTTTTTGTAACAGAAACCTTCTTGCAACTCAGCTACTCATTAAAAATTCTCATGGACATAGAAACATGCTTCAGTTGGAAAGCTTCCAGAAGACTAAGTTTTGTTGTAAGTTTCACACACAAAACAAAATAATGCCTCCTCATTCTCCATATTGCAAGGAAAGCAACTTCCAAAATGAATCACTCCAGTTGTCAATCAAGATGTCTTCTAACAAATTATAAACAAAGTCAACAGAAAATGATCTCCAACAATTGATTTGTTAGTTATCAGCATTATTTCGACTGCTAGATATTCAAGGCTGAAAGAGATGGAGAATGTAGTTAGCCCATACAAAAGAGTATGAGATAAAAAAAGAGGAAAAAGTAATGCTAACCTTCAAACAGATTGGACAGTACTTCCCCTTCACAAAAAGCCGTCCACATGCATCACAGAAATTAAAGGATAAAAACCACCTGCAACATTGTACAGTCCACACACGTATGTAGTTATCAATTTATCCATGAATAACTGCTCGCAAAATGCAGAAGTCTTAAAAAGAGAACTTTAATCAAAAAAATTGCCAATCTTTTGCTATTCGGCAAATTGTATATAAACCATTGTAGGTCTACAAAACGAATCATGCTCTTCAAGGAGCATACCTAAATAAATTTTTAAAGGAGAAGTCTCTTAGGCTGCTCATTCGTGTAAATCATCTCTCAGCATGAACAAACTTTTCATAATCTCAAATAAATCAGGTTACATGAATTATGACACGCAAATTTCTCTAGATTAATAGCACATTTAGTAGTTTGAATCTAAATGGTTAATGACGCTAGAAACACCAACTTAGACATATGTGGCCTTGATTGATATTGAGAACGTTAAAGCCATACATGCCCATTCTGTACATTTTGGTAACGCATGCTCTGTTCCGAACATACAGAATCTTTGAAAAAATTGAGTAAAAAAATTCTAGTTCCTTAACGTAAAAGAAATGTTCCAAATGAACAAAAAAAAAATGACACATATGGACCGACGTTCTGTAAGTTTCCATTTGGTACGCTATGGCACTATGCTTGAGACTATATCCACCAAATGTGCAACACTCAAATTTTAAATGATTCTTACTTAATTTTTTTCTCCACATTATGCATAGGGGATTCTTGCAATGTTGGAGATCTAACCAGCTTCTATTTGACATAGTAACAACATATTGGATTCCCAGCCTTGTCAGTAGAGAGAGTAACCCTTAAGGAAGCTTTGTAGAAATCTTACCTTGAACTTACACCGCTTCCTGGTACATGAGAGCCACAACTATGGCATCGCGTGTGCTTTGGACACAAATATGGTCCTGATGGCACATGCTGCACGAGAAAACAAAGCAACTATAACTCAACGACCCACAGAAGCACTTGAAACTTGAAAGTCCCATAAGAACAGTTAATCGAATGGCTACTTAGCTACTACAGGAGATTCAAACCACAATATTAGAAACTCAAATTCAGGATGACTTCAGTTAACTTTCATAGTAACCATGTTGTAGATGGTTAGAAAAAGTGCAAACGAAGCAACCATGAATGAATGGCTCATGTTCACTGTGATAATTTCAGCATCCAACTCTTGCAAACTCTTGGAAAACTATGCTGCAGTCTGCATGAACTAGGGTCTCTTAACAAAGTCATATGCAAGTTCAAAGACAAAAAACATACCATGACAATCAAAAACAAAGCAATTTTCATTATCACGAGACTCAAACATGTCAAAAGATTGTAAGAGACTTTCTTGGATGGTACTTACTTTAAGGGAAGGCTGCTGACAGTAGGAATGATAAGCTTCATCACAACGTTTGCAGAACATTAGTAGGTCTGCATCACCTGTTCGTTTGCACACCTTTCACAAGAGAAACGATAACAGAATCTCGGTCATTGTGACTAAATACCGAACTGACATCAACATTGGATATATAAGTTCTCGAACATGTATTTTAACACGTTTCTACATCAAGGAACCTGTAAGTTGCAGCCATTACATAAGGTGCAACCTAATATTAAACAGATTACCATATATCTGTGTTCCCTAGTCAAGACAACCTAGTAACTTTGTAATCCCAATTGCATAGGGTTACTGTCATGCAGAAACAGAATATTGCTAAAACAATCATATTAGCAAAGATTCATATTCCAGGCTTGTCACTCAGAGTGTTTTCCATGCTTCCAAAACAGGGGATATTTTTACTTATTTTAGATGTTCAAAATAGGGCTATGACACCCATTATCTGTGCAAATCGAGGGTAGAGCATGTAAACAATAGAGAGGGGATGATGCCTAGTGTTAATGCAAAACTTCAAAAGAAATCTCCGCACATCAATACTTTGAGATGACCAAGAAGTATATGGTTTGTTTCTGGTTTTCAACCCTCTTTCTACTTGGATCCTTGTTTCCTTGAAAATAGGCTAACATGTACCTAAGAATCCTGCATACTTTATTTAAGTTGCATTGCTTCTTTTAATGTGGTTTTTATGCCAGCACATTCTCTATGGTCACCCACATTCATGTCTAGTTTTGATTTTTTTATGATTCACGTTGATTTTAAAGTCCACGTCCCTCATTGCTGCCTTAAAGTGTTCTCATATCCATGACACTTCCACAACCCCCTGCAGGTTTTTTGTTTCATACTAATGCACAAACACACATAGCTACATATAATGATTAGGTGATGAAATCAATGCACTGTATAAAATAAATTCTGTTCCCTGCATTTAAAACTTGACCATGTTTGAAAGTGCTGCATGTAAGCTGTGAAGATAATCTGACATATATGTTATTGGTCAACAAAAGGAAATGCTTAATTACAATTGAGAAAAATCAAACTTATTGAACGTATAACATGTCTGCAGCTTGCCTATTGTTCAACCTCCTATCAATTGCACCTTCACATGTGTTAACTGCTGCAATTGAATCACCCTTTTGCTTATTCGATGCAATGATCTACCCAACACCCTTCCTTACTTGTGCTTATAGTGATTAGACAATGTCATCCTGCAAGTAAAACGTGCTGTGGCTGTACCAAACTATCTTTTTGTATGTGTGACCTATCAAGCACAAATGTTTTGCATAGTGCAACTCAAACACACTTTTGTGTCACTTGTAGAGCCTTGTAACCACTGAAAAATATGATTCTTAGATCTGCTACCAGTCTGTATCCTCTTGTACAATGCTACCAGTCTGTATACTACTGTACTATGCTACCAGTCCGTACCCTCTTGTACTATGCTTAACCAGCCTCATATTCACATGCGCGTGCACCAGTCCTTTTCTTTACACGTGTGACCTGTTGCGTCCACAAGAACATTGATCTTACTTAAAGACTGTCTTTCTCGGTACTCTTCTGAACTGTTCTTGTACTACTGCATAAGATATGCTATAAATGCTATAGTATGGTCTGTGGCTGCCGGTCTTCACACACGAGGATTCATACATATAACAGTTCCTGCATCTCTATGCTGCAGATAAGTTTTCAAGAGTATCTTCACCAAAAGATGAGAAATTGACTTTCTCCATACAAAAAACGAAATCCTTCACCCAAATGTGTTCACTGGAGTCCATTCTAATTGTACATAGTTTAATCTATAGATAGAGGACCCTAGCCATATCAAAGGTCTCATACACGGATCTCAATGTCTCCCAAGCCTCACGAGACCCTATGGCACACACCGAATGTGAGGGATGATGTTATCCTTCACAGAAAGGTTGATGATACAGTGTGCCTTTGATCCTCTCTTAACGTAATCTTTCAATTCAGGCTCAGAATCTGGAACAGGCTCAAGCCCTGTGATTATGTCAGGCAGGGGGAGGGGGGGGGGGTCCAGAGCCAGAGCACGCAGCAGAGAGCCAAAGCACGCAGCAGAGCCAAGGCCACACCACGGCATATGGTTCCCTCCAATTCCGATTCATCTGCGGACCCTTGGGACCTACAGTCAAGCACAGATTCGGATGATTTATCCTACCATGACTCTGACGAGCCTTAGTTGTATAGTTTTCATTACGTTCATGGAACATCATTGTACCCCTTTTTGGTGCCATGTCGCCCGATATTATATATTATGATGATCCTATTCACAGCATTGTCGTGATTCAATATTGTTCTTTGTGGTTTTAGTTCAGTAACTTCGGTTTTATGGTTTATGATTTATGGTTGTAGAGAGAGAGAGAGAGAGAGAGAGAGAGAGAGAGAGAGAGAAAGAGAGAGAGAGAGAGAGAGAGAGAGAGAGAGTATGGTTGTTTTGTCAAAAATTGTTTCATTTAAGGCTAAAGTTCAAAATGATTCAGCTGGGTTTTTGTTCAGCATGGTTTTAGTTCCGTTTGTTGTGATCAAAGAGAGAGATAGAGAGAGGAAGAATCAGAGAAAGGGAGATTCCTACTATGTTCATTGGGGGCCCCAATGTGTTCTCTTTTTTTTTTAATTTTTTATATGGGATGCAGCTATAGCGTAAACTTGGGAGTTAATACACCTAAATTGGACCATCCTGCACCCGAAACAGTTGGCAAACTACACAGTCATAATCCTCTCGATCAGAGCTTTCATCTGATACCCAAATTGTCTAGAAAAATTTCAAAAAAAAAAATCGATTCTACATGATTCTGGGAAAATCCCAAATCGTGATTCTGAATTGCACTGCAACTATGATCCATTTATAGATTTTGCGACATTTAAAACATTATTTTTCAGCATAGTAAAGCTTGTGATTGGTGTGCCACTGGTCACTCTTGATTTCCCATCATCTTGGATTGTTTTTTGTTTCGTAATACAATTGAAACAACTTACAAGCAAACTCCAACATGTTTTCAATTTTGATATGTTTCAACCATGTATAAGCTTTGACGCGTATAATCACAAAAGGTTTGCCAGGCTTTCTTGGATCAACACTCTTTTGAAAAAGTAAAGCATTACAAAACATTTTCAAATATTTGAGAAACTTGTGCGTTTGTTGTGTGTATTAATGAAACTGCATTTAGAATATATCCATAGAGTGATACATTGGAATATGCAAAGAAGAGAAACACAATCTTTTGTTTAGTAATTGCTATGAATTAGTATGTTAGATCCTACCATAGTGGTTCTCTTTGTGTAATGTAATCCACAGCATGTTGCCACTGTGTGTACTATGGTTTACATATAAACATCTATAAACATAAGCAATCAAAAATGCATATCTACAGATAGAAAGAAAACTAGCACTAGAATCAAACTAGAAAAACACAAATAGACTTCAGGATGCGTGGACTAATATGCTCAAAAAGACGACTGAAAGATGCCCCAAAATGCAATGCAGCAGAATAGAGTTCAATAACAAAGCGGAAACTACAAAGCCATCTTCAGAAGAGTTATGCATGACAATCATTAGCTTGTTGTTGAAATTTTGTTGCCAAAATAACTGGAAAAACACTAATATTGAAATGGCCTTACAAATTTAGCACAACCAAACTAGGAGCAGTGCCACTACAATAATCCAAAAACCAAAAAGACCACCAAGCGGAAGAGATTGCTTGCACCTCACAATAACGGCAAGAGCCACAAAGCCATGAAGCCCAGTTAAAAAGATCTGCAATTATAAAAGCCAAAACTTAGCATTTTGAACGGTGTAATGTCAAGACGTTTAAAAGTAGACAGGAACCATCATTCAGAAAAGTGCCGAGGATAAATAGACTTCACAGTTTGTGGCAACTTGTACGGATCCATGTAATAAATTCCTCACCTCTGTTTTGTGCCCACTGCTTAAGGCATTTTTGGTGATACCATCTCGTGCACCCCTTGCAAGATAACATTTTCCTGGCTTTTTCACCGTCGGAAATCTCATTTGTCGAGCAGATCTTACACGTAACCAGTGGCACAGCAGATGGTAGGATGTTCACAATTATGTTCCCATTCAGCTTGCCTTCTTCAGCTTCCTTTTTCGTTTCCTGTAAAAGCTTGTCAGAAGTATCCACTTCCACAAGCTGAATGCCAAAAGCAAATACACAAAGTAAGCCATCCAGCACTTCTGGAAAAAGCTCTCAACATAAACTGGGTGATACATATCAAAAGGACTCAATTATTTCACAATTAAAACTTGAAAAGCTTCCTGGCTGCTCCCTCGAACTTTTGCAAAAGAAAACTGGCTCTTTAGCAAATATCACAAAAAATATGTTATTAAAGTCATGCTTCTCACATGAAAGCACAATTACCAGAAAGAAAAGCATCTCTCACTAACCAACTACATGACTTTACTAGGCATCATCTATTACTGCAAAAAGGCACTTTAGAATGGTACTAGGTGCACTTGCATTGTCTTAACATGAAATTGCAATTACTCAGAAACAAAAGAAAATTGAATTACACAGATCACAACACAATTGAATGGATACAGCGTTATGTGTTCCAACATGTTTAGAGAAAACAAGCAGGCTATTTGCAGCCTCCAAAGATTTCTTGGAGAAAAACACATGCTATGTCGGTCAGCTATGAACACAAATCACAAATATGGCAAAAGACCATAAAAGAGGAGAAAATAGGTGGATCAATGGACACTACGTCAACCAGCAACTCTGTCGAGTAACCAAAGTGTTGAAATGGATGAAGTAATCTCAGAAGCACATTGCTGGGAAACGTTGAAATGAATAATCTCATGACATCAACCATTGGTAGAAAGATCCTCCACGCACCCTGGTGAGTGCTATCATACCATGTTATGAATTCTTGTTACAGGTTTTAGTATCACATGAACCATAGGATAGCCAGCAAGAATGAATCAAATAAAAATCTCCCCAACAAATATTGATTGATCATCAACTATCTAATCAACAAGGAAGAGATGATGAGTCTCCTAAAAAGAACTTCATTGGATTAAAACTTAAGCTACCAAATGAATGATACAGCACCTACTTATACCCTATAGATTAGACTTGGTAATGCTTCCAAGTCTCTTTGGAATTTAAATCATAGTTGCACAGAATCGTGTTTCTGGGATGAGACGTTTCGGAAACCGCGTTTCTGAGAAACGCGTTTCTCCTCCCAGAATCGCAAAAAAAAAAAAAAAAAATTTGGAAAAATAGCTTATGGCTGAAATTTTTTTAGGGGATCAATGGTCAGACGAGCGTTTTGCCTCTCAGAAGTGCAGTAGATGGGTAACAAACAAATCTTATTTTCAATAGCTATTTGGTTGTTATTTGCTCTGGTTTTCAATAAATGCTCAGGGGGTTCGGGGGGGCTACTGCCCCCCGAGAAAAAACAGAAGGTCCGGGGGGTGGTAGCCCCCCGGTGGGGGGTTTGGGGGGAAACGCCCCCCAACGGCAGGGTCCGGGGGTAAGGCCTCTTCATGACTTGGCCTTCCAACTCCCTGAGCGAAAACACACTTACTGGGACCATCTGTGATCGTAACAGACAGGCTAGAGGTTAGTTTTGAATTTTTATCCTTGACAGAACCCAACATGGATTACTGCACCTGAATGCACCCGAAACCGTCAGCAAATTACACAGTAATTATGCTCTTAGTTAGAGCTTTCACCTGATACCCATATTGCACACAAAAAAACCAAAAAAAAAAAAAATTAAAAAAAACGTTGCTGAAAAAAAATTCCATATTTCCGATACGCGTTTCAGAAACGTGTTTCTGAACGCGTTTCAGAAACGCAGTGCAACTATGATTTAAATCAAGAAAATTTCACAAAACGGCTCACGCAAAAGGGGGTCCTGATTTGATAAGTTACATAATCAAACAATTTAATGTAGTATGCCAATGATGTGCATATCCTCAGAAACTACCCAAGCTTAAAACCTCAATATCCTCAAAAACTTTGTGGCACATCAAGCCTAATGGTCTACCTCAATTTTTTATCAAGTAACGGGTGAAATCCATCTGCTCAACACATGATGCAAGTCCAGGAATTGCATCAATAATGGCGTGGATCCCTGGACAATAGCGTGAGTGGTGGTTAAAAAACTAATTTTGGGAGGCCAAATTCACTTTATAGATGTAAAATGTACGAGAGTATTGAGCTAGGGGAAAGGAGGAAACTTTTTGCAGCCTAAATGAATCTTGTTGTACTTCAATGGTTGCAAGATTTGGGGTAAAATCATCTCAATAGGTAAGTAGATCAAGAGTACTTTTAGCCACATTTATGGTTCTAACCTGCTACCCTAGGTTTTTTTGCAGATTGTTGCTATAGAAATTTTCAAGGTCCAGACATTATCGCATAGCTGTTGGCTTGATACCAAGGAGTTACAAGTTTTTTGCACATTGGAGAATTCAGCATTCACCAAAAGAAATGGATCGAGTCAAATGCCTTTTGCATAATAAGTTCATGGGAAGAGCCTTAAAGAAAAGATGCTAGATCATTGCTTGAACATAGAAAGGCCAGACATTATCTCATAGCTGCTGGCTTGATACAAAGAAAGCATTATAAGTTTGCACATTGGAGAATTCAGCATCACAAATCACCAAAAGAAATGGATCAAGTCACATACATCTTACATAATAAGTTTGTCCACAAGAAGTGGCTAAAAGAATAGATACTAAATTATCACTGAAGGACGGCCAGATGGATGAATTTTATTTACCTCCACTCAAATTAGCAATCAAAATCAAGACTAATTTGACTCTCATGAGTTATGATCAAAATTGTGTTGGCAGCAGCTTGAGTGGGAGTAAAGCTCTAGCGTTGGTCATCAAAGACATATAGACACGGAATTCCATCATCTACTCAAGTGTAAAGGGTTCACGACATGTTAGAAGCTTCTCTTATCATGATGAGACCCTGTACCAATTTCCAGCAATGCATAATATTAGCTCATTCACTATACAGGCTTATGAACATTTTTAAAAACTACTTGAGCAAGAGGAGCTAGTTCTTTAGATTGTTCCTTGCCTAGTCTTCTAGTAGAACAGAACAGTTACAGCCACTCTATTTCTTTGTGTTGTCAAGTCAATAAGCACTTTGTCAACGTTCATGAAACTATTCTCTTCTCTGCCCCAGAATTCCCATAGACACTCCCTGCTAAGCATCGACGTATTCATTAGTTTGATTCTTTTGAAGGTGGTAAGAGTTGCAGTTCAAAAAAAGGTATTAAATGGTAAAGCCTTCAAATGGAAAGGGCGTAAGCTGGGTCATTGACTATAAAATCAAATAAAAGCCAATAAAAGCTAAAGAAAGCAACAAAGGCAGAGAAGAAACAAAAGTTAGATTTCCTCCACAATCCTTATTGAAACCTTCTATATATGCCCATGAAGGCTGCAGCTCAACCAGAGAGTAGAGCAAGGAAAGAAAAGATCATAAAAGGAACAAAAACTGCCATAGAAAATTTACCTCCTCAAATTTGCCATTAGCCTCTGCCTCGACATACTCTGATAGTATTGGCTTTCCCGTGATTGGTGGCTTTGACTGTTCAAACGAACTCCTCCTCAGGTTATTTCCATCCACAGACCCACCTAGAACTTTTTTTTTCTTCTTCTTGTGGTCTTTTGTGAGGCGAGGAACAAGTACTTCAACAGTGTCCTGACCTGTGGAAAGGACAAATGGAGAAGTTCCCAACAGCCTTTCCAGAGCCAACCCATTTTGAAAATGACTCCCATCAAATTTCTGCAACAGGCCAGGAGCTCCCAATGAGCAGTAGCAGATCTTTCGACTGCAACCACACGAATCCAATAAAAACCTTAATATAATAACAACCTGATTGCTAAACAAAACCCAGAACTATTAAGCACATCTATCGAAGTGTTTGATAATAATAACAACCATTAAGAAAGCCCCTGAAAATGGTAACATACATGCGCATGCACTCAAAAAAACAATTGAAGAACAAGAGTGAACTAGCTTCCAAATGACTAATTTATTTATTTCAAGTAGAAGGAATCATATCGGACATAAGGAAACGATATTAGGCTGCCTCACAGCTCTGCTTGTTAAATATCATACATGCACAACGCCTCATAATACATAGGATGCACATAACCATGTTGCACCTCTATTAATGAAATCTATCTGAGGCGACCATCTGAGGTCGGATGGTGGAGCCTTCTACTTATCGCACCATGGACCAAGCAAGATAGTTGTTGATATTTTATTCTCAGTGTATAGTCCATCTGAAATGATAACCTATTTTTAAAGCAGAAGGCACACTTCAGCTTTCTTTCCCAGCCTTGACTAATGTTGCGTGTAATATCTAACATAATCCTTTTTCAAATGATTATAAACTTTTCTCGAGAAGCTCTATTTTGTTGCCAATTCAAGCTGATTTGAGATTTATCTGTTTGTATTTCCTATTTTTTTCAGCTGAGTACTTCAAGTTAAGGGCTGCCATAGAAGTGCAAATATTAGCTCAGTTAATAAGTTAAATGATTCCAATAAAAATTCCATTTTCCACAACATCCTTTTGAATTAAAAATAAGTAGCTGTTAATTTTTAATGTACTGATGCAAAGATTTCTGGAAACGTTTCCCTTGTACGAGCAGATAACTTTTGTTCCAAATAAGATTTCAAATGGACTGCTGGAAAAAAGACTGGAACATTTCCTCTAGCATAAGTCCCAAAATCCACTGGGCTGCAGGACTAGTGGTAAGATGATGTCTCGGAAGAAGACACATCACCATTTATGTTAGTGAAAAACCCCACTAGGTTCTTGAATAGGGTTAAAACTGTGTTACTGAGGCTCCTTGGTAAGTTATATATTCCACCTAGTATTTGGGGATGGGGAGTGACACCGTAAGGTAGTATGATTTCACGGCTCCTTAAAACCAGCGCTGACAGCCTTATGATAGGGTCTGACGTGATAAGATGAGCAATCGAGCGAACATTATAAGGACCCACAGGGTATTCAGTCAAACTTGAGCTAGAAAGTAATGTTAGCAGGTATACAAAGATACTACAATACTACCAGCTATAAAACCTTGTACTATGTAGTGATTACAAAGAACTGGGAATAGAAATAGTTATGTGTGCCTGGTAAAACATGTCAAAGATCAACAAACATAGTAAAAGTTCAGTTTGTTGGCTTAGCAAATAAGCCACAAAACATGCCTTCATTTAAATCAAAACCATTTGGGTGATAAAAAATGAGGGGGCAGATTCAAGCCCATTTGGGTTCTACAGTAGGCCATACAAAGGTTACATACCTATGCTCTACTTTGCCGCAAACCGCCAGGTGCTGGTTGCCCACTAGGAACCGAACATCACACGATCCACCCCGCCATAGGATCCAATCCAGATCCAACCTCCGTGCCCTGGGCCTGTGACCTATAACAAGCAAGATCCGACCTCCAACCCTAACAGTGTCCCATACCACTGCTAGAAACATCAGCCATCTCCCACCTCAAGCTAGCTCACATCCTAGCTATGCACAAGCGCTGACCATCCACCTTCTCCTAGGTAGATAGAATGAATGGAAAAGTGAGACCTCCTCTCCTTTTATACCTCCAAGGTAGGAGTCTCGAAGCCAAGCACACATCCTAGGTCACGACAAGTGGCAGCCATGTAGGTCCACGAGTCACCGGTCAAGTCAACAAGCCCAAGTTGGGGTGTGGGACCCAAAGGAGTGAGTCCCTAACATTCACTACCCCTTAAAAGACTCATCTTTTAAAGAAGGAAATCTGGGAATCTCAATCTAAGGTCTCCTTCCTTTTCCCAAGTTCCTCGTCTTCGGAGATTCCTTTCCAACGAACCAAGTACTTAGTCACTTGCAGGTTCCAAATTCACATTGACGTACATCAACGATGGCTTAAGGTTCAAAAGGTACAAAGGATGTCAGGTCCTCTAGCTGAACTAGCTTATCGTATAGAATCAATTCATCCTTTCCACCAAGTCGTTCTTTTAAACGACTAATGTGAAAAACTAGGTGAATTCTAATTCCCTGGGGAAGGTCTAGTTGATAGGCATTCCGATTGAGTTTCTTTACAATCCAGAAAGGCCCTGCATATCAAGGGAATACCTTAGGACGTTTTCCAGTCTTTAGTAACTTAGATTCTTTGGGGACTTTAAGATACACCCAATCTCCTTCCGCATAGACCCTAGGTTGTCACTTTTGATTAGCGTAAAGTTGGGCTCTATCCTGAGCCGTTTTTACATTATCACCGCGAGCAACTAGCAACATTTCTTGCATATTATGCAGGAAATCACTCGCCGCTTTAACCATGAGGCTTTTGAGGCCCACACAGATTGGAGCACAAGGCTGGAAACCATACATCAGAGTGAATGGACTAAAACCCGTCGTAGAATGCTTTGCACTGTTATACGCAAACTCAATCATTGGAATGTACTTCATTCAATTGTGCATTGTACGAATTGGATGTGTTGAATTAAACCACTTTTTAACCTATTTGCATGTCTTTGCTTGGATCTTGAAAATAGGGTTTGAAGATGGTTGAGGGAAATCCCCTATCATTATGGCATCGTCGACGAGGAGCAATCGCCATTATTTTCAATTTGTGTGACGATTGGGATGGTTGTTAGCTTGCAATTAGGCATCTTGATTTTGGCATAGTAGTGTTAGGTTTGCATTTTTGGGTGTTTTAAGGTTAGATTTCAATGGAATGATTTCGATTGGAAGGCCTATTTGTAATCACTAGTGATTGATGAGTAGGGAATGAGAGACAGTATATGCTAAGATTGTCTTGAAAACAAGAAAATTAAAAAATAAAATAAAAAATGAAAAAAGAGAAACAAAAAAAAAGTTCACTTTCTACAATTTGAAATAGGAGGTAGAAATTAGCCAACAGGAATGGAGGCCAAGGGCCCTACAATCCACTATAAATAGTGGTACTTTGTAGTTCATTTCTTACGTTCAATCAAGAAAGTGGAAACTCTATCAAATTGCATTTGGATGTCCTTGCTCTTCTTTCTTGCTTCATCTCTCATGTTTCCTTGAATTTTTATGTTAATTGGATTTGCTAATTGTTGGGATTGAATCTTGTTATACTTTTTATGAGAGAAAAGAGAGTGAGAGAGAGAGAGAAAAGTAAGCTTGATCTAATGGTGGATTAATCGTAGAGTTAGATGTTGAATCATAACCCTCGTCGACTCTCAAAAATATCAAAAAAAAACCCTTGAATATTTTTATACCCCAAAAGATTAGATCCCAAAAGTCTCTACGAAGCATAGTTGCAGCGCGATTCCCGAATCGCAATTCCGATTCGCGATTCAGGATTTTCCCAGAATCGTGTAGAATCGATTTTATTTTTTTTGAAATTTTTTTAGGCAATATGGGTATCAGATGAAAGCTTTGATCAAGGGGATTATGATTGTGTAGTTTGCCGACTGTTTTGGGTGCGAAACACCAAAAAGTGTGTTTTCACTCAGAGAGTTGGAAGTCGAAATCATGAAGAGGCCTTACTGTCAGGGCCGGGGTCTACCGGCAGCCCCTGGACCCCGCCGTTGGGGGGTGTTGCCCCCCAAACCCCCCACTGGGGGGCTACCGCCCCCCGGACCCCCTGTTTCTCGGGGGGCTACCGCCCCCCCCAACCCCCTGTTTCTCGGGGGGCCCGCCCCCCGAACCCCCCGTTTCCCGAGGGGCTACTGTGCCCCAAACCCCCTAGAGCTTCCTGCTATATAGACACTGTAGATAAAAATGCCACCGCCCCCCTGTAGATAAGAATGGGGTCCAAATGCGCGCCGAGAAGGGCCCAATATTTATGCCCCCAACTGTATGTACATTGCACTCACATCTCCAGTGAACCAATTGCAAAAGTGATCATCATCCATACAGTTGATAGTCAAACTGTAGCATTAACATTTACTGAAAACCAAAGCAAATGACAACCGGATAGCTACTGAAAATAAGATCTGTTTGTGCCTCATCTACTACACTTCTGAGAGGCAAAACGCTGGTTTGACCATTGTTCCCCTAAAAAAATTTCAGCAATAAGCTATTTTTCCCAAAAAAAAAAAAAAAAAAATTTGCGATTCTGGGTTGCAAATCGCGATTCGCATCGTCCTTTGGTTTTTCTTTACTTCTGGAGAATCGCAAACCTCCGAAAAATTAGGGTTAAGCCAAACCAATTCTTTAATCGCGACCCGCGATTCGTTGCAACTATGCTACGAAGCTTAGTTTGAACCATAGTTGCACTGCGTTTCTGAAACATCGCGTTCAGAAACGCGTTTCAGAAATTTTTGAAAAGATTCCAGAAACCTTGTTTCTTAATTTTTTTTTTGGGTTTTTTTTTTGGGCAATATGGGTATCAGATGAAAGCCCTAATTAAGAGCATGATTACTGTGTAATTTGTCGACTGTTTCGGGTGCAGGATGGTCCAGTTCAGGTGCATTAATCCATGTTGGGTTCTGTCAAGGATAAAAATTCAAAACTAACCTCTAGCATGTCTGTTACGATCACAGATGGTCCCAGTAAGTGTGTTTTCGCTCAGGGAGTGGAAGGCCAAGTCATGAAGAGGCCTTACCGTCGGGGCCGGGGTCTACCGGCAACCCCCGGACCCTGCCGTTGAGGGGCGTTGCCCCCCAAACCCCCCACCGGGGGGCTACCGCCCCCCGGACCCCCTGAGCATTTATTGAAAACCAGAGCAAATAACAACCAAATAGCTATTGAAAATAAGATCTGTTTGTGCCCCATCTACTGCACTTCTGAGAGGCAAAACACTCGTTTGACCATTGATCCCCTAAAAAAAAAACGCATTTCTCAGAAACGCGGTTTCCGAAACGTCTCCTCCCAGAAACGCGATTCTGTGCAACTATGGTTTGAACCATAGACACAGCGCGTTTCTGAAACGTGTTTCAGAATCGCGGTTCAGAAACGGGTTTCCAAAAATTTCTAAAAATTTCCAAAAACGTTTTTTTTTTTGTTTTTTGATTTGTTTTTTGGCAATATGGGTATCAGATGAAAGCTCTAATTAAGAGCATTATTACTGTGTAGTTTGCCGAATGTTTCGAGTGCAAGATGGTCTAGTTTAGGTGCATTAACTACCAGGTTTACGATATTGCTTCTTCACTCATATCGAACAAACTAAACAAAAATGCTGAATCATGCTGAACAAAAACCATGCTGAATCTTCTGTACTGAAACATTTTTCAACCATATGGAATCGTTTCTCTCTCTCTCTCTCTCTCTCTCTCTCTCTCTCTCTCTCTCTCTCTCTCTCTCTCTCTCTCTCTCTCTCTCTCTCTCTCTCTACAGTACTGAATCATTACACTGCTATGAATAGGATCATCATAATATATAATATCGGGCCACATGGCACCAAAATGGGGTATTGACACCATAGGAATCATCGTGATGTCAACACTTGCAAAAAATCAAGCCTATATCTACCAAATATCAAAAACTGATCGTTTCGCTCTCCACGAAGCTCAGATCCCCCTGGCACCATGCACACCACCTCCGTATCACCGAGTACATGCCTGCCCACTATGCATAGGCGCCGATCGGACACCTATAGCTGAAAATAAAAAAATTTACCTCCTCCACAGCTGGCGCGGTTCTGGCCGAGAAGAGGAGGCCAAAAAAAATTTATATACTGTTTTTTTTTTAATACGATTCTGGTCTGAGAGACGCGTTTTGTGTAAAATCCACCACCCCGCCCCATAAGAACACCAAGATTGGAAATACCTAAATACAATGGAATGACAAATCCAATCAGATTTCTTCATATTCATACAAAAGCATGTGAGATCTATGGAGAGGTTCATCCAGGCGATAAGCTCAAGCTATTTCCTATGGCACTTACAGGAGCAACATTATATTGGTATTTCCATCAAACTACTCAGGAACACAATGATTGAAAAGTAGTGAAAGCAACCTTGATTACTAGATTTAAGCCAAGCATCCATTCCTTTTGTTGAGTAAGATCAAGATGGGGAAGGGAGAGATGGTCCGAGATTACATTGAACGCATCAAATATCTCCAATCAGAATGTAATCCAATATTGACTCCGGATCATGCAATGATTATGTGGTTATTAGCTGGATTGCCGAAAAGCATCAAGCATGAACTCAAACGAAGGGAGCAATATGAGACATTGCAACAAGCAATGGAAGATGTCGTACAAGAGGAGGATGAAGGGTCAGATGAGGAACCGAGTCTTGGAATGTTGCCTTATACAACAGGGCAAACCACCACCACCTCAACTACTATTACATCTACCAATATCAAAGCTACAACAGATTTGATGTTGGATGAGTTAGAAAAGATGAATCAGAGACAACAATTGCAGATGGAGCAGTTGACAGCACAATTTGATCATAAACTCAAATCTTTAGAGGCTGTAGCTACCAAACAACTAGATATTCCTCAACAACTGCAGTATCCAAGAAGACATATTGTTTGGTGCTCAATCTGTAACGACGATCTTGGTTTTGGCATAGTAGCGTTAGATTTGCAGTTTTTGGTGTTTTAAGGTTAGATTTTATTGATTTGAGTGATTTTGATTGAAATACCTGCTTGTAATCACTTGTGATTGATGAGTAGGAAATGGGAGACAATACATTAGTGTTAAGATCCTCTTGAAAACCAAAAGAAAAGACATAAAAATAAAACGTTCCCTTTTTGCAATTTGAAAAAAAAGGAGTGTAAAATCATCCTCAAACCTGATAATTTTTTGTTCCTCTAGAACTATCCTTCGTTGTCTTGCAAGCAAAACTGCCCTAATGCAGAGCAACTCTTGTTTTAAAGGTGAAGGTTACTTCCCAACCATTTTTTCAGAAACTTGAAAAAAACAGTCAAAAACATCAAAAAACCACTTGAAAAATTTGATACTAAAAGCAAAGTGCCCTTAATTGGTCAACCAACCTTCGCCCACCTCCAGATTGCCAAATTAGGCTTTCTCTGAGGTCTACAAGGGTTCCTCATCAGTTCTAGAAGCCATGCAAAGATTAAGATAGCCAAAAAGGGCAAAATCCACAAAAAAAGAACCTTCATATTTCAATAAAATCTTGTTATAACACTCGCCAATCTTACTGAAGTTTTCTCATATTGAGATTAGCTCCCAGAAGTCTCTGTGAATGTTAGTTTGAACATTGCAAAATCTAAATCCTGCAAGGGTTCTTTCTGATTCTGATCATTTTTATTGAAGGAAATAGACTTATTTCAAGAAAAACATCAATATTTTTTTGTTAATCTTCGCATAACCTTTGCCAATTATCCTGAGTACTCATACATATCCAGAGCTCCAATGAAGTTTGTGAAGGTTGGTTGCCAGATAATGGTGCCTGTGAGAGTTAGTTCTCGAAAATTATCATTTTATGTTATTGGAACCGTCGCCAAGTTGAAAAACAATACTATTATTGCATATTAACCCTTGCCGAACATACCAGAGCTATATTACATTGTTTTCAATCTACAATTAGTCCTACGAAGGTTAGTTTGACCGAAAACACTAGAGTGAAGTGTTTAAGTAATTTTTTAATGCCAAATTCTTCAAAAGAACCTTCACCAGAAGTACTAACCATCAAATTAGTCAACCTTCGCACAAGTAATTTTCGCAAAGGATAACAGTGAGTTAGGAATTATTCCAATAATCTACTATGAAAGGTGCGAGGGTTCTTGAGCCATCGAAGTTTGAATATTGTTGAATTCTTGTTATTTGGAGAGAATAGATTGAGATGATCGAATAGGCAATTCAAAAATCTTCTTGAAATACCCATATCTGATGGATGTTTTGATGATAGGTAGCAGATGATACTGAGGCTAAAACATTAGGTATTCCTGCATCCACTCCCTCTTCCTAGTCTAGCGAATTTTCCACAAATCAATACTTTACAGATTTGAAGATTTTCAATCTCAAGAGATTGATCAAGATGATATGAATTTTGAAAATCCACCACCCCGCCCCATAATCAAAAGAACATACCTAAATATAATGGAACAATGGATCCAATCAGATTTCTTCATATCGGTATAGAAGCATGTGCGATTTACGAAGAGGTTAATCCAGGCGATAAGCTCAAGCTATTTCCTATGGCACTTACGGGAGCAGCATTAGATTGGTATTTCAATCAAACTACTCATGAACGCAATGATTGGAAAGTAGTAAAAGTCAGAGATTACATGGAACGAATCAAATATCTCCAATCAAAATGTAATCCAATATTGACTCCAGAGTGCAATGATCATGTGGTTCTTAGCCAGACTGTCGAAAAGCATCAAGCGTGAACTCAAACGAAGGGAGCAATACGAGACATTGCAACAAGCAATGGAAGATGGGTTAGATGAGGAGACCAGTCTTGGAATGTTGCCTTATACAATAGGGCAAACCACTGCCACCTCAACTACTATTGCATCTACCAATATCAATGCTATAGCAGATTTGATGTTGGATGAGTTGGAAAAGATAATCAGAGACAACAATTGCAAATGGAGCAGTTGACAACACAGTTTGATCATAAACTCAAATCTTTAGAGGCTGCAACTACCAAACAACTAGAAATTCCTCAACAACTGCAGTATCCTAGAAGAAAGAATGTTTGGTGCTCGATCTGTGCCAAAAATCTTACACTAAATGAATGTCGAATGATGAAGGAGAAAATATCAAATAGGTATTGCCATCTTTGTAACGCTTCATCACATGAAATTGCATTTTGTCCATTCAATCCAAGAATTATCCAACAAAGATTCCATAAGTATGGATATCATCAAGGACCATCCAACAATGCAACAAGGATGGGAGCACCACCTCTACGTTTAGCTCTAACAGCACCTCCACGTCAACAAGGAGCTCCGACTAATATGGTCAAACTAGAAGCCATTCCTAGCCAAGATCCACTTCAATGGATGGTATTGATCATCACCACAAGGACAGTCACTCCATACTCATTGGAGGCTATTGGATAGCTAGGATAGTTGCCATGTTCGAAAGACAAGGATTGTTGCTAGATTAGAATAAGATGCTTGAAGAAGAATCGACAAATATTCAAGAAGAAGAAGAAGAAGAGCTTGTCTGAAAGAGAACATATCATTGTTGCTTATCATTGTGTGTTTGAAAAAGGAAGAAGGCTAGATAAGAAATTATAGGGATCTACAGAATGATCCTTTCTCTTCAATGCATGAATATGCTTATCAAATTCGAACCATACTATCGAGACAAGCGTCATGCTTGATTCTACTTGATTCTAACTTTGCAATCATTAGCATCTGTGAGATTGATTACGTAGACAAACATAAACTGATATAATATTGCTATGTGGAAGCGTTCGATAGCTCAGACAAAACTATAAGAGAATGTAATCAAATTTCAGTAGATCAAAGAAGCATACACTCATTCTGACAAATTGAACACAATAAGACTATAGGATTGCATTCAGTAAGTAGCATGTACAAATCAGATGAATAGCGAGCACAAGACAATAGCGGATACAACCGCGAACTCGAAACTAACTCTGAATCACTGGTTGTCTCTATTTGATGCACTTCCACTAATTAGCAGCGCTTCAACAATACTCTATGATCAATCATCAATCAATTCACCGACTATAGATTGAGAAATGATCAGCTATTTATACTAGTTAGGAATGCCGCATGGGCTTATCCAAATGACAGTTCACGGCAGTCGTTTGGCGGTTGATCGCAATTGCCACTTAGCCATATTGAGCTGCCACTTATCCAATTAGGTTTCACGACAGTTACTTGCTAACAATGGTTAGAGCAAGTCGTCTGCTTCAAACAAGTGGTAAAGCGATTTGTTAACTCTCGACAAATATTTGTCGACCCTTCGATATTCTCTTGACAATTATTTGTCATTGTCGATTCCCGTGTATTTCTGCAGATTGTGGGATAATGCGAGAAAATATGCAGCAACTGGATACATGAATGGATGTAGATTAACAATAGAATTATAGAGAGAGATAAGGATAATAATCCAACAGTGGAAGAGAAGACTAAGATGCCAGCTAGAAGAACATGTTAGAAAAAAGTAACGACTTTGAGAGGGCACTTTTGAGAGCATGCAAGGGCAACTCATTTTTTGAATGAAGAAAACGCAACAATTTGTAGAGGACGTTTTGAATGAAGAGGATATTTTTCTACATTTGTAGAGCTCAAAATCAGCAAATCATTACTTGAAAAATCAGTAGAATTATGAAAACATTTTTTACCAAGTCGTTGAGCACCGAGACAACTCTATAAGACTAGCGAGTCTGTGGGAACAAACCAAAATGCCAAATGTATACCTTTAAGGTTGCATGCAGATGTGCACTAGGGCTAACCGTTATTGATGAATATTTCCCAGAAAACACAAACGCTAAAGGTAAACCTAGATAGGATTACATGTATGCATGTTATTGGCTTTGGTTTCTTAGGACGAAATTGGAAGAAGCATACTCAAGCGAATCGGTAACAAGGTGTATATGATAGATTAGGATTGATAGGATTGACAAAGGAAGTCAAAGAGTTGGTATACATGGATGAGGACAAGGTGGTCAAAGCAATTACATCAAAGAATTGGGAAAACAATTTTGTTCTTATCTTCCATAATCCTTTGTTTGATTTACAAAAAGGATCACAACATCAAACGGATGCACAATCTGAGTCACATGATGGCAAATAGCATAGGGATGAAGTCATTGTCGTCCTGGCAAGAAATTCTAGTGTTCAACTTGGAAAGCAAAAAATGATGAGGTTAGGGCCCAAATCCTGCATGAATGTCATGACAGCCCCAATGCACACAAAGGACACTTGATCTAGTAAAGAGGAATTTTTACTGGACAAAACTTTAAGATCAGGTGGAGGCATATGTTTGCAAGTGTGGGCAATGCCAAGTTAATAAAGTCCATGGATTTTGTGGTTGGACTTCCACGGACAGGGAGGCAAAATGATGCCATGTGGGTAGTAGTTGACAAGCTAATCAAGATGGCACAATTCATTCCAACAAACATGACTGTCAAAGCTTTAGAAGTTGCTCAGCTTTTCATGGAGAAGTTGTTCAAGTTGTTTGGTTTGTCGAATGATATTGCTAGTAATCGAGATTCAAAGCTTGGCAAAGTCTGGCAAGCGGTCTTCGAAAAATTGGAGACCACCTTGAGTCTAGGGTCATCAGATCAACTAAAATCAGAGACTGACCAGACAAGTCTATGGAAGACATGCTTCATGCATACGTTTCCAAAGATGGTCGAATTGGAAAAGGTAACTCCCAATGGTTGACTCTGCGTGTAACAGAACAAAGCACTCAGCAACGAATTATAGTCCATTCATGTTTATGTATGGTTTCCAACCTCATGCCCCCATTTCCGTTGGACTCAAAGGTCTCAAGGTTATCATAGCAGTGGCTTTCTTGCAAAATATGCAAGAAATGTTGCTTGTCGCTCGAGATAACGTAAAAACGGCTCAGGATAGACAGTCTTCCACGTAATCAATTTTAAAGGAACAACTTGGTGTGAAGGATGATTTGATTCAAGAAAATGAGCAAGTTCAGTTACAAGATCTGTCGACCTTTGTACCTTCTGAACCACAAGCCATTGTTCATGTATGTCAACATGGGCTCAAAAACCGACAAGTCACTAAGTACTTGGTTCGTTGGAAATGTGGTTCCGACTACAAGGACACTTGGGAAAAGTAATATGACCTTAGACAGAGATTCCCATAATTCCATCCTTAGAAGAAAAATCCGTTTAAGGGGAGGGAATGTATAGGACCCAGCCCCTTGGGTCCCACACCTAACTTGAAACCGAACGTTGGAATGGGCCTATTGACTTGACTAGTGGACTTGTGGACGGCACGCATGCCACTTGTCGTAATCAGGGATATGTGCTTGGCATGGAGGCTCCCACCTTGGAGGTATACAAGGGAAGGAGATCACCATTCATTCTATCTACCTAGAAGTTGGTGGATAGTAGTGCACATGTGCATAGCTAGGATGGAGCTAGCTAGAGGCTGAAGGTGTTGGCAATGATATGGGGCATCGTTAGGGCTAGAAGCTGGATCCCACTTGTTGTCTAGTCATTGGTCTTAGGGCACAGAGGTTGGAACTGATGATTGGATCCTACGGTGGGGCAGATCGTGAGCGTTTGGTTTCTTGTGTTGAACGGCACCTGGTGGTTTCTGGTTATGAGTGGTTGTAACAGTAAGTCATTGTTCAAAAACTCAGAAAGAATGCTACAAATGTATGAAAGCAAGCAAAGTAATGCAAGAACTCCATATGGAGATCGCATTCCCAAATCTTCGCTTCACCAGCACGTGCTACAGAAAAGAATAGTTTTGGTATCCCATGTGACTTAGGTCTTGGACTGCTATAAATGAAACTACTGGAACAGAGAGAAATTTGCCCCTATCTTTGGTAGCCTTTAGGCAGGTAATTATAGAGTATTTGGCAAGTGAGCCCTTTTTCTACTTTTCAGATACTCATAAAATATCAACAACATCTCAGGCCTATGTTCCAGAACTAAGGGCAAGTTCAAAAACTTGCAAAAAGTATCTTGATATACCTGCTTGACAACATAGAGATTCTATGCTGCCCTGCGGGGGTGTAAGAACTTTGCAATGTTGACAAGCAACTCACCAGCTACTATCTGTTTTGAGATTTTGCATCCTCCAACAATAGCATGAGACTAAGCTAAATAGATTCAAAAATGAAAACACATTGCTCCAACTTCCTCCTAAAATGTAGGCATAATAACAACTTGGACAATCTCAGTAGTTGTTTCATATTGCAATAATAATATACATATTTCTGTGACATTTTACTTCTAAACAAAAAACCTTATATTCTAATAGCTTCTAGACTCTCCATGACAAATTTCCCAAAATGATCTAGAAGTACTACAGAAAACAACTGTCATACAGAAAATACTAGCCGCTAATGACACTCTACAGCTCTACAGGAGAGATTTCAAAAGCGCAAAAGTCAACACTAGAGGGTCTGCATGTAAACGCATCCTCCACAGCTAGCAAGCGTTTGCAGGTTATTACAATCCGCTAGAGAAAACCTAAAATCCTGATTTCCCATAACCCCTCAATTCAACACAACCTTAATACAACTATTACACAATGGGAATGAAATCAAATGAATATCCATCGCTATCAACGTACAACAGCAGCGATCTTACAGGTCCACTACAATCACTTGCCGCATATGCATACAAAAGGGAAATCACCTGGTATATATACAATGCTACATACGCTGTTCATTTAAAAATAAAAAACCTTGAATGATGAAATATAAGATGAGATAACAAGTTTGCCGCCTTGAGCAACAACCGAAACTAAATACTTCAAACTAACACAAGTGGAATTAACTTTTCCGAAAGAAGCCGAACATGTCACAAGATGAGCGAGAGAGCGAGGCGACGAACCAAGTGAGAGGGCAGGCGACATGGAACGCCATGGCTGATATGGAGCGAGGAGAAAAGGAGAAGATGGCGCCGAGAGGGAGGGGAACAGGGGCCGCTTCCTCTGGCGTTGGCGATTGTAGGTGCAAGCCCAAGGGGCTTTTCCTTTCCTTTCCTTTCCCTTTCTCTCTCTCTTTGTTTCTGTCGCGTTTTCGTTTTCTTTTTTGTTTTCGGTTTCGAGAGGTGCTAGGCCTCAAATATGACTCTCCTCGAGCTTTATTTTCTCCTTAACGCCTTCGTTCTTACGCTTCTTCTAGAAAGAAGGAAAAGGAATTGGAGATGGAGGATGGATACATTCTCGCAGCCCTAGTGAAGGACAACCTAAAGTTTCGATAGCTTCAAGTGAGGGGTCCTGGCCTAACGAGCTAAAAGGGTGTGGGTTTTTTTTAGGGCCCTTGCCCTCTAAGTTCCTTAAAGTCAAAGCTAAAGTGCTCTCAGATGCCCCCACGTCATAGGGTACATCGGGTATTCTTCAAGAGCAGGGCTTTAACATTCATTAAGGCCCTAGCCTCAAAGTTGTGTAGACTAAAAACTAGAGAATGGGGGAATGCCCCCGCCCCTTAAGAAATCCCTTGATGGGGATGGGGGCCATGGCATTCCCTTGTTCTTTAGCTCTCACTTTAAGCAAACTTCAAGCACAGAGGCCCTTAAAAGATGTGAAACTTTTCATCCCCAAAGTGCTAACAAGGAACGGCAATCGGTGGGGAGTTTCCCAGTGCCAAAAAAAGGGTATACCAAAATCTATCTCCCCAATATCACAATGTTGATCGCCCTTCGGAGCTAGCAATGTTTTGATAAGTAAATGTGCACCAATTGATTGGGGCTAGTTCATTGACCCCACGTGAATGTGTTGTTACATTTAAAAGAGATGCCAACTCTTCAAGTATTATACATATTTCGAATAAGATTTGATTAGTTGGAAATTGTGCTCCATACGAAAAACCTTGCAAATTTGTAAGGTTCCTCTCGAGAGTTCAGAAACTTGTATAGTTTGCATCCACAAATTGTGATAGGTCAGTGTTCTTCAAAATACACACATGCTTTTTTTGGGTGAGTTTTTATGACTTGTGGAAAGGGCTTCACACTTTTTGAGGGCCCCTACTTGTATGAGAGTGTCTAGGGGCCCCAAAAGTGTAAAGTTTGCTGACATTCAAGCTTTTGTTATAATTAAATTGTAGGCCCGAGGGCAAGAGCCTAAAAAATATTGGGCCTGAAAGTTACTAGGTACAAATATCACAAGCAAAAAAAAAAAGCTTTTGACTCTTTTTATGCTTCGCTATTGTAGTGATAAATAAGCTATCGAGATGGTTTGTTAAAAGTTGATGTGTCTATGTTACGTGAGTGAGTATGAAGATGCATTTCTTTGGGTCTTTTTTTACCTTTTGTACATTGCAATTCTAATTCTTGCAATTTTTATCAATTTGAATGCTTTTTGCATACACTTTGTAGAACAAAGCTTTTTGTGATTTTTCAAAATGATGTTGTTAGCTTTGTTATGATAGTGATAAGCTATGATTCTCTCAAAGTTGGCATGTATGTTCTGTTGGAAGAACGAAAGGATGCTCGATAGAAAAATGGCTGCATTCTATGGATGTACTATTGGGCTCTACGGAATAATCTCTCTTCTAATGCATGACTACGCCTACCAAATTCAAACAAAACTATCGCAACTATTGTCACGTTCAAATTCTAAGTGATTCTAACTTTTAAATCGTCAAAATCTGTCATATTGATTTCGTAGACAAAAAACAAATCTTGTGCCCAATAATGGTGCACATTATTGATGCGCTAAGCAATGTGATCCTACTATGCTTGTTACGATTAAAATGATATCTCAATTTTCTTGAATCACTCTCACTTTTTTAAGATCTTCGATTCTAAAGAATCAGATAGCTTGATACAATTGAGTTCTCTCTCGAACTCTACATCATGCATCATCTTATTCTAATTTACTATATATATACAACAATTATAGAGATCGTGGCTAGCTAGTGTGTTAGGCACAATGTAGAGTTTACAAGATAACACTAAATAGTTTAGTATAAGTTGTGTAGTCTACTGTTACGAGCTCGTGACCAGTGCCGAACCCTAGAGAACATAGATAGGTTAGATACCATAGTCAAGGTCGTGTCCAGCGTACACGACCAACAGGGCAAGACAGTGTGAGTAGTGTGCCCCAGCACAGTCCATAGCCATGGCGGGCCTAACACAGTCTAGGGACCCTGTCAGCAGGACAGGGCCCCCAGTTGGGTTCCGACGTGCAGTCGGCCACATTAGTGACACGTTGCCGACACTTGGCAGTTGCATGCTACCAGTCCTCACACTGGGCTAAAAGGGGCTTACTCTATATCAGGGAGTAGGCAAGGTTGGGTGGATCAGTTAGTGTTTGCCCTATTGTGGTGTTAGGATCTATTACACTACTATCAGAGCCATCTCCATCTTTGGGAGCTTAGTAGCAGTAGTAGAGAGAGCTATCAGAGCATAGGAAAAATCTCTCAGATTCTCAAAGAAGAATAGAAGAGGAGGATCGTTGTAGATGCAGCCTTCAAACCTTTGAATTTCACTTAGAAATTATAGTAGTAAGGAGTAAGAATCCATGTACAGGTAACTCACTGGAAGGGCAACTATCCATCGCTAATTTCAGAGACTTTTTTGCAGATTTCACAACGGAAATAGAGTAGGAAATAGCAAGTAGATCCATCGTTGTACGTATAGGGACCTACCTCTGTTTTTGAAGTGAAATTTTAGTAGATCTGAACGGATTTCAAGCTAAGATTTCCTAGCAGGGCCAGCGCTGGACAGAGAAGAGGGAGGGTGAAGTTTTGCCCTTCTTTTCAGAGATTTTTCGGATATTTGAGCATCAGATTCTCTTGTTACAGATCAGCGAATAGGCTGCCACAAAAATTTCAGAATTTGCAAGTAAATTTGGGCTTCAAATCTGGTTTTTTGGAACCAACTCAGAAGCTGTCATACCAACGAGGGGGGATAGCAAAAAATTTCAGATCTTTTTGCATTTTTTCCGTCTTCTATTCAAATTTCTCAGAGCCACAGGTCTATTAGCAAGCCAGCGAGCTATTTTATTCAAGCAACCGAAAATTTGGTACCATTTTGGAACTTCAAACTGGGATTTTCCAGGACAGCAGGTCTGAAAATTTGGGTGAAAGAGCTGAAAGGGTTCCTCTTCGTATTTTCTTTGGAAGTACAGTCCTCATAAACAGCTAAGTCATCTTTCCTTTCCCTTGTACAGTTGTAAATTAGTCTTTCTGACTTTTTTATTCATAAGTTAAGGTACCTCTCTTTCAGTTCTGAAAATGACCACTCCTCAGGGACCTAATCAACCCCCGGAGAGAGGCATCGACGAACTTGAAATAGAAGCCTTGGCTTACAGTAAAGGGAAAGAACCTATGGAAATGGAAGAACGGGAACAGTTCACCAAAGAACTCGACGAACTGGTTACCAAGGAGCAGTTTCTCCACTTGGTAACATAAGTGGATGAAATGAAGTTGGCATTAGCCAATTTCAAGTCCAGTGTGGATGACTCGTTCGTTGAACTCAAAGGTTTGATTTTGAGTTCCGCGAAAGGAAGCCTTCCCTCCACTTCTCAGTTGTCCCCTTCTCCACTTCCATCAGTTTCGAGTGAGACTTTACAGTCTCACCCCAGTGTTTTTAAAGATTTAAAGCCTCCTACTTTCAATGTGGAAGAGAAGGATAGTCTTTCCTTAGGGCCCATAGCCTATAAGTGGTGGTTAAATCTCCAGGAGACTGGGTAGACTCTCCGGTCATGGAAGGCTTTTGAAGAAACCTTCCTAAGAGAATTCCTACCAGAAAATGAACTTGATAGAGCCTGGGAAGCCTGGGAAAGAGCAGTAATGGACAAGTCCCTAATCCAATAATCTCGCAATACCGAGAAGGAATTTCAAAAATTAAAAATATGGATGATTATCAGAAAACCAGAGGATTTATCCGAGGGCTCAAAGATGAATATAAAGTAGAGGTCTAGAGAAACTCGCCTACTACCCTTGAGCAAGCTCTCAGATATGCTCAAATCTATGATGATTCAGTGGGTAGGAAGAGGGCGAGACAGCAGCCCCTTTCTGAGCAGCCTCCTCAGAAGGACTTTCAATTTAAAAAGCAATTTTTAAAAAGAAAGAAAAAAGATAAATTTAAAGGTGAAGCTCCTCAGAAACGCCCTTCACTCATACAGCCCTTAGAACCAGAAGATTTTGAGAAAGCCAAACAAGAACGTTTGTGCTTTGTGTGTATGGGCAAGGGACACACAGTCAGACAGTGTCCCAAGGGGCCTTTCACTAGAAAAGATAAGAAACAAGCTCATCTTGTTCAGACTGTAAGTTTCCCCAGTGACTCGGCAGCTTCCGAGATCAAAGTGTATCATAAAGATCATGAACATTGTTGTCACCTGACCTCTGCAATGCTAGCAAGACCCTTCAGCTTTGGGCCACATGACCTAGTACATATGCACAAGAAAGTTGGTAACCAGTCAGTAAGAGTTATGGTTGATGATGGAGCAACCCATAATTTCATCAACTACACCCTGGTTAAAAAACTTAAACTTCCAGAAATACCTAGTTAGCATAGGTACATTGTTTCACTAGCTAAGGGTGAAGATAAGAAAATCTGAAAAACTATGGTAAGTAGCTTAAATCTTGGTATTCAGGGGTACCAAGATGAAATAAACTTTCAAATAATGCACTTGGATCGCGCAGACATTGTTTTCGGGAGAGATTGGCTCTACAGTTTAGGACCTTCCCTCCACATAAATTATCAGGAGAACACCCTCAGCTTTCGGCATAAAGGCCGAGAGATCCAATTGCACGGGGAGCATGATGTTCCCAACAGCCCTATGGTCTACAGTTCAGAGCTTTGTCAGCTAATCGGAGACGACTACCATCATGTATTCTTATGTGACTTTCAGTTTATTCCTGAAGTTTCTATTTCTAGTTCTATATAGCAAAAAATCAGTAAATTAGAAACTTTATTGTCTAAATTTAAAGATGTTTTTCCTGAAGATTTGCCACGTGGTTTGCCACCTAGCAAAGAGGTAGATCATGTAATAAACCTAGTATCAGGTACAGCACCTGTTTCTAAACCTCTGTATCGGGTCAGCCGAATAGAGGATGAAGAAATAACTAGGTAGTTAACAGAGTATCCTGGGAAAGGCCAAATTCAGACAAGTAGTTCACCATGGGCCTCACCAGTCCTTTTGGTGAAAAAGAAAGAGAGGTCTATGCGTATTTGCGTAAATTACAGAGCCCTCAATAAAGTCACAATTAAGAATAAATATCTTATGCCTCGGGCAGACGAGTTGTTTGATCAACTCGACGGGGCTAAGTTTTTTAGCAAAATAGACCTCAGATCGGAATATCATCAAGCCCGTATAAAATTGAAAGATATCCCGAAAATAGCTTTTAGGACTCGTCATAGTCATTATGAGTTTAAGGTGATGCCATTTGGGCTCACAAATGCTCTAGCTACCTTTATGACCTTGATAAACAGTGTCCTCATACCATATTTGGGCAAATTTGTAGTCGTATTTCTAGATGACATCCTCATCTACAACAAAATGAGGAAGGAGCATGTAAAACACTTCAGAAAGGTGTTTCGACTGCTCAGAAATCATAAGCTTTATGCTAAACAATCTTCGTTGAAGAAGCAGCATATTTGGGTCACATTATCTCGTCAAATGGAATTAAAATGGACCCGAATAGGGTTAAAGCCATACTCAGTTGGTTGAGACCTCTGAATATTTTGGAACTTCGGATCTTTCTTGGTTTGGCAAGATATTACAAACAATTTGTCAAGGAATATGCTCAGATAACAGTTCCCATGACAAATCTTTTTAAGGGGAAGGGAAAGGAGTTCATTTGGGAGTCCGCACAGTAGGAGAGCTTTGATGTTCTCAAAACAGCCTTAGCTACAGCACCAGTTTTAAAAGTCGTTGACCCCAATCAGCCATTTGTCGTCGAAACAGATGCTAGCGACTTTGCAGTTGGTGCTGTACTAACTCAAAGTGGACGACCAATTGCGTTCGAGAGTAAAAAACTCGATCCAGTTCAAACTAGGTACAATTTCTATGAAAAGAAACTCTTTTCTATAGTCCATGCCCTTAAGACTTGGAGGCATTATTTGTATGGTGCCAACTTTGAGGTCCTGACAGACCATGAAAGTCTCATATACCTTTGCAATCAACCTAAGCTCATAGGTCGGAAAGCTCGATGGGCAGAGTTGATGCAAGAGTTTGATATGTCTATCAGATATAGATGAGGGAAATTCAATACAGTAGCAGATGCCCTTAGCAGAATGCCTATGATAAACGAGCTGAGTTCTACTCAGATTCGTAATGAGTTACTCGAGTCTTTGAGAGGGAAGTGCCAACATGATGCATTCTTCTCTACTATGTGGAACTCAGTCCAAAGCAGACAATTACAGACTCCAGAACCAGTTCCTGGGTTGGTGCCAGTTCATCCAAGAATACGGCAGCTTTTGTTGAGGATGATGATGAGTCCGAGTATACGTCAAATGACGTTGAGGATTCTGAGCTTGTATTACCCAAGCAAACCCCAGTGGTTGAGGGTCAGTTGACTCAAGGATTCAAATGGAAACAGTATTCCATTCAGGATGAGTACTTGCTCTATAGAGATAGAGTATGTGTCCCCAATTCAGAGGATTATAGGCAGCAGGTCCTATATGAATGTCATGACAATCCTAGTGCAGGACCCCCAGGCATACAAAAGACCTATGAGCTTCTTCATAGGCAGTTTCTCTGGCCCAATATGAAAAAGGACATCCAACAGTATGTATCCAGTTGCCAGAAATCTCAAGTAAATAAAGCAGAGCGTTTAAAGGCAGGAGGGTTGTTGCAGCCCTTAGAAATACCAATTGGTAAATGGGAGAGTATCTCCATGGAATTTATAACAAGCCTGCCTAAAACCCAAAAGGGTAATGACGCTATATGGGTCACAGTTGACCATCTAACCAAAATGGCTCATTTTATTCCGACCAAAACAACTATTAGAGCTCCAGAGTTAGTGAGGTTGTTTGTAGACGGGCTATTTAAATTGTACGGTCTACCTTTCGGCATAGTTAGTGACAGGGACAGTAAGTTTAGTGGAAATTTTTGGAGGGCAGTATTCCATCATCTCTATACTAAACTTAATATGAGTACCACCGACCATCCACAGACCGACGGTCAAACAGAGAGAGTAAATCAGGTGTCGGAGGATATGCTTCGTGCATACGTCAGCAAGAAGCAGACTAATTGGGAGGAGTATCTCTCGATATTAGAGTTTGCTTACAACAGTACCAAACATTCAACTACAGGATACAGCCCATTTATGTTGATGTACGATTTTCTGCCACGCTCACCCACAGTTGTAGGGTTTAAACAGGAAAAAGTTGAAGCAGCCAGAAATTTTTGAGAGGACCTAAACCAGATGATAGAACATGCTAAGCATAGCATTAGGCAGTCCCAGGATCATGTCAGACATTATGCAGATCCGCACAGACGGGATGTGCAGTTCTCTGCTGGTGAGAAAGTCTACTTGAGAGTCCGAGTTGACTCTAAAACTCTCAAATCAGGAGTGTGTGCTAAGTTGTCTCCTAGGTATTGTGGTCCCTTTACCATCAGTAGGAGACTAGGCGAGGTCACCTATGAGCTAGAACTCCCACACAGTAGTAAGGTTTTTCCAGTCTTTCACAAAAGTCAGTTATGAAAAGCCTTAACAGATCAAAAAATCTGGTAGGGGACAATGTTTTAGTTCTCCCATTGGATCCTCAGCAACCTTTACATGAACTAGAGGAGATTCTTGATCGTAGAGAGACGCATACTCGTCATACTCTATACCGAGAATATCTGGTCAAGTAAAATGATCAGCCTGTTGTAGCGCAGGCATCCCAAAGGGAGCCGGGAACCACGACTTAGCTTCCCAGCCTTCAACTCTTGCCATCCAAACCCACTTGACATACAAGCAACCAACTCGCCAACAATGATCAGACTTAACCAACTTGAAGTTCCGCAAACCAACATTGAGATCCAACCTGGCGCCATGCCAGATCGGGGGTCCCGACGTGGGTGACTTCCCTCCAAGCAAGCCGCCCGACATACATCAAACTTAACCAACTCGAAGCTTCGTTACAAACGAGTAACATCCATTCCAAGCAAGCAGGTCTGACTTACATCAGACTTAACCAACTGATAGCTTCGTCACGAGCGGTGGAAGTCAACCTGGCGCCACGCCAGACTGGACAGCCATAAACAGGTAACATCCACCCAAGCAAGCCATCCAACTCAGCCGACAGGTTAGAGCCCATTCCCCAAGAGCTTAACCCATTCACGTTCATGCAAGGAACACTCAGAACCACAAGCCGCGACAGATATGGAAACAACCATTTCCTGGACCAAATGGTCCTGACAGCATACCGTTGGCGCCACGGACCGAATGGTCCCGACGGCATACCGCTGGCGTCCCGGGATACGACCCTCAGCTATGTGCCAAGTTAAAAATTTTGAAAGCGGCCTTACAACTGGCGCTTTTACCGAACACTGAAACCCAGAAGGTAATCAGAGTCAGTTTGAGGAAAATCCCACTTTATTTATAAATCTGAGAAGGTTACATTTCAAGTGTGTGACCGACCCTAGTCTCCGGGGCGCTAGCATGCCAAGGCGAGAGCCATTACAACATTCCAGCAAGGGAGGCTGAGACTTGGTTGGAGCTCGCCCTGAGTCGCAACCCGCACTCCCTCTATAGTATTGGTGTGATTCGGCACCCCCCCTCATACCAAGCACTCTACCCAAGCTGGTAAAGCACGTTTTTCTCTCTCTAGGATTTTCTCTTTCTAGAAAGTCATTTTCTCTCTCTAGATTTTATTGATCCCCAGGCTTCCTTTAATCATGCCTAGATCGTGTGAGGTGATTGCACATCGATCTGAGCTCTCTGGACTTCGCTAGAACCGATCAAAGATTTTCAGCCATAGGAACTTGGCGCCGGCTGGATTCTGGTCACAGTGGCGCCGGGAGCAGCAGGGGCGCTGCTGGCGTCGGGGACATAACTGGCGCCGATGGCGCCAGAAGTAAAGCTTGTAAAGGTAGCTTTACAACATCCACCCCACCTTTATAAAATCTGATGTCCTCATCAGATGTCAGATTAAAGTAAAGGTGTCTCCCAATTAAAATAACTATACATTTAAGCTACTTGGCACAGTACTCAATTTACTGGTCACTTTTTATCAACATTGAAGCTGGCACACCACAAGACGGAGGCTCAGTTCTTTGTACTGAAAAATTACATAACTTGAAAATATCTCTTTGTCTGGGAAAAGCGTAGATTTGATATCGCTTTCGTAAAACTCGAGAACCTTATTAACTGGTGACAGAGGCCTTTCTTTGAAATGTTCGCCCCTGTCGCTTCTGACTTTCGACTTTGGAACTCCTTTGAGCTCCTGATTTGTCCTTGATGCACTTTGTGTTGAGCACCCTGAGCTCTAGATTTGTTCAGTTTCGCACAGGTATCAAGGCTCCCTGAGCCGAAGGATTTATCGTTTGATTGCCCACTTTATGGTCCACTCCGTGCCTTGTTGCTTCTGCACCTTGATTTCTCTCCTTGTCCCAGCCTGATCTTGATACTTTTTCATCTTGGCTCTTTAAGGTAGGCAAAGATTGAGTACTCCACAATGCACCTCTCACTTAGCTTGAAGTAGCTCTTTGAATCAGCCCAAATGTAACCATTGACCTCGTGGAAAGCCAAAGGGTCGCACCAGTTTGATCCGCATCCGAACTATCTCTTTGCGTTTGTTTGAAGCACCATGTCCGTCGCGCAAAACTTGACTTTCACAATTCCATCACTGGTCAGTTGCCTCACAGTCAAAACAAGAAGTGTACATCGAGCTTGGCTTCAAGTAGCTCTCTTTGAATCAGAAACATGCACCCAGAGTTTGCACTAATCTGATCTCAACGCGAACTGTCCCTTAGCGTCCGTTCGAAATACCAAGTCTCTCATGCAAGACCCAACTTTCACAGTTCCTTCATTGATCAGCTGCCTTACACGTAACACAAGCCAGCGTACTCATATGTTTCCTCATCATTGCTGGTCCAGAGAAAGCCTATAACAAACTTTCCTTTCCACAACAAAAACTTGTCAACTTATTAGGTCCAAAGTTCGCCAGTCTCCTCGTGTGAGTATGGCTAGGTCACCTTGAATTTGCCCCCATTTTGATCAACTTTCATTCAAATTGCCCCAATAGAGAGGTGTGTGTGATAGTTCTCCTCCACTTATAAAATCAGCTGATCGGACTTAGAGTAGAGTTCTTCGGACAAAAAGCCTTTCCAACACTTTGCTTTCCATCTGCTAGGATTATGGCTCGATCCAACTTGTTGCCAATCTCTGAAGAGGATCCTAGTCTTTTCCCCTTTGAGGAAAAACCCAACTGATACTAGATATCACCCATGCTCAGTGAGTTTCAGTTCCGAAGGTGGCCGTCCCAAAATGAAGACCAACTGCTATAGAAGATCTCCCCTGAAATTGCCCTTTCCAACTTTTGACTTCCTGCTTGCGTCTGGTGGGCGTTGTCGCAAATGAAACTAACCCAAGAAACAGGCTAGCCATCCATCCTTTGCAAACATTGAGTCATCAAAGATTTTCAGCCATAGGAACTTGGCGCCGACTGGATTCTGGTCACAGTGGCGCCGGGAGCGGCGCCGGCGCCATTGGCGCCGGGAGCAGCAGGGGTGCTGCTGGCGCCGGGGACATAGCTGGCGCCGATGGCGCCGGAAGTAAAGCTTTTAAAGGTAGCTTTACAACATCCACCCCACCTTTATAAAATCTGATGTCCTCATCAGATGTCAGATTAAAGTAAAGGTGTCTCCCAATTAAAATAACTATACATTTAAGCTACTTGGCACAGTACTCAATTTACTGGCCACTTTTTATTAACATTGAAGCTGGCACACCACAAGTCGGAGGCTCAGCTCTTTGTACTGAAAAATTACATAACTTGAAAATATATCTTTGTCTGGGAAAAGCGTAGATTTGATATCGCTTTCGTAAAACCCGAGAACCTTATTAACTGGTGACAGAGGCCTTTCTTTGAAATGTTCGCCCCTGTCGCTTCTGACTTTCGACTTTGGAACTCCTTTGAGCTCCTGATTTGTCCTTGATGCACTTTGTGTTGAGCTCCCTGAGCTCCAGATTTGTTCAGTTCCGCACAGGTATCAAGGCTCCCTGAGCCGAAGGATTTATCGTTTGATTGCCCACTTTATGGTCCACTCCGTGCCTTGTTGCTTCTGCACCTTGATTTCTCTCCTTGTCCAAGCCTGATCTTGATACTTTTCCATCTTGGCTCTTTATGGTAGGCAAACTCCGCAATGCACCTCTCCTTAGCTTGAAGTAGCTCTTTGAATCAGCCCAAATGTAACCATTGACCTCGTGGAAAGCCAAAGGGTCGCTGTTGCGCCGGCGCCTCAAAGGGCGCTGGGACTTGAGCGGTTTCCCCAACACGCGCTTAAGTCTAACATTCATCCATCATGCACTTACGTAAAAGCCAACTCAGAATCGTAACAAGCTTAACCATTCAGACTTAAGAAAACTGGAATCCCAACCAACCCGAAAGCCAACTCAGAATCCGTCACCAAAAGGTAACCAAAGGCAAAGACAAGCCACACATGAAACCCAAGGCATAGTGGTCGCCAAACTGACCAATTGGCATAGCGGCAAGCCCCATGTCGATGACAGGGACCCTTAGGCGCCAGCGACGCAAAAAGGTTGTAGTAAGGGTCCTTCCACTTGGACTAGTCCCGGAGGCGAAACCGAAATGGTAATCATCCCCAAGGATCAACTTTATTAGATTTGGAAGAGGTTACATTCATACATAGACTGACCGGTCTCGGGGCCACCAACACGTGCTGGGCATTGTGCCTGGCTCGTGCTGGTAGAGGGAGCTGAGACCTGGCGACTGGATTCCTGGCGCTGGTTGAGCTGCCCAAGTTTCTGTCTGCCGGACTCCCCCTATAGTTCTGCTGTGATTCGGCGCACCCCCTCTGTTCTGAAACATAGTGCTTTCTGGTAAAGCACGCTTTTTGGGACTTAGTTTTTATTTTGCTGATTAAGCCTGGCAAGCCTGGAAGAATCAGTCTGGCTCCCGGACATGGGTCCCGGGAGCCGTTCCGGTGGCAGAATCAACTTGCTTCCTGACTAGGCCATGACTCGAGCTCCAGAGCTAGCTCATGACTTGTGACTACTTGACTGGCTCACCACAGGTCGGAGGCTCAGTCCTTGACGTTCTAACTTGCTCTGGGACTTTAGGGAGTGTCACCCCTTAGAGTCTTACAGGGCACGTTGGGTGCACCTGAGTCAGCTTTACAACAGTCGCACCAGTTTGATCCGCATCCGAACTACCTCTTCGCGTTTGTTTGAAGCACCATGTCCGTCGCGCAAAACTTGACTTTCACAATTCCATCACTGGTTAGTTGCCTCACAGTCAAAACAAGAAGTGTGCATCGAGCTTGGCTTCAAGTAGCTCTCTTTGAATCAGAAACATGCACCCAGAGTTTGCACTAATCCGATCTCAAGGCGAACTGTCCCTTAGCGTCTGTTCGAAATACCAAGTCTCTCATGCAAGACTCAACTTTCTCAGTTCCTTCATTGATCTGCTGCCTTACGCGTAACACAAGCCAGCGTACTCATATGTTTCCTCATCATTGCTGGTCCAGAGAAAGCCTATAACAAACTTTCCTTTCCACAACAAAAACTTGTCAACTTATTAGGTCCAAAGTTCGCCAGTCTCCTCGTGTGAGTATGGCTAGGTCACCTTGAATTTGCCCCCATTTTGATCAACTTTCATTCAAAATTTGCCCCAAGAGAGAGGTGTGTGTGATAGTTTCCCTCCACTTAATAAATCAGCTGATCGAACTTTAGAGTAGAGTTCTTCGGACAAAAGCCTTTCCAACACTTTGCTTCCCATCTGCTAGGATTATGGCTCGATCCAACTTGTTGCCAATCTCTGAAGAGGATCCTAGTCTTTTCCCCTTTGAGGAAAAACCCAACTCATACTGGATATCACCCATGCTCAGTGAGTTTCAGTTCCGAAGGTGGCCGTCCCAAAATGAAGACCAACTGCTATAGAAGATCTCCCCTGAAATGGCCCTTTCCAACTTTTGACTTCCTGCTTGCGTCTGGTGGGCGTTGTCGCAAATGAAACTAACCCAAGAAACAGGCTAGTCATCCATCCTTTGCAAACATTGAGTCATTTCGTTGTCGTTCACGTGCGAGTACTTGAACTGCAAATCCGCCGCACAGATTCTGGATATCGCCCATGCTCAGTGAGTTTCAGTTCCGAAGGTGGCCGTCCCAAAATGAAGACCAACTGCTCCATAGAAGATCTCACCTGAAATGGCCCTTTCCAACTTTTGACTTCCTGCTTGCGTCTGGTGGGCGTTGTCGCAAATGAAACTAACCCAAGAAACAGGCTAGCCATCCATCCTTTGCAAACATTGAGTCGTTTCGTTGTCGTTCACGTGTGAGTACTTGAACTTCAAATCCGCCCCACAGATTCTGTAGTCCTCTTTGTTTGATGGTATCAGCCTTCAAAAGAAAAGGTTCCTTCTCGAGCCATCAGCTCCTTGTATCATAAGCAATCATGCAAACCAGGCAAATCACGAGTACTAAGACTCACCACGAATACGTACAAGTAAGACACTCAGGCAGGTTTACTAACAAGTAACAAAGGCCTAGCCGCGCCCACACAAGTCTATCACAGAATTAGCCCACGGGGAAACATCCATCCAACCATCCGTGCTTTCACCATTAAGCAGCACATTGCCTCAGTCACGCCCCACCACTTTTTGGTCGATAGCCCTTATAGCTAAACGATCGGCAGCTATCCCGCACCGGCAGCTAACCACCCGTGCTTTACACCCAAATTTGAGCAGCATCTCTGTATCAATGGTTAACCTATACAGTTCGAATATGTCGCCCCGCACCCCACAAGGTACAGACCGTGCTTTCACCTCCCTAGGCAGCACTTTGCCTCATCCGTCCTACGTGCAGACAGCGCCAAGCCCGAACCGCGAGAACTAACTGTGCTTACACCTCAAGGGCAGCACCTTGACTCATCAAGTCCCCCGTTCTGCCGACCACCCCGACCATGGACGCACCCGTGCTTACACTATGGGCAGCACCTTGCACAACAGTTGTCTTGATGAACCCCAAATCGTGGCCATTTTCGTGAGATCCACATAGCTGACCGGCCAGTCGGCTCTGATACCACATGTAGCGCAGGCATCCCAAAGGGAGCCGAGAACCACGACTTAGCTTCCCAGCCTTCAACTCTTGCCATCCAAACCCACTTGACATACAAGCAGCCAACTCGCCAACAACGATCAGACTTAACCAACTTGAAGTTCCGAAAACCAACATTGAGATCCAACCGGCGCCATGCCAGATCCGGGGTCCCGATGTGGGTGACTTCCCTCCAAGCAAGCCGCCCGACATACATCAAACTTAACCAACTCGAAGCTTCGTTACAAACGAGTAACATCCATTCCAAGCAAGCGGTCTGACTTACATCAGACTTAACCAACTGATAGCTTCGTCACGAGCGCTGGAAGTCAACCTGGCGCCACGCCAGACTGGACAACCATAAACAGGTAACATCCACCCAAGCAAGCCATCCAACTCAGCCGACAGGTTAGAGCCCGTTCCCCAAGAGCTTAACCCATTCACGTTCATGCAAGGAACACTCAGAACCGCAAGCCGCGACAGATATGGAAACAACCAGTTCCTGGACCAAATGGTCCTGACAGCATACCGTTGGCGCCACGGACCGAATGGTCCCGACGGCATACCGCTGGCGTCCCGGGATACGACCCTCAGCTATGTGCCAAGTTAAAAATTTTGAAAGCGGCCTTACAACTGGCGCTTTTACCGAACACTGAAACCCAGAAGGTAATCAGAGTCAGTTTGAGGAAAATCCCACTTTATTTATAAATCTGAGAAGGTTACATTTCAAGTGTGTGACCGACCCTAGTCTCCGGGGCGCTAGCATGCCAAGGCGAGAGCCATGACAACATTCCAGCAAGGGAGGCTGAGACTTGGTTGGAGCTCGCCCTGAGTCGCAACCCGCACTCCCCTATAGTATTGGTGTGATTCGGCACCCCCCCTCATACCAAGCACTCTACCCAAGCTGGTAAAGCACGTTTTTCTCTCTCTAGGATTTTCTCTTTCTAGAAAGTCATTTTCTCTCTCTAGATTTTATTGATCCCCAGGCTTCCTTTAATCATGCCTAGATCGTGTGAGGTGATTGCACATCGATCTGAGCTCTCTGGACTTCGCTAGAACCGATCAAAGATTTTCAGCCATAGGAACTTGGCGCCGGCTGGATTCTGGTCACAGTGGCGCCGGGAGCGGCGCCGGCGCCATTGGCGCCGGGAGCAGCAGGGGCGCTGCTGGCGCCGGGGACATAGCTGGCGCCGATGGCGCCGGAAGTAAAGCTTTTAAAGGTAGCTTTACAACACCTGTTGAGAATGCCACTTGGGAAAGAGGTAGCGTCCTTCGCAAGATTTTTCCAGACTTTGTCTTAGAGGACCAAGACGGTTCTTAAGGGGGAGGGAGTGTGACGAGCTCGTGACTAGTGCCAAACCCTAGAGAACACAGATAGGTGAAATACCACAATCAGGGTCGTGTCTAGCGTACACAACCAACAGGGCAAGACAATGTGAGTAGTGTGCCCCAGCACGGTCCATAGCCACGGCGGGCCTAACACAGTCTAGGGACCCTGTCAGCAGGACAGGGCTCCCAGTTGAGTCCCGACGTGCAGTCGGCCACGTCAGTGACACATTGCCGACACTTGGCAGTTGCATGTTACCAGTCCTAACACTGGGCTAGGAGAGGCTTACTCTATATTAGGGAGTAGGCAAGTTTGGGTGGATCAGTTAGTGTTTGCCCTACTATGGTGTTAGGATCTATTACATCTACAAACGTGAAATTGGAAAATTATTGTATAGTAGTATATTTGAATGGTGAAGTAGTCTCCATAGAAGCCTGCGAGAGTTGGTTCCAAGCATATTTTGAAAAATCAGAGAAAAATCGTAAAAATTTCAAAAAACCCTTGTAAAAAAAAAAATCAGATCTTCATAAGAACTCTCGCAGAGCTCTATGAAGTTCCATCTCTATGAGACCAGGGCACACATAAGCTTGTGAGAGTTAGTTCCTAGTCTAAGTGCTCTTGCGAAGGTTCCTAGTAAGAAAAAGACAGGAAAATCCATCAGAACCCTCGCAGACACCAAAATTTTCAATTCCAGTGACCAAGAACCCTCGCAGAGAATTTTGAAGTTCCATCTCAGTGAGACAAGGACACAGCAGAGTCTGTGAGAGTTAGTTTGATTCTAGTGAGCATAAAATTGTATTTGAGTGCCTAAAAATCACTAAAATCAGAAGATCTATCAAATTCTCGCAGACCATTCCATTGGCTTCAGAATGTTCTTTTACATGAGTGATGAAGTCTGCGAGAGTTAGTACAAATTATTGGTGAAGATCAGAGCAAAATAGTGGTTTTGAATCCTCGCAAACAGTGAAATTTGTACTTTCCGCGAGATCTGATATTCGCTGAGATTTTCAGAGCTAGATCCATACCAAATATAGCGACTGTGATCCCTGCGAGAGGTACAAATGGGCCAAAGTTGAAGCGGAGCTAGTAACACCAGAGCCCATATATTGTGCGGGCTACAAAGAAACAAACAATGTCCTCCACATTGGGACAACATGGGAAAGCGAAGAACACAATATTGCCCTACCGATCAAGCATAAGAGATTCGAGGACGAGGTAGCAGTGGTACATGGAGGATCAGGTGTAAATTTGATCCACTAATTTGTACCGGAAATGGAGTTTGCAAGGATTGCAGCTAGCGAGATTTCCCATCAAACTAGCAGATCAATCCTATGTTAAACCAAAAGGTGTAGTTGACGACATGCTTGTAAAAATAGCAAGAATGCAGTTTGTGATCACTTTTGTGGTGATGGACATACCTGAATCCCCTTCTACCTACTGCGTTTTACTAGGAAGACCATGGTTGAGAACTGCGCATGTGGTTCACAACTGGGGAACCGCAAAACTCACCTTCGAGAACAGGGAATAGGCTGTAAAGGTTGATCCAACCACATGGGCGGTGAAACCTATAACACCAAAAGCTGATGACAGATCATCCACCATTGATCATACGATCGATCGCCCAAGGCAAGCCAGGGGAGGTCATTACAATTCTGAAACAAATATCATGAGATGGATGGACGCATTAGCAACTGTTGACTGTATGGCTGGGCATGCTTGTCAGCAGGATTCAGATCCAGAACCCAACACATCTTCACCCAAGTGCTATACATTGGACACACCAATCACTTTCGGGGTGAACATGATGAATGTGGCATGGCTATCAGCGGGAGCTATTGAGGACCCTGTGGACGATGATTTAATCTCTTGGCAATATGCTTTTACTTAAATAAGGGGACTGAGCTGACAGATGAGCAGGTCCTGCAACATATGGACCAGATCGTTATGGAATTAAGAAAGTACCAGCTCAGCCACCACAAAAATCTGCAATGGCTAAAGTTTCCAAGATAGATCCACCCAAGGCACCTGCCAACAAAAAAAACCAGCTGAGACAATGTTACAACCAGATGATCCAATGAAGTGATCTACTGAAGGAGGCATAGCTATGGTGGATGCTGATATTCGCAATTATGACGTGAATGTCACACCAGTTCCGAAGAAGGACAACAAGGATGAACCCAACTCTGTGAGCAGAAAAAGAAAAAAGAAGGTGTTGGATTTCTTGAAGTCAGTTTGAATGGACTCAGATGCAACATCATCTTCCTCTCAGATGATTGAAAACCCAAAAATTATGAGTCAATATACTGAAGGAGGAATCTCTCCGAACACCAGTTCATGAGATGCCAGAAACCTTCAAGAGCTATACCTTAGACGATGTAGTAATTATGATGCCGCAAGCTCAACCAGAACCTGATCAAAATCAAGAACCAATGGAGCAAGTCTTTGAAGGACCTGCACGAATGCAACTTATTAACCTAGCTGAGCCAAGAGAAGAAGAAAAGTTCGCACATGTGGGAGAACAATTATTGCCCACACAATTCAAAAGATTACGATGATTGTTGGTGGAATACAGAGATTGTTTCGCTTGGAATTATAGTGATCTGAAGGGTATCCCTCCAACAGTAGTCCAGCCATACTATACCCTTGGTGGATGGAGAGGTCCCCAAGGTAAGTCGTTACTATCGCTGCAACCCGAACTATACAGAGTTGATCAAGCAAGAGTTGTAGAAATTGCTAGATGTTGATTTCATCTATGAAATCGAGCACACTGAATGGGTGTCACCAATAGTCATTATATCCAAGAAGAACGACAAAATGCAAATCTGTGTGAACTAGAAAGCACTAAATGTAGTTACAAGAAGGATCGTTTTCCTCTACCATTTACGGAGAGTGTTATAGACAGAGTAGCAGGCAGAAGCCTACAGTTTCCTAGATGGCTTCAGCGGCTACAATCAGGTGAAAATAGCACTGCAAGATCAGCACAAGACAACATTCGCCATGGAATGGGGGACCTATGCCTATAAGGTCATGCCGTTTGGACTTTGCAGTGCCCCAAGTACCTTTCAATGAGTTATGCAGGCGGCATTCAAAGAGTATTTGCAAAAATTTCTGGAGATTTTCTTGGATGATCTGTGCATGCATGGACCTAACTCGGAGTACTAATCCAATCTGGAGAAAGTGCTGAAGAAATGCCACGAGTATTAGTTATCCTTGAACCCAAAAAAATGTCAGTTTTGTGTGATGCATGGCCTAATTCTTGGCCACATAGTATCAAGACACAGGATCGCAGATCTATCGAAGATAAAGATCATTGTCAATTTGCCACCACCAAGAACGATCCGCGGAGTCTACATTTTCATGGGTCATGCTAACTATTACAAGATCTTCATTTTAGACTTTGCGGAGTTAGCACGACCAATCTACAAACTCACAACGGAACCACATTGCACTGAGGAAGCCTACATGCTTTCTAGAAACTTAAGGATGTATTGGTCTCAGCTCCAATTCTACGTCCGCCCAATTGGTCCATAGAGTTTCACGTGCATACGGACGCATCGCAATATGTAGTAGGAGTTGTCTTAGCCCAATCAGGAGAACACAAAAAGAATTTCCGATCCGATTTGCAAGCCGACATCTCAGCAACTTAGAGATAAATTATTCGACTACAGAACAAGAGACACTGGCAATGATTTACGTAGTTAAGAAGTTTCGACATTATTTGATGGCCACGAATTTTGTTTTTTATACGGACCATCAACCCTTGTTATATCTTGTAAATAAAACTTGCAACACAGAGAGAATCACTCGTTGGTTACTTCCGTTGTTGGAGTTTGATTTTCAGATAGTGGTTCGCAAGGGAAAGCAACATACATGGCAGATCATGTGTCACAAATCAAGGGGAATCAGCCCTACCTGATGACGAGCCACCTGACGCTGCCTTGTTTTATATTGACACTGTACATGAATGGGCCGCTGATATAGTCGAATATTTAATGCGGGGCCAACCAGATAAATATTTACCCAAGGCGGAATAGTGGAAATTGGAAGCTAGACCTTATCAACTGATTGCCAGCCAATTGTATCGAAGAGGAACAGATGGTATTCTTCGAAGATGTATTCTTCCATATGAGGCCGCCCAAATTATCTCAATTTCGCATGAAGGCATGGGTGGTGGTCATTTTGCATCCGACATTATAGTTCGCAAGATCCTACAATCAGGATGCTGGTGGCCATCGATTCGTAAGGATACGGATGAATACTTGAAGAAATGCGATGTGTGCCAAAGAGCTAAGAGGCCGACAAGACTGAACTATGATCTGTTACATCCAGTACTATCTCAAGCACCATTCGAGAAGTGGGGGTTGGAGTATATCGCTCCAATTCATCCTACCGCAAGAAGTTCACAAGCCCGATATATTATCGTGTGAATCTTCAGAACCTTCACAGAGCATCAAACTCAGCAAACCAATGCAAGGGGCATAAATGAAATCGAAGTAGTGAAATTAGCCTACCTATAGGGTCTGATCTTGAAAATCCAGCATTTGGAGCAAGTTGTGTGAGAGATCACTTCCTGCGAGGGTTGAACCCTCGCAGACTGTCAGAATCTTCGCAGAAAAAATCACCTTTTGAACCTTCGTAGACATGTACAAGGTATGAATAAACGCTAACTCCATGGTCACCATCGGCATAGTGTCTAGTGATCGCCAATCCATCTCCCATCGCCAAGCAAAAAACTCATCATACCCTACGTAACCAAGACTGCTTCTGAGATGATCCCATAATCCAAGCAGCTGCCCATTCATTGAACAACTTTTTGGTTGTTTCAACTTTTCGCAAGTATCGCATCCAGTCCACACTGTTCAACCAGATTGTGAAATCTTTTATGGAGTTTCCTAGCCCCACAGAAGCACCATACGATTGGCATACTTTCCTTTTGCATAAACTCTCCATCGTCATCAAACCTAACATGTGCGGTCGTATCGCAGCAGGGCCACTGCTGTGTAATTTTGCTTGTGCGCTTCTCGAGGAGAAGGTTCGCGGGTTTAACCGATCCAGCATTTTGTCTGCTACCGTCCCACATACTAACCTATACCCTCCATCTGTCGCATCCACTTCCATACACCCTGCAGTCACTGACACAATGGCCAGCAAATGCATGCGTGGCGCCGCCTCCTCCTCATCTAGTTCTTCTGCCACCAGACGGCGCATTGCACCTCCTCAGCTAACTACCCCCACTTCCGCCGCCACAACTTTTTCTTCTGCTCAACCCTCCACTTCTACTACCACAACTGTTCCTCCTCTTATTGTTCCTACAACTTTTGCCTCTGTTCCCACATCTTTTAGTCCTTCCATCACTATCGCTTCATCCATACCTCTTGATTCTACTTCTACCCCCTCCTTCAGACCAACCCTTCTGATTCCCAACTCTCTCCTGACAACCTGGCGTGGATGCAACTCATTAATCTTTCACTGCCTCGCCAAGGTCCCTCACCTCCCTCATCCCCATCTATCATCCAAACCACCCTCCAGTTCTCTTCTGTTCCTCTCGTCCCCTCTTTTGCACAGTCTGTTGTCACACATGTCTCCACTTTTGGTACTCCTCTCACACCCCCCACATCTCTAGTGAAGGTTGTCGAGGGTGACAAACCGTTGCCCGATGACGCATTTGTATAGGCAAGATTTGTATCATCACCCCTTCATGCTAATCTCACCGCACCAGAGGGCATGGCACCGCCAGAAACACTTATTGAAGATGACGATGCTGGCGTGCAGACCATTCGGGCGACAACACAAGCAGCCCCAACAAGTGCCACGCTAGCGGTTGCTCCCACGGACCTCATGACGGCCTACCAAGCCTTGGGGACCTTTATCCAAGATGTGGTAGCGGCCAAGACATTACTGGACAGCCGAGTACTGTAGTTGGCAACCCAGCTGCGAGTCGATATTACAAAGCTGCAACAAGAATTGATGATCGCTCAACAACATGAGCTAGATGGACAAAAGGAGATCCTGAAGCTGCAACAAAAAGAAGATGGCCTAAATCAGTATATCTAGAGCCTCTTCAAAGCAATCACAGATGCATCGACAAAGGTCCAGGAGCTTCAGTCAGAAGTCTCACAACGGCTCGCCCCCCTCCAAGTAGCACTTCAGATTTATGAGATGGAAAATATTCGTTTGGGAGCGGAGGTGCAAGCATTGCAGAACAAAAAGACCACCTGGCTAGCTCAACTAGCACCTGATACTAGGCCACTCTCACATGCTGAAATGAACTTATTCCGACATCAGGTGCAAGTTTACAGCCAAACTTTGAATAGCTACCAGGCGAAATTCGACAAATATAGAGCAAGTGCCGATCAGGAGTTGGCCTAGGCCAAGAAAGCCCTCAAGGCTTGCCAGAAGTTCATGGAGCAGAAACCCCAACCAGCCCCGGTGGCAATTCTAGCGCCACCTGTCTTTGATGCTGCACAGGCTGGCTCCAGCCAAGATAAAGGAAAACAAGCAGCAGGGACAAGCAGTCCACTCGGGTGCACAAGGTCAGGGGCCCTCGGATACCACATGAGCTGACACTCAAGGGCAAGATATAGGCCCAGATACAAGCCAGACATCAACCTCATCCTCACAGGGCTCGAGATCGATCTCTGCCAGTTGCGCGTTCAAGAAGCCAACCTCGATAGAGGACGAAATCAACTCATATCTGGCGCAATTCCCACATGAAAGCTCCCGTGGCGGCTGACAACTCTTGGTGACAATAAAGGAGATCAAGGGCAATGAGCTGGCCTATATCCCTACCTTAGGAGCTCAGCCAAAATGGAAAAAACGATTGTTTGAAAGAGACCCTGCGGCCATCAGGGCATACGTTACCAGTCCCAGGCAATTACGGGTCAATGCCCACTACCTCCCCTACCCACGTAGATCTAAATGGGCAGAGTGTGGCACCCCCCTGGACAAAATCACGATCCACACAAGGAATTGGCTGAACATAGAATAACAGTATGGGTAGAAAACGGACGTAGACGCCAGGAGGGCTCTCGTTCAGTTTTCGCAACAATTTCTCACCTACCCAGATCCAACAGTCCGCGCGACAGCAACATATGCCCAAGACTTGGAATTTTTGATGGAAGTCCCCACAAAATGGGACTAGATATTGCCAACGATCTGTTTTAATCCTAATACCACCATGAAGACCAACTACCAGTGGCGCGAGTGTATTATAGATCGGCACAACTCGACGATCCCTGGCCAAGCAGATTTCAACAATGGATCGACCCGGATTGGCTTACAGGTGTACAATAATCCTCCCATACCCAGAAAAACAAGCTAGCCAGATTGGACTTCATGGAAGACATCACTGGATATCTCATCCACCAGAGGCGCACCAGGCGAACCCTTTACTGAACCGGCAAAGTGCCGAGGGACCGACACTACTTTAGGTCGTGGGTCCTGTTGGGGGTATTCCCGACATATTGTAAATAAATAAAATCGAAAAGTAGAAATAGTTGTGAGGGTCATGGCATCATGCACGTATAAGTCCATGGCCCAATGAGCACGCAAGTTAAGTTGTATATAGAATAAAAGACTTGGGCCTTATTGTTAATAAAATAAAACTTGAGGTCACAATGTCAAGTTAATAAACTTAGGCTAAAACTTTCAAAGTTGGGTCCAAATTGAGACTCACATGTATCATGTGATTTCTAATGTACTTTTTTAAGACCCTTGGATTAGATTGGACCCAAGGTGAATGGTGTAGATTAAAGCTTATATTTCTAGAAGTAGCCAATAGGATTTTGGGGAAGGGCCTTCCCATTGATAAAAAGGCACCTCTTGTAACATATTTGGATGCTTAATGAGAAGGAGTAAACTCTACCATTTTTTGGAGAGAAGCATCCTCATTTGTTATTCAATGCTTGCTATTGCTATTGTTGTTTTGCTTTTGCTTTCAAGTTTCTATGCTTTTTTGGTTTCGATAGTTTATGTTTCTCCTTTAGCAAGCTGAGGATGGGACATATACAACCTAGTAAATTACCGTGGGGCACTCCTGTTCTTCTAAAAGCGAAGAAAGATGGAGGTTTCTGGACATTTTGGATTACAAGGGCTTAAATAAGGTGATTGTCGAGAATAAATATCCGTTACCCATGATGGACAAGACCTTGTAGATTGCTTGGGTGGAGCTCAATATTTTACCAAGATAGATCTTAGGACATGGTACCATCAAATAAGAATTAAATTGGAAAATGTCCAAAAGACATAATTTCATTCTAGATTTGGTCATTATGAGTTCTTAGTGTTGCCTTTTGGGTTAACGAATGCTCCAGCAATGTTCCAGCAAATAATGAACGATTTATTTTGTCCATATTTGGGAAACTTTGTGGTAGTATTCCTAGATGATATTCTCATCTACAGTAAAACCTTTAAGGAACACATAGAGCACATGAGAATCGTCTTGATGAAACTTCGACAGGAGTTACTCTACGCTAAAGAGTCCAAGTGTGAATTCTTTAAGCAATAGTTGCTTTATCTCGAGAAATTGAATCAATGTTTTGAGAAACTTAAAACATTGGTTGTTATAGCTCTCGTGTTACAAATTGCAAATCCAGACTTACCTTATGTCGTGAGAATAGACGCAAGTGATTTTGCAATTGGAGCGGTTCTATTACAAATGGATAGGCCATTGGCGTTTGAAAGCACCCCTCAGTTGCGTTATACTACGCTAAAAAAAGCAATTATTTGCAGTAATCCATGCACTTAAAACTTGGAGACACTACTTCTATGGTAGTAAGTTTCTAGTGTATACGGATCACCAGCCTCTTTAGTATTTGCAATCAACATGATCTTTAGGAGAGGAAAGCTCGATGGGCTGAATTGATGCAAGAATTCGATCATGAAATTTGTTACATAAGAGACAACTCTAATCAAGTTGCGTATGCTCTTAGTTGGATCGGTGAATTGAATGAGTCGTCATTCACCCAGATTTCCACATATCTATATCTTTCGTTGAGAGGAAAATATGAATTAGACTCCCATTTTGGTCATATTTGGAACATTGTTCAGACCGGAAGAAATGTGGACAATATTGATTCGAGTTCACATGGGACTCAACTAACAAAGAAAGATAAGAAGATTGTGGGACAGTTTACCATTTGAGATGAACTGCTATTTCAGAATGGGAAAGTTTGTGTACCTGGGGATGAAGAGCTCAAATGCAAGATTTTGTTTGAATGTCATAACATACCCTGTGCAGGGGATCCCAGTATACACAAGACTCTGGACTTGGTTAAAAGAGAGTTTTATTGGCCAAATCTCAAACCATATGTCTAGTCATATGTGATAGAATGCAAGCCCTATCAACTAGCGAAGGCTGAACGCCATAAGGCTGGTGATTTGTTGCATCCATTAGATATCTCTAATAAGAGATGGGAAAGCATATCTATGGATTTTGTAGTTGGACTTCCTAAGACCCAACGACAAAATGATTCTATTTGGGTTGTAGTGGCTCGATTAACTAAGTTAGCTGCTTTCATACCAGTTAAGTCAACTATAAAGACTTCTGACTTAGCCCAAAGATTTGTTGAAAGATTATTTCGGTTGTATGGTCTGCCAAGTGACATTGTTAGTGATAGAGATCCTAAGCTCACAGGTCACTTTTTGTTAGAAATCAATGATAAACTTCATTGTTACTATTTATGATGTACTTTATTATTGAAAACTGTTACTAGTTGTAATTAGCCGTAGGCTAGTCTATTAGTCTACTCCTAGGTTTTTTTTCTCTCAAACATATCCCTTGCACATGAAGCTGGCAAAGAGATAAAGATTCAAAGTGTTACTATCTTTTCCACGTGTGCAAAAGTCTCCTCACAATAATGCTATATCTTTGAGCATAGCCATTTTCCACTAGCCTTGCCTTGTACTTGTTGATGTTTCCATCTTTATTATGCTTTACTTTATAGATCCAGTTGTATCAAATTGCTTTTTGGCCTTGAGATCCCAAGTATGATTTTAATCAAAGCATTGGACTTTACATTCATGACATCACACCATTCTCTTTTTACATGGATCATCATAAATAAGATGTTCATCTACTTGATGAAAGGAAGATATCAAAGAAAAATTAGTTCTTAGTCACTTGTTTACGCTTTTGAGCATAAGTAAGCCTACTTGGAGCCTTACTTACCCTTGATGGCCTCCTTTTAATAACTGTAAAAAAAGAAGTAGATAATCTCTCCTTATAAACATCAACAATATCATCATGAACAACATCTCAATCGATATCATCTAGATTTGACTTAATCAAAGAACCATTTCCATCCAACACATGACCAAAAAGCTCATCAAAGCTCACATTTCTACTAGCAATGGTTTTTTTAGTAGAAGGAAGATACATTTCATATGTTTTACTCTTATCAATGGATCCAACAAATATGTCTCTTTCTTTGATGTAGGAACATCCTTAGATCTATTTTCTAAGGGAACCTAAGCATAGCATGTGCATCCAAAAACTTTGGGATCTTTCACATTAGGCTTCTAACCATAAATAACTTCATAAGATGATTTCAAGTGGAGCACTTGGCAATCTATTCCAAGGATAATTATCACAAAAGATTGTGTTATGTCCCTAGATATGGACCTAAATAGCCTTTGCTATGGGTTAGGGAAGCCCCAATAATGGTAGGCGAGTCCATGTGGTTTACAAATTGGTTTAATAAATTGGTATTGGTTAAACTTGACTTATTGAACCATGTGGGGCCATTGAAGTGGGGGTTGGGATACCTCATGTAGCTTTGCATGGGTAGAGTAGTTGCATGAGTATCTAAGGGGATGAATAGAGGACATGCACAAAGGCCACCTACAAGGAGGGAAAAAATCCTTCTTCTAGCTCATTCTTGCTTGGAAGCAAGATGAACTTGGCCCCTTCCTTGCTAGTTCTACACATGTGAGGGTTGCACTTTGACTTTGGTGGTCAAATGTCCATTTTGGCTTCCAAGTTGGCCTCAAGTTAGTATTTGCTTGTTTTTCACAAGATACATATGATGTAATCATGATATCAAATCAAAAGATAATCTTTATACAAGATCAATAATTCATATTCATTTGTATGACAAAAGATCAATTTTACCTCAAAAGCTACCAACCATTATATATCATTATCTAATTGGACGTAAAATCGTTAGAATGTTCTCATTTTGAAAGTGGAGATTCATGTTTGTAAGATTGACTATGTCCAATTATATTCCTTTGATGATCTCATACTCATCTAGCTTGAGAACTATTATATTCCACCTTCTCATTTGTAATACTATAAAGATCAATTTGAAAGGTTAACAATGGACAAAAGTCAATAAAAATTGATAGCTTTATCATAAGATTAAAAAATCCCTCTTGGATGTCTCTTATAATACTAGTCTAATTGCATGCAACTTGAACTATTATAGTATCAACTATTTTACCAATTTGATTAAGGATGGTCTCATTGAATTGTAGGCTTTATTTTGTTCTTCCAATTGTTGCTCAACATTTATTTTGTTGATTTACACGTTAGAATAGAACTTGATGATTTTTCAAAAGAAGAGTCATCGGTAAAGTGTTCTTACACCAAAACAAAGATTAATGTCACAAAAAATGAGAAAAATCTTGCTCAAACACATCCTTGATTGAAATGGAATGTTGAAGCTCCAATTAATTGAAAACAAAATATTACCATTGAATGTAGTTACGTGAAATTTGTCAAAAAGCTAAAAACTATCAAATTTTTTAACTCTTGCTTTAATGCATGAATTCTTCTCGGTGACCTAATTTGTTTCAAGTCATTTTTGTTTATCACTTTTTGTTTTCCCTATTCCATGAGTCCATCTATTTCACTAAAGAGAATTGTGAGACATACATGGATAGAAATGCAATATTTCATGATTACTATTTCCAAGCTTTCTTAGATAAAGCTGCAATATTTCATTATGTTCCAAACAAGAATCTACAAAGCTAAAGACCATCAAAGCATACTAAACAAAATGAGAGAAAGCTGCAAGAGAGAATCAAAATGAGGTTTAAAGTAAACGCCTTGTCATTCTAGCTGAACAACGAAAATAAACATCACAACAATTCACACGTCACACACCATCACTCCCACACACAATCCTAAACTACCACACCACCCTTCTACTTTACCACTCACAATATCCCATAATCCATTTCAATGTAAGAACTCTATGAAAATTGCAAGCAACCTAGAATGCTAAAGCATATAAGTCTCTAGTCTCTAGTCTCTAGCTCTTCCTTATGCAATCCCATACGCATTGTAGCAAACCATAATGAAAGAAATAAGTATTATCAAGCTTTTTTATGAACTTGATGAAGTGATCAATACGAAAAAAATCTAAAAACAAAAAGAATGCTATAAAGTCAAAGGGCATGACTAAGAGCAATGAAAGAAGACCTTTGCTTTATTTGCAAAAATCATGGGCATGTCATGAATAATTGCCCAAATCGGAAGAATAAGTCATCATCTATTGTGATGGCTATCAATTTACCCACAAGTAAATTACCAAAATTTAAAATTGATTTGGTTGAAAGTGCCAACGTCAATTTAGTACAATATCTTTTAGGCCTAATGAATAGTGGGGTTTGGCATTTTGCGAGTAAATCATATGCGAGTTTTGCGAGTTTTTTAAATTACTTCAAATTGATAGCACATGGCATGCTACATTGTTTTTAGGTTTTTTAAAATTTATTCTACTTCGCTTTTGGGGGTGAAATCTATTTGTATACTTCATTATCATTTTGTTTATTTTCTTACTAGCTAAAAGATATGTCTGCAAATCATGTTGTCTACAAATTGTACATAGTATGCTATATCATTGAGAACGCAAAAAACTTAATCACTTTAATTATCAGGCGAAAACATTTTTGTCTACTGCCAAGGATTGATGTACAACCTTACATTAAAAGACATGATGGTATGTGGCCAAGCGCATGATAGGTATCATAAAATCAACGTTGGTTAACAAATATATATTTTTATTGTATGTTCTATATGGAGGCTATAACTTAACTATTAATAATAAGATATTTTCATTGTTTTTTTTTTAAATTTTTTTATCAAATTTGATTAAAGCAATGTATTCTACATGAAAAATGGAGCATTTTTTCTTTTTGGATCTCAAATCCGAGCAATATTAAGAAATATATCGCCCTTCAAAGTTTTTTAGACTAATTTTTTTTTCCCTTGGAGCTAAGGGGTAGCACGCAACGTGCTACTAATTTAAGCTTTTAGTCTTTAGCTCAAATTGATAGCACGTCGGCGTGCTACCCCTTTTAGGTTCCAAGGGGAAAATGTTTTATAGTCTATAAAACATTGAACTGTCATAACTTTCTCACTATTGCTCGGATTGAAATGGTCCAAAAAGCAATAGTGCTCCATTTCTTATGTAGAATCCATTGGTATAATCAAAGTTAGTTTTTATATGATATAAAATGATTATATATAAAGCCTATATATCTGATAACATATCATGTGGCATCAAATTCTAGAAATCATTTGTAAATAAAACTCGCAAAGGCTTTACTCACAGATTGTCAAAACCCATGAATAGTTGCACCTTTGGGTAAAATATTGTTAGGGAAAGAAGGTAATGTTATCAATGTTAAGAAGCAATCAAAACTTTATCAACTCTCATCTTGTGTAGAAGCTCAAGGTGGGGCCGCTAAGGTGAGTGAATATCAATATATGATTCACTTAGCCTTGAGAGCCGACACCAAAATTTGGGATGTCAAGGTACTAGAATTGGAGCTAGAGTTATTGGGACATATAGAGCAAACAACTTTTCACATCATAAACTCAGGTTGCACAAATGTAATTTTAGGCTATAAATGGTTCTTTTAAAAATCATGTTGTAAATTTTATAAATAGTCATAGACAAAATGTCTTTATCTTAAAAAATACCAATGTAATTTCTATCTTATGGTTTCATCGACTAAGGATCTTGAGTATGATCTGTATCATTTCAATTTAAAATCTTCACTTGCATCATTGGCATTGTAGTATTGTATATAAGAATCTTCATGGTGATGGTTTCTTTTGTCCATACTTTTACAGTATGGTTTTTAGATGATATACTCATCTACAATAAAACACTAAAGGCATCTACAAACTATGCTTAGAATACTTAGACAATAGAAGCTTTTTGTACCATGTTCGATTTAGAGGATTCAGAATAATCCTTGACATTGATATTTGGTACTCTAGTGTATGAGTTTATTAATTACACCTTGTCATTCTGAACTAGACCAGAAATGTAATTAATAATCTTGTGAGGGCTTGGGCACTCCAATTAGGACAAGTGGAGCAGTGCATGGTGATTGACAACTTTTACGCATGCTAAGGAGATCAAAAGCAATTGGATGAGAATTGGAATCTTGGAGGAAATATTCTTAGGCTCCAGGGTGTGGGCTCTGATACCAATCTGTGGGATTGGATAGAATGTGAATTATCAGCTCTGATACCACTTCGGTTGATGTTTGAATTGATGTCAACTAAAGAAACAAAGAATTCTTGATAGTAGGATTGTGGATTACTTAGAGAATGGATTTTATGAGCTGTTGAATTAGATTATCAGCGTAGGAGTTGTAGACTGCCATGAAAGAGAGATTGCGAAGACGATTAGGCGTCTGAGACAGCCATGCAATCCTCTAGTACTGATAACCTAGTATGAAGAGAATGTAGAATCAATTTAGGCATCAAAGACATTCATACAATTCTCCGATAATAGTGTTTCTATAAGAGGAGTGAGAGTTATCATTCTACAAGAATGCAGAAAGAGTGTAGAACAATAGCGAATCTATATAATAAGTTGTAAACACAACGATCAGATCACAATACAATCACGTTGATGAACACATGATCCTACTTACAGATTCAAAACAATTGCTAGTGTTCTGAATATATATATATATATCTATGATCACTAACTTTAAAAAGTCAACTACTATAAGACCCGTTCTGGTCATTTGATCTCTATCTGATGACTTATGATAACTTGTGACATGCTATTGTATCTTTTATTTTCAATCGCTCATTTACATTTATAGCAACCGGAAGATCTTGCATCATTCAACTTTACATTTACAAGATTGTTAACAGGTGCTAAATTGATCAATAGATTGGTTTATTGTTGGAGCGTGAAGACGTTACACTCTGGTATTTGGACCGCCTTGTAAATCCACAGATGGACGACGTGACAGTCCTTCGCTTTTTAACCTTTGCCTTTATTTAAGGGCAACCTTTGGCATTGTAGGACACCTTCGGCAATTGTAGGGCACCTTCGCAATTTTAAAGACAAGTGTCGCATTTTTCGCCTGTCATAAACTACGAGTGTCACATTTTGCCCTAATTGTCGCCTGTCAAGAACTGCATGTAAAAATGCCGTGTCACATTTTGCCCTAATTGTCGCCTGTTAGAAACTGCATGTAAAAATGCAGTGTCGCATTTTGCCCTAATTGTCGTCTGTTAGAAACTGCGTGTAAAAATGCAGTGTCGCATTTTGTCCTAATTGTCACCTGTTAGAAACTGCACGTAAAAATACAGTGTCGCATTTTTCACAAAAAGTGTCACTTTTCTGGAAGTGCCTAAATGGCCCAAAAAACAACTTGCATAAGGGTCGCTAAACACTTAGTGGCAAATTAAGAGAAATAGAAGCGACAATGTCAGGTGTAAAATTTTTTGCCTGTGAAAAAACTCGAGTAAAAATCAGAGAAGGAAGAAGGGTTGTTGGGATGAGTAGGAGTTAGATTTAATTCCAACACTTTCCCTTAAGCTAACTACTATGAATCTGATCTGCAATTGAGATTTATCATTTCTTCTAAAGTAGAATGTTTATCTCTAGACAATGGCTTTGTCAAAATATCAGCCAACATATTGTCTGTATGATAGTAACTTAGTACAACAGCTAAGTTTTGAACTTTCTCTCTACGAAAATGGAATGAACTTCTATGTGTTTAGTTCTAGCGTGAGTACGTGGGTTCAGAGATAGAGCTATGTTCTGATTGTCGCACTGGACTATTGTTGGACTGATCTGTGGGAATTGCAGATCCTGCAGCAGCCTCTTTAGCCAAAGGATCTCCTTCACTGCTGATGTAGCTGCAACGTATTCGGATTCTGTAGAGGACAACGAAAGGCATTTCTGCTACTGTTGTTCCATGAAATGGGTCCTCCTGCAAGGAAACAAATATAACCTGATGTGGATTTTATGGTATCCACATCTCCTGCAAAATCAGAATCTGAATAGGTAGTCAGTGTGAGTGCAGCTTCTGTGTTGCCGTTGTAACTCAAGGCATAGTGCTTTGAGGCTTGAATGTACTTCAGAACTCTTTGCAGGGCTTTCCAATGTTGTAGGGCCTAGATTGGACATGAATTGCGACAGTGTGCTCACAACATATGCAAGATCAGGTCCTGTGCAGATCATAGAGTACATGATAGAACCTATGATTGACTGATAGGGGTACTTGCACATTTCTTGCTGATCTGCCTTCGTTCTGGGGCACATGTTTTTGGATAGCTTGCATCTTGGATCCATAGGAGTATCTATGGGTTTGCAATCCTCCATGTTGTATCTACGAAGTACATTGATTAGGTAAGATTGTTGGCTTATGTGATCCTTCTACTCGCGCGATCTCTACTGATCTCCATATTGAGAAGGTAATGGACTGGGCCTAAATCAGTCATCTCGAACTCTGATGAGAGTAAGGATTTAGTTTCCTGTAACAACTGATTTGAATTGCTGATAATTAAGGAATCATCAACGTATAATGCTAGCAACTAGAAGATCTTGCATTATTCAACTTTACATTTACAAGATTGTTGACAGCTGCTAAACTTATCAATAGATCGGTTTATTGTTGGAGCGTGAAGACGTTATGATCTGGTATCTGGAAGGCCTTGTAAATTTGCAGATGGACGACACGACAGTCCTTCACTTTTTGGCCTTTGCCTTTAGTTAAGGGCAACCTTTAGCATTGTAGGACACCTTCGGGATTTGTAGGGCACCTTCGCAATTTTAAAGGCAAGTGTCGCATTATGGTTTTTGGACTAGTACTCACTCTTTTGGCTTAAATTCATCAAATGTACTATATGTCTTCTTTGATGCTGTGTTTCAGTGTATTTTCACACTTGATTTCCTAGCAAGTCCCTATTGATCCATTCAAGAAATAAGGGACCACAACAAACCCACACAACACCCCCGCCCCCCCCCCCAAAGGCTCTTTCATGCTCACTTTGAGTTGCTACCATCTGGCATGTGGGCCCCCTTATGCATGGAGGGAAATGGAATTGCTTATTGGGACTTTATGGCATGTTGAGTTGCTAGGAGGAACTTCAAAGAAATGGACGAATGGCATGGCAAAGTATTAAAGGTGCCAATCAGATTGCATCACTTCATTTGACACCTACTACCCATGCGTGCAAGAAAGGTTGTTTGTTGTACGTCATTGCACTTGCCAAAGGTTAAGAAGAAGGGTGGCAATAGAAAGGGATTTGAGACTAATGTGAAACCACATATAGTGTATCTTTCAAAGGTGAAGTTGCTCAAACTTTTGAAATATGGGTGTGCACGTTTTTGTACATGGTAGTGTTATGGTGAAAAGAGTATTTTGATATAGGCATTCAACTTGCCATGATTATATAAGTAGTGTTACGTCAAGGTTTTAATCTAGTTAGCTAACAATTACATGTACAAAGCCATGATCCACAAATGCCAAACGGTTTTTGAAGTCAATGGAATGAAAAATGGTTATGATGAAAAATAAGAAATTCATGTCAATATCTTATGATGTCAATATCTTCCCAGCTTTGACATGAGACTAGTTCACTAAAATATTTGACAATGGCTCAAACCCCTGTCCTCGTCAACAATAGCCCAAAGGCCTTGTCGTAGTCAACTTGAATGAAATATGCTCTTAAAAACAAAAGTACTTCGTCTCTAAAGCTTTGACATGAGAGCTTAAAGGTTTGAATTATTCACGTCACAATTTTTATATTTGTTGGACTTCCAAAGGGTTTGTTCTCTAGATTCAATGGCCCAACCAAACATCTATCTATAATCTTAGTAAAGCCTAGGCAAAAGATATGGAATCCAGTTTTATGAGGCTCCAGCGTTAGTGTAAGCCAATGTGCATGCGTAATCATGTGCATAATGCCTTTTTCTACAATAAACTATAATTTGAAGCTTCTAAACACACTTCCAATTCCGACAGTATGGGCTGAAAAAGTCACGAAAAAGTCACACCATGGCACACAGATGTGTGCATGTGCTCCCTTTTTTATGGTAGATAAGCTCATCTTTGGCTATGAACCACATATTGGAGATGAACCCACAAAAGAAGATGCAAAATAAATAGAGAAGAGAAGGCAGAACTTTCATGCAATCTTCTGTTGCTGGTTCCTGGAGCCTGACCATTTCACCCCCTTGTGAAATGGATCGTTGAAATCTGGGGCCTGGCTATGTCACTGCCTTCTAAAGTTGTGTATTTCGCTTTACTTTTTGTGAGTGGTGTTAGTAGGGCCAGATGTCAAGAGAGTAAAAGTCTACCTGCTCTCTTTGATCTTTTTCAATTTTGCTGAAACTGTTTGATTTTGCATTAGTTTTCATCAGATTTGTCTACAATAGCCAACGTAGGTATGGATGTAACTGTATTGCCATTCATCTAGTCTGGCATTGACATCTGCTGATCTTCCCTTTTGCACAGTTTGTCTTTGGATCTTTTGGATATGTGCTTGTGATTGGGTGTAGAGGAAGAGATTGTTTTTGGGTTTGCAGCCTCAGCATCATGGGCTATGAGCCCTTTGAGCCGAGGTGCTTTCTCAGGGAAACTGTGGAATTTGAGCCCAAGAGTAGCCTGCTACAGCATTTCAATTTCGAAGACCAGCTTTGGGGAGAAAATAACACTGAAACCTGTTTGAGATCTACCGACTGGAACTCCACCATATACACAGAATTCAAATTAGATGTTGATGCCAATTTGGGTTCTCCAGAGCTTTTCTCTGCATTACCTTCTGGGATTGTCGAACTGTCTGTTCCTGAAGAAGGAGCAGAGAACACCAGATTGGATAATATTTTGGATTACAAAAATGCCAATTCACAGCACAACCTTGGGGAGCAACGCGTAGAAGGATATTGGGAAAAGAACAGTGCAGAAGAGCAATTTCTGACAAGAGATATGATTTCAACCACGCCACGAGAAGCTTTGCAAGACAATGAGCAGGAGAATGTGGCTTGGATCGGCTTTCCTAGCTGCCTTGCTGATAACTACAAACAAGACCTGATTGCAGAAGATAATTCGGTACTGTGTCAGGAAGCAAATCAGAGTACGATCTGGAAGGCAGGAAGCGGGGGGAGCTGCAGAAGAAGAAGGCCTCTACCGAGCTTATCTCTACCCAAGCCAGGCATCGAAAGTCTCCTGAAAAGCTCAGGAAACTTGCTTTCCGAACTTCCAGTACCATGGCAAAGATCGCCATTGCTCAGCCCATGGGGATCAAAGCGTGTGTGTGGAACTCCCCCAAGTCTGAGTCCTCATTTCTCATGCGCATGGGAGGAATTCCCCCTCAACGAGAACGACTCCGAAGACATGGTGCTATATGGCGTATTGAAAGAGGCAGCTCGAAAAGGCTGGGCACCGATTTCACCCGGATCAAATGGAAGCTCTCTTGAAGCAGTGCAGGAGCTCCCCGTGAAGGCAACCTGCGGATTAAAGCCCAAAAAAGCGAGCAATGGCTGCTTCAAAGCACACAAAGAGAAACCCAGGCACTATATTGGTGTCAGACAAAGGCCATGGGGAAAATTTGCAGCGGAAATCCGAGACTCTAAAAGGCAGGGTGCTCGAGTCTGGCTGGGAACCTTTGACACTGCAGAACAGGCAGCTCTGGCCTACGATCAAGCTGCTCACAACATGAGAGGAGCTCGTGCTCTTCTCAACTTTCCCCTCAGAGTTGTTTCTGGCTCCGATCCTCCTGATGCCTCAGACCCATCACAGAGCTCAGCCACCTGCCCCAATTCTGAAACTGGAAGCCCAGATGAGGCAGAAGAAAGTTTTGCCTTCTTTACCCCAGAGAGTCATCCTCACCTTGATCAGCTCTCTTATACCAATTCCTTTCCAAATGCAATCCCACAGAAGAACAGGTCCAAAATCTTTAAAGCAGGCACTAAGCGCACTAAAACATCAGTACAGAAACCGAAAGAAAAACGCCTCAAAGTGAAGGAAAATCAGAGCACTTCTTGTTCTGCCAAAGGCTCTGTAATTACAGGCTGCTACGTTCTAAGGAATGATGAACCTTCAGTGGAAGGCAAAAATGAGAGAGAAGAGCCTGTGGTTGTTGAAGTAGACGATCTGGGGCCAGATTATTTAGAAGAGCTGCTTTACAGCTCTTTGGAAGAACTGAAAGATCCATTCCTGGAGGATTTCAGTGTGTTGGGCTTTTTGGAATAGTGGGTATACAAATGCATTGGGGAATTTGGGGTTGTCTTCAATCCAGGAAGGGAGCAAAGAGGGCTGGATGTGTAAGATTCTAACTAAAACACTAGGATAGCTGGATGTTGAGTAAGACTCTAACTACAACACTAGAATAGGATAGAGTAAGATGAGTTGCTTGTATTAGTTTGGTTCTTATATGTCCATTTAGTTGTTGCTACCTTGAATTGGTGTCTTTGAGCATAAGACAAGGAGGTCTTAACGAGCAAGCCACTATTTTATTTAAGCTCCACTTATTTCAAGACCTCTCTCTCTCTCTCTCTCTCTCTCTCTCACACACACACACACACACACACACACACACACACACACATTGTTATGTTCTTTCTACTATAGATCAAATTGAGATGCAATATTTGTACATGTAAATGCATGCAAAAGTTGTAGTTGTACATCAAGAAACCTTCAAATGTTGTATTTATGAGCTTTAAATCAGAGCAATCTAACTTTGGAGAATCAACATGAAGATCATGATAGAAATAGCAATAATAAGCGTGTGGTTCTTTTACGATCACTTTCTAAGTTTGACGGTAACACCTTTTGCTTAGTTCTAGAGTTATCAGGCTGATTCTTTTACGAGCCCTATGTAAAATTAAATTTTCTTTGTAGTTGACAATTAATAAATGTGAATACACGGTTGGTGTGAGAGAGCTTCTTGTACAACGCTGCCAAAGCTTTATACTCTGCTTCTGTTGTAGATAGAGCTACTACATTCTGCTTTTTGCTGGACCATGAAAAACAACCATTACCAATGTGAAACACATACCTTAAAATGGAGCGTCTATCGTCCATGTTTCCACCCCAATCTGCATCGGCATAGCCTTCAAGTTTCACAAGGTTAGTATCATGGGAATAGAATAAGCCAAACTTCGACTTATCCTTCACATACCTAAGAATACACTTGGCAGTTTTCCAATGTGACTGTTGTGGTGCATGCATGAATTGACTTACTAGACCCACCGCATAACAAATGCCTAGTCTTGTAGTGGTCATATAGATAAGGCTTCCCACTAATAAATGATGTTCAATAGCTTCAAATGAATCGATATCAGCATACTTTGAAAGCTTTACGCCAACAAAGGTTAAAGATCCAAACAATTATAGTCCAAGACTATCCACAATTACTTGTAGACTTGTCATGAATGCTTCTTGTTACCAATACACTTAGAATTTTTTCAAACCTAAGGTACAACAAGTCATCCTACCAAAATCTTTTAGGAGATCCATCAAGATAAAAATGAATTGTACTCAGTTCTGAGTACCCCAAATACTCTCTTGAGTTAAGTGCTCTATCCCTAGCATCATACGCCATAAAATAGCAACCATTCAATCTTGATAGACTTAACTGCTCCTAATTAACCAAAGATTTTAGGTTGTAGAATAGTACACAAGCATTCCTTGACTACAATCTGTAGTAGAATTTCATCCACTAAAATAAGCGCATTCCTCATAAATAAACAAATTACTTAATGAACATGCTTGTGAGATCCATACAATCTCAAGTATGAACTAGAGTAAAGAAATTTAGAGCTCAAATAACATATCTAAATCTTTGACTCAACCAATTGATCAAGAATTACTCATCTCTTAAGAATCACCATATTCCCATATAATCTTCTAATGACCTTTAAGTATCAATTTATGATCCATTAATCATAAAAATTTAGAATCTTATGATTCATCAATCATAAATTATAGGATTCCAAAACCATACTAAATCATTGAGAGATACTAGAGTATATGCACAACAACCACTCAGGATATATAAGAAACATTCTAAAATTTTTTCCACAAGGAAAATTATTAGATTCCAAGAATATTCTTTCAACTCCATTCTTAACCTGATTATGAGTTCCAAATTCTACAGTCAACCAAGTAAAGAAAGAACATTATAACAACCATCTTAACAATACACATTTTATACAATTACCTAGAACAACATCTAGAGATTACAAAGTTCTGCTGAATTCCAACTGAATTCAATTATCCTTGATATTAGTTAGACTCTATCATCCAATATGAGCTCACCGGGATACAATCAATAACTTGGGATATTTCTCCTCCAAGAAATATTCTATATCAAGCATCTTCTATATTATAAGCACACAATTCTCATAGATGAATCCTAATGACTCACAAATCATGTGAAAATAAACAGTTCATGGTGAATTCTCTTCGCAAAGCTTATTTATCCAATTAACTTCTAAACATGAGTAATCCCATTTCTCAATTCAATTGTAAATGATTCAAAAATCTTAAATCTCTAGTTGCAGATCTCAATTATAAATGTATAGCACCACATTTAGATCCTCTTGATGAATTATCCTTTCCATAGAAAGAACCATTAACCCGCAAGTAACTGTTCCACACATTACTTGTTCATGCACTCTGACTAGTTTAAATATATGATATAAACTCAGTACATAGGAAACACATAGTAGATCCAGAAGATTAAAATGTACATAAGCCATATCGAGATCATTTACAAACATCATGCATGCAACAAGTTTGACATGCATTGACTTTTTCGAAACAATGAAAAAATTGTCGTAAATAGTCTAGCTACTAGGAAATTTGCTTTTTGATCTAGAATCTCCAAAAAGGGCTTCATGCAAGAAATCTTATGATCAATCTATTGATTACGCATGCAACATGCATCCAAGCATGCATACAGGTCTATCCATACATTTTCATCAACAGACAAGAACTACACTGAGTTACAAACATGCATGCATCAAAACATTTTGAAAATTTTGCAAATTTTAGTTCAAAAATTGCCAAACTTCGATAGTTGTAACTTTCTCTACAAGACACCAAATTTGTCACCGTAAAGCACAGTAGGGAGGGAGAGTGGGTCTAAAAGGCACTTGCCACCTCACCTTGTCTCCTAGGCTTCACACGTGCAAGCTATAAATGATAGAAAATCAGGGAGGGCGCACTTTTCCAAGGTAGTATCTTTAGAAAACCATCCCCAACCCAATATGCATCCAATCAGACATTACAAGCACTCTTCTAAGGTTCATTTCCCCTTTGGTGTTTGCCTCTTCCTCCTAGAGGTGATGAAGCAGGTCATTGGAAAACTCATAACAGAATTCGACGTTTCATTTCAGGTGATTTTGGCAAAATTTACAAGAGGAACTTTTTCCTCATTGCAATGCACTTGTAGTAAAACGGGAGTTTAATTCAGGCTCAGACTCAGGATCCATTTCTATTCATAGTCGTCTACGTCGTTGTGTTTTGCTTGGACAAGCTGGTGAATTTTCTCGGGCTGCACACGGTCTTGCTCCTCCAATTTCAGCAACATCTTCTTCTACAACTATCTAGGTATTCAAACAACTTCATCCCCATGCTAGTGATACTCTTCCTTTATTTGTGGAAGACTTTCAGCCTGACTCCAATCTTCAACTTGAAGAAGTTCATTTTATGAAAGCTTTTGTGTAGTCCTCGCCTCTCAACTGGTGGACCTTCAAGAATGGTTTTTGAGCATTTACATGATTGTTTTTTTCTAGATGATTCTGCTAGTGGCTTTGATCTTCTCTTCAAGGTGTGCTCTTTCATTGCATCTGGGCAGATCCCGCCTTCTGTTGCTCATTTTTTAGGTGCTTCTCGTGTTTTAGCATTGGATAAAGCTTCTGGTGGTGTGCGTCCAATTGTAGTGGGTGAATGTTTATACAGGTTGGTGGCAAGGGCACTTTGTTTCCAGTTTTGAGAAGCATTTCATGCTCATCTTTTTCCATTTCAATTTGGGTGTGCTACTCTTGCTAGTTGTGAGACAGTCATTCATGCTTTACGCACTATTTTGGATATTCATCCTAACTGGGTAGTTTTGCAAGTTGATGTTACTAATGCTTTCAACTCAGTTTCTCGGGCAACTATCTTTCAAGAACTTTGTGGTGCTTAGGATAACTTGCCATGCTCATTCCTTTTGTGTAGAGCTTCTATTCTAAAAGTTCTCCTATATATTTTAGTCATGCTTCTCGTACTGATGATGTTACCCTCATTTCTTCTACTGGAGGAACTCGACAGGGGGATCCCTTAGGTGGTCCTCTCTTTGCTTTGGCACATTATCGCGCATTGCGTGCTACAACTTAAGCTTTTTCCTCCTGTTTATTCCCCTCTATTACGGATGACACTCATATTGTGGGGCCTGCTAGAGAAGTCGTATCTACTTTTTTGCATTTCTCATCTCAACTTTCTTCTATTGGTTCTTCTAGATTAAGGCATTGGGTGTTCCCATTGGTTCTTCTAGATATGTCACTTCATTTATGTGGGAAGCTCTAGATGGATTTGCTCATCATTCAGATTTGTTGCCAAAGCCTGGAAATTCTCAGGTTGCATTTGGAATACTCACTCAGTGCTTTGCTCAACGTCCTAGCTATCTTCTACGTTGTGTTTCTCCTTCACCTAACGTATTATCCTTACTTCGGGATTTTGATGATACTTTAATAGGTGTATTTGGTCGTCTTTTGGGGCCAAGAACCTTTGACACTTGTGAAGGTCAGTTTTCTAAGCGGCAAAATTCTCTTCCTTCCTCGCCTGGTGGTGTTGGCCTAGTATCTACCGCTTGCATTGCACTAGCTGCTTTTCTCGAAAGTTGGGCTCTTGTTGCCTCTGCACTAGTTTCCAAGTTTCAACAAGGTAACCAGCCTCTTCTTCTTGATATGGTGGCTCATGTGGAGACTGACAATTTTGCTTTTCAACAAGCTCTTCGCACTGCTCGAGGTTTACTTCCACCACTTGTGCAGCCTTTTGTGCCTCCCTTTGAATATTTGGTGACAAATCAGCGACGGGCTTTTCAAAAGACTATTATGGGGCATCTTCACTCTTATTCCTTTGGTCAACTTATCAATGATTCACCTTCTGATGTAGTTCGAGCTCGTCTTCTTTCTTGTGCCAGGCTAGGTGCAGGGGCTTGGCTGGTTGCACATCCAGTCCTTCCACTATTGCGACTCAACAATGACTTCTATATAACTGCCCTTTGAACCAGATTGGGCTTCCACATCCAATGTTAATTGGTCTCTCTAAGTGTTCATGTGGGCATGTGTTGGATTCCTTGGGTACTCATCTTATGCGGCGCCCCTCAGGTGGACAACATATTGTTTCACATGATTCCATTCATGATGCCCTTGCTGCTATTGCTGATGATAGTGATTTTCATGTTGTTCGAGAACAGACACATATTTTACCAAGGCCTTCTTTGCAATCTTTTCAATGACGAGTTGACTTTGTTATCGCGTGATGGAATTCGTACTCTAGGAGATGTTGCCATTGTTGACCCCTCTTGTTCTCCTTTGTCGTTCTTCCACCACACAAGGGGCTGTTGCATCTCACGCAGCTCAAGAAAAGGAGCGAGATTATAATGATCATGCACCCGGTGAAGATTTCATCCCCTTTGCCTTGGAAACATATGGTTGTCTTCATAAGAAATTTAATGACTTTTTATCTTTATGTGCGAAGCTTATGGTGAAACAACAAGGACAACACATTACCTTACCTTCCGTCATTGTTTCCTTCTACCGTCAGCATATTTCTATTGCATTACAACATTCACAGGCGGTTTCAATTCTTCGACGTGCTCAGTTTGCATGACTGGCTGCTTCAAAGCTTCTTGCATTACCTATTACTGGATTTATTTTAGTTAGTGATTTACATTAGGCAGTTGGTTTTGGGTTGGCTTACTATTTTAAGGTTTACTTAGCTATTCGGTAGCTTAATTCATTTTTGCCGTTCTACAATATTATTTAAATACTTTAATGTTCTTGTATGATCATGAATTCTTCCATCATTTCTAATTAAAGCACGAAAATTATTATTTTTGGGAGAGAATGAAAAATGAACTAAAACTTCATTTTGAAGATTTTTTTAGACCTGGACCATTTCAGTATTGGCCTTCGATTTTCTTCAACCTACATCTGACCATCCATCACAATCCAGTTGTTCTCCTAGCTCACGATCAGGACTGTTGATTCACCTTGAGCCCCCGATCCAATGGTCTCCTACCTTCTCATGCGCTAAAACATCTTCTTGCAACCACTAAACGCCCGTAGGCACTGATGAACCTTCACGGGTGTGGGCATGCCCGTGGCCTCTTTTTTCAAATTTTTGTTGTTCTAGCTCATTTTTCAGCCATTTCTACTAATTTTCACGCAACCTTGGAGTATTTCCAATGTTGTTTAATGCCACAACATGTTGTGCCCTGCCTTTGTGGCCTAAGAGATCAAGATTTGAGTGAGTATTGGCTACAAACACTCGATTTTTTCAACAACTGTTGATTTTTGCAAAGAAACCTTTCTCTGTTCTTTCTCAAGCAATTCTCAGCCTTGCTCTGATATTTCCCTTGAAAATTCAACATGTCTGAGGTCGTCCTAGTCCTCTCATTTTTATGGGACTGACCACATATGATTCGATGAAGATTTCACTATATACAACTACACTTTTCGAGGAAGCTCCTTAAACCCTCACAAAATCTGAGAAATTGTTAATTTCTTGTCCTTGCACCAAATCAATCTCCTTTCTACTTTCACACAAATCAACTCTAAGAATTTTTTAAAGCCTGGCTCTTCTCCAACTGCTCAAGACTCAAGGCAATAGTGAGCTCCCTCAATCCTGCTCCGTCATTACACAATCAGCCTTGTCGGCTCTTCGAATTTCTTCTGACAGAAACTTGGTTGTAGCATCCAACCTACACCTTATAGTCTGCTCTGATACCACTAACAAGATCTCCTTCACATGCAGTTATGCTACTTGACAACGTAAGGTCAAAAGCAAAACAAGTTGAACATTATAAAAAGCAAATCTCAAGCAACTAAAAGATATGTGTGTATTCATTTTCCAACAAGCAACCAATATATACATAAAGTTTTCTTCTTCGGAAGACCTGCATGGCAAGGCTGCCATCGATGGGACGACATGTGTCATTGTGAGACACGCGCATGACAGATTGTACTTAAAACGATCGCAAGTGAAGATCTTCTCAAATCATGTTACATGCAACCAAAAGGACACCTGTGGAGCGAAACCACCCAACCAACAGAAAATGGCTAGTCAATACCCTAACAACTTCACTCTCAGGCCAAGGTGAATGAATACAAGAGAGGAGGGGATCTTGGCTTTTGAAATCAGAAAAGACAATGAGGAGATGGGCTAGTTCCACTAGGTTATATATTATCCAAAAACTAGAGAATATTCTTTCTAGGATCCCTACATTCCTATCAAAAGTATCTATGCAACAGTCAAACTATCGAATGAGTATTGAGTGTCGACTATCAACTATTGATAGAAGCTTGCATGTTCGATTCGAGCAACTATCGAATCAAGCATTCAAACCTTTGTCAAACTCAACTCCAACAATTGTAGTATAAAGGAAGGTCTTCAAAATAACTTGCCAATAACGGTATCCACTTTTATGGATCACTTTACATGCATGGATGCTTTGGAGATTTTGAGATAATCTCACTTCCAAGCTTGAATAGCAAGTAATGGATTACTCCTAATAACAATATTTCAAAATCATTTCAATGCTTTTAATTTTTTTTGAGTGCAAATTTGCATTGAACATTGACATTATCTGTTTGTAAGGATTTTTTAAATATTATATTGTGATAGCTTATGGACAAAGATTGAGACCAAAAATCTAATGGAGACATAAACTATCGAATAAAAAAGACTCCAGTTAGTTTTGATATCAAATTCAAGCAAAAATGATGAGTTTTAATTTTAATTATCAGAAATGAAAAAAGAGTGATACAATATCAATATCACTAGATGAAGACATTGAAAAAAATGGACACACTAATAGAAAATAGATTGACATTATATACGATGACAAACTTGTTACTACTATTCAGGTGGAAAAAGATTGGAGCCTTCATTATATCAACACAAAGCTTGTCCTATTACAATATGAGCTTCTTGAATACTTTAGGTTCACTATTCATGAGAATTTGGTAAGTGTTTATGATTTTCAATCAATTTAATATTGTATGGTAGTTTGTCAATAATAATAATTTGCAAAGATTCAGGTACAACGATCAAGTTGATAGAATGGCCATGATATGCAAAAGAAAATACATGAGATCACGATATACATGCACAATAATAAGGCTCAAGATTTATTTTATATCAAGAAAAACAAGCCCAAAGTTGGGCTTTTTTTTGGTGAAAGATTTGGGATCAAAAAAGATCCAAAGCTACTAAAGATCTTTGGTTACAAAACAAGCTACTCCACCAATCTTGCCAATGTAGAAAAATCAGCATCTACACACAAAATAGAATGCTAACTCTAATAGAACTTGATCAAACATGAACCAAAATATAAATAGAAGCTATTTTCCATACAACAACAATACTTTACTGCATATCACACATTTATTCAAATGAAATTTAGACTAATTAACTTTGAAAAGTCAAACTCTAAGTCTAATATGAAGTTGACCTCAATTTGCCAAATATAGAAATGTAACAAATATGATTAAACTAGTTGAATTTCTCACACTCCCTCTTCAACTAGTTAACACACTAAGTGAAGTCCTATTCTTCATGAACAAGTCCTTTCCCAATGCTTTGGTGAAGGTATAAGCTACACATTCCCTTGAGAACACATGTTGAAGCTCCACCTCCTTTGCATTGAATTGCTCCCTTTCAAAATGATAACATCTCACTTCAATATGACATGAAGAATCACATAGGATGTAAATAAAATGATTCCTCCATGCTATCAACTTTGAAATCTCTGGACAAATACAACAAACAAACAATAAATGTGAGTGATCAACATTTGCTTGCATGTTTCTTCCCTCTTTGTCCTTTGTTGCCATGTATCCACCATGAAACTTCATGAATGAGCCTCCATCTCCATCTTGCAATACCCAGAAGTACAGATATCTAATCTGATGGCATGATGTCAACAGATACACTCTAGGTCATTATGTCCACATAATTCAGAAAAAGTAAGAATCATCCCAAAATCTTTCCATTAAGAAAATACAAGATTTAGGAATATTCTTCACATAGGATTCTTTAACTGAAGTGCAAGATTCAAGGTCTATAAACCACTGGTAATTAAAGACTGAACGCATACCAAAATGACAATCATCTTCAACTATAAAAACTTTAGATTACAATCTAGAATCAAGTCTAGATACCCAAAGTCCTGCTGAATATCAATTCAGATATTATTCTTGGATTCATTATGATTTGTTATCCAATTGAGCGCTCTGGGATATAATCACTAATGAGCCGAGTCTATTCCTTAACTAAGGAATACTCTATCCCAAGAATATTGTATCTCCGATGCACATAATTTTGATTGATGGACTTAATGATTCACTAATCATGTGTCTTATGAGCAATATAAATCAAAACCATCAGTTTCTGGTGAATCCACATCACACTGATCGTTTTACCAATTAACTTCATCCTGGAGTAATCAACTACTCAATTTATTTGCCGATTCAAAAATCTCAAATGTCTAGGTGAAGAATTCAATTATACTAGTATGACACGACATTTAGATCCTTACCCAAATCATTTGTAAGTTAATCCATAAATCTTCCACACAAAGATTTGTTAACTTAGCAAGTATCTGTCATCATATGTCTATGTTCACCGACTAGGTTAAGTGCACCAAATAAGCCTAGTAACCAGGAATACACAGTAGATTCATACAAGATTAATCGTGCACATATGTGAATAATCCTACTATGACCCAATACATACACATTTTTATCTGGTAGATTCCTCTAGAACCCACATATGTTAATCACATATCTCATTGAGATCTTGTAACTCAGCTACAAAAGATTTTCTATTTCTCAAGAGTAAATAACATATCTGAAAAATCTCTGAGACGAATAACATTCACTCTCAACAGTTTTCCAATCCCACTTACCTCTAACTACATAATTTCTCCCACTAAATCAGCCCCTCTCTGATCCTAATACTTAAACTAAGATTAGGTTGACCCCATATAGAATTCTCAGACTTAAATTCTGATTAAACTTACTTTTATTCCAATCAAAATGGAATTAGTAACCTTTGACCTTTTACTACACTACTTATAGACAATGATTCAAATTTCAAACCTGTTCTAGATCCATATTGTCCACACAATCCCTAGAGAATTTCTCTTTTTTGAAAACTTCCAATTAGGTATCTTACTCTGAATCTATCCGAAATTACTTTCAGACCAAATCTCATTTCTATACCATAGTTGGTTCTCTTCCAACAAACTAAGCCACCTACAAATTCCCAAATAGAATTTTATTCCACCACTTCACCCCTCCTTTTAAAGAAATTATAAAGTTCAATAAAAGTTAGCTAAAAAGATGATATATGAAAATATTTAAATCCAAGAAAAGTCAGTAATAAGTGCTTCCACTAAAAGATTCACTCTATCACAAATAGAACCTTTCCTTCAAATATTTTCAACCCGAGTGATAGAAACTACCATTCCATCGAAATCCCTTTATGCACAAAGAAATATTCTAGGTTTAAGAAATTGAAACACTTTAACCTTAGGATTTATCTGAATTCCAAGTCAATTCACACAAGTAGTAATTTATATGACATAACAGTCTTTCAGAAGAATAACTTCATGCTGGAAAGCATACAGACAAAGTCTGATGTCTTATATTCGAGAAATTATTAGGAAGTAAAGGATTAATTAAGTAAGCGAGAAATAGATTTGAGGGCCTATGATTATGTAAATAATGAGATACTACATTGGGATCAAAATTTCCCAAAATACCCCACATTTGATCAAACAGTTTTATTTTTCCCATATCGTGACTAGGTACTAAAACACACCATTGATCATCAGATCTTTACAGTCCTAGAATTCTCTTTCAAAACTTACTGACGTCCGATACCATCAACTTTACCGCCTTATCTGATATTCTAGAGATCCACTGATCATCTAGTTGTCCTATAATCACTATAGGATATTATCTCTTGTTCCCAAACACTGGAGAATCCATTTATTTGGATGACTGGCATGCCCATCAAATGGATACCACAAATCCACACCTGATTCTGTGATTTAGACAGAAGAATTAACATGGTTCAATATTACATTTTGATCCTTTCTGGTTAATGATAAGTTTCGAATCCCCCTGGATCCAAGAGCAGTAACTATAGGGACAAGCTTCTATCAATTAACATATCCAATGTAATCCATGTATCAGATTCTACTTCTAACATCACAATTGACATCCAAAAACTGCGGATAACTCAATGGTTACAAAGATATCAGTTATGAACTCAACTAAATGAATTTAATCCAGGGCACTAATATCCGGTATTAAGCAATTATTACTGGGATTACCAAAATCCTAATGCATAATACATTTTCCGTTCACACTTACTACCACTGATGTCCACTCTTCTTCCCTCCTTAGAATTTTCAGTTCCCTGAAAATCTATTCCAGCTAAGGTACTAAGAAGACGTAACGACATTAGTAAATGTTTAAAATTAATTACTGTAGGAAAAAGTCTAAAACAATTTCATTTTTATCCTATGCCTGGGCTGAATTACCAATATACAAAAATCAACTACTAGTATAAAACCAGACCTAGTCTGATCCTTTGCATATCATTCACCATAGGATTTAGCTGGAAGTGAAATCAGTTTTATACTTTTGATTAATTCCTATCAATAACAAATTCTCCAGTAAAATTGGACTATTTCTTTTTTTTATTGACTGGTTTGGCATTACTCCGTCATTATTGATAAAACTATCCAAACTTTAAATACAAAATTACATGAATGGAAATCCTACCAATAGGATTTTAGATATTCTTAAACTGTATCCAAACAAGATTCCAATGATCGGATAAAGAGTTTCATCCTCACTCATGTTATCTGGTCATTTCATAATGTTTGATGGTTTTAAAATCAATTTTGACGAGTATCTTGTACAAACGTTAACTTGTCCCATTTCTAATGATTAATATCAACTAGAAATATACAAGACAAGTAACCCATTCCAAATTAGTTATTTAACCAAAATTACATGTTTTAGGACATTACGGATTGGTGCAAGCAATCTAAACCTCTAATTGAGCAGAACAAGCAATATGATCTCCATCACATATCGTTCTACCATCATTGAAAGCTTCCTCCTAAAACAGAGAATTAAGAATGAATTCACACAACTTCTTAGTATCTTTACCAAAATCGATCATGTAATATTTGTTGGTTTTGTTGATGGAAATGAAGCTATTGGAGGTTTATTATGTCACTAATTCATGTTCAAGTCATCAAGTGATGATGTAGCATCTATGCGTAGTTAGGTGTCTATCCAGTGAACTAACCCTTGTTGACAGGAGGGAGGGCTATTACTACATAAGATCGAAGATCCTACAGTGGCGTGGTTGCCGGGGATAGGTTTTCACTAATTGGTATAGCTGCATTTTAGCTATTTCTTGCTTTTTAGAGTAGTTTTAGGTAGATTTTTGGGTGTTTAGAATTAGTTTTCTGTATTTTTCTATGTTTGGACTGTTCATAGCTAGCGGAGGAGGTGTGAGAGGGTAGAGGAGGCCCTGAACAGCCTCTAAGGGCTTGAAACCCAAACCAACCAGTCCAAAAACCCAAAAAACACACCAATCTGCATTTTGGAGGGAAAAAGAGCCTAAAATCTCATCAAATTTTAATATCTCCAAAACTAGTGAGAGTTAACCATTGCATGACTGGCAGCAGCTCCAGGGTATTGTCCCATACTTGCATAGAAGCCTGCGAGAGTTAGTTCCAAGTAGATTGCAAAAATTAGAGAAAAACCATATTCAAAAAACCCTTGACAATATCTTTATCACAAAACTTGATATATAAGGAAGGATCATAGTTACTAAGATTAATCCTAGTGACTCAAGAAAGGTGTTAAGTCGAGAATACCATGACCTTGGAGCTTGCTTTAATCCATATAAACTTTTGAAGAGCAAGCAAACTTTTCCTTCATCATGGATGAACCCAATAGGTTGATCCATATAGATCTCTTCTTCTAGATAGCCATTTAGAAATGCATTAGAAACATCTAGTTGAAGAATTTGCCAATTGAAAAAACAAGCAAGAGAAATTATGATTCTAATTGACACCATCTTTGCAACTGGGGCAAAGGTCTCCTCATAATCAAGTCCATATACTTGAGCAAATCCTTTAGCACAAAGCCTAGCCTTGTACTTGTTGATTGTGCCATCTTGATTATACTTGACTCGAAAAACCCATTTGCAACCAATGGTATGCTTGTTGGATGGAAGATCCACAAGCTCCCATGTATTATTGGCCATCAAAGCATCATATTCTTCCTTCATGGCAAGGTACCATTCCTTTGAGTTGATAGCATCATATACATCCTTCGGCTCCTCATGAGAAATAAAATAGGCACAATTTGTGGAGTTGATTTCCACTTGCTTTCCTCTATCTTCATAGGTAAGCCTTCTAGGCTCGAATCTTTCTCTTTGAGATCTCCTTGGTGAAAAAATTCGAGGTGACTCTTCCTCAAATCTCGGCCCCATCTCTCCATGATAATCTTCAAGGGTGATGATTGGAGTATCTTTGTGAGAATATTTGAACTCGGCCTTCTCAAGAATGTATTTTTGATCTTCATGGAATATCACATCTACTCTCAATTGTAGTTGAGGTAGAGGGAACATAGATCTTGTAAGCTTTCTTGTTGGATGCATATCCAACCATGATCCCTTTAACAGAATTAGGATCATCTCTAAGGTGATCTACCTTAGGTTTTTTTCTGAAACAAGACTTCAAAAGGTGTTTTTCCAGCCAGAGCATTGTGAGGTAATCTATTGCACAAATAATTTGCACAATTTATAGCTTCACCCCAATATTCAATAGGCAAAGAAGCTACTACTCGAATTGCTTTAGCACATTCATCTAAAGATCTATTTTTCCTCTCAGCTACTCCATTTTGGGATGGAGAATAGGCACAAGAAAATTATCTCTTTATTCCTTCACCTTCACAATAATTATGAAACTTGTTGGACATATATTCACCTCCTCCATCGCATCTTAAGGCTTTAACTTTGCAAGAAAACTGTTTTTCTACATAAGCTTTGAAGATAAGGAAGTGATAAAAAACCATAGGCTTTGAAAAAAGTAGATACAACCAAGTGTATCTAGTAAAGTCATCAATGAAGGTGACAAAACATGTTGCACCACCAATACTTTTATAAGAGGAAAAATGTACATCTGAATTATGAGTTCCAATGGATAAGTAGTCTTTATAAAAGACTTCTGATATGGCTTTCTGTGTGACTTTGCAATGGCACAAGCCTCACAAGGCTTGAAATCTTTAGAAAGAGATTTTGGAAGACCAAAAGCCTTCTCCTTCTTAACCATAGAAGACATAGATGTAAATTTAGGATGTCCCAACCTTCTATGCCACGGCTCCTCCTTAGATAACAAAGCAACTTCACAAAGGTTTGCATTCTCATACAAATTCCACCACATCTAGTTCCATCAGCAAGGATCTCATCTTTTCTCTTGGTAAAACAAGTATTGGAGTTGAACTTTACATCACAACAATTATCAAGCAACTTTCCAACACTAATTAAGTTCTTTGTAAGTTTTGGAATGAAAAGAACATTAGAAAGTGCAAGAACTTTTGAAGAAGCAAGTTTCGATGGAATGTTGCCAATTCCTTCTATTGGACACTCATGATCATTAGTTGTGTAAATAGATCTCTTGAGTCCTTTGAAAGGTAAGATTGAGTCAAATGACTCCTTGGAACAACACATATGTGAAGAAGCTCCACTTTCTATGTACCAAGCTCCATCTTTCTTGAAAGGTGATGAAGAAAAACTGGACACCATAAGTGATCCTTCTCCATCACTTGCAATAGAATCTTCTTCAATCTCTTTGGAGAGATAAGCTTTCTTGAGTTGGTTTTTCTTCTTAAAGCAATTAGAGGCATAGTGCCTCTTTTTGCCATAGAAGAAACACTTCACTTTCTTCTTCTTGGTTTTTGAGTTAGAGGGATGAGATGTTTCATCCTCTTCACCATCTTGATCTTGATCTTTGGCTTTGTCTTTGTATGCTTGAGAGAATTGGTTCTTACTCCTTCCTTTCTGCTTGCCTTTGACAAAGAGGGCTTTGTCACTTCCACCATGTTCAAGTTTGTTCATCCTGGAGAGTTTATAGCTTTGTCTAGATTCTTCAGAAATAAGAATTCCTTGGAGAGTTTCTAGATTAGGTAACTCTTTCTTAATAGCAAAAGTCTGAACAAGATTATCATAGTCATCTCTCAAGCCATTCAGTATGACTTGAACTAGCTCAACTTGGTTAATGGTAACACCAACATAGGAAAGCTCTCTATGTAAATCTTTAACTCTCAAAACATAGTTAGATGCACTCTCTTCACTTCTTTGGAAACTTTGGAAAATCTGATTCCCAAGAGTGAGTATTCTAGATGTATTCTTTGCTTCATAGATGGTCTTTATTGCATCCCAAGCTTCTTTTGCTGTAGTGCAAGATCCTATCTCTCTCAAAATTTCATTAGATACATTCATCTTAATGAAATGTAGAGCCATTCTAGCTCTCTTCTTATATTTAGGAATTTCAACCTGTGCTTGAGGCTCCTCCTCAACACCAAGCACAATATCCATAACATCCTGGAGAATCAAAACAAAGTCCATTCTTAACTTCCAAATTGAATAATTAGAAGTGTTTAGTCTTTCACTGGCTTCTAGAAGATATCCTCCATGAGATGCCATTATAATGAAGACTTCTTAGTTATTGGATTGAGATATGTTTGAGCTTGTTCCTATCAGACTTAGAGTTGCTGCTCTCTTTACTATAGGTATTTTCAAGGTTGAACTACCTTCCCATGTGAAATACTTGCAAATATATTTGACATGAATCTCAAATATTCCACAAGACAAGTTTTCTAGATCAGACACAAAAAGTGGTTTAAGACACTTTGGCTGGTTTGAATTCTACTTTTGGCACATGTGAAATGCTTCAAAAGAAAACACTATTGACACTCAGAAGGCTCAAAGGGTGTTCAAATACTTCAAACTCACTTGATCTATAGTTTCTTGTGTAGGATGCTCAAAACAATGAATTCATAACAAAGTATAATTGAATTAAATCAAAATGCTGTCACTCAGATTTTGGACCTATCCCTATCCTCTTTAAGAGCTTATAACTCTTGCTAGACACTCAGATTGATTTGATTTTAATTTCTATGAAAAGTACAGATCAAATGCTTTTCATCAAGCTATAACACTGCTATCTTTGGATCTAAAAGTAAGGAGAACAAAGGGACTGAAAAACTCTGATTTTCACACGTGCGAAATTCCAGAATTTCGTACTTCCTCAATTCAGGTCTAAAAACTTAGTTCAAGTCCGATTTGATCCAAATACACTTCAGAGAAATGTTAGAAAAAGTGCAAAACTGTTTTTTTGCTTGATTTAGCTCTCAGTTTCTTGTACAATCAAAGTTGTTAGCATGCACAGCTTAATGTGGCTCTGATACCATGACAAAATTTCCAGAATTCACATGTGTGGGGAATATCCACAAGAGTGACCGATCTTAATTAAGCTTTGTGATTGGCACTATAACCTGATTCTAGATTGATCAACAAAATCTGTGAAAGATTTCAGATCCTTAAGATCCAATCTACTTGAATGATCTTTGGTTAGAAAGAGAAATACACTACCAATCTCACCAATGTAGAAAAGATCAGCATCTACACACAATTTGAGATGCAAACACTAATAGAACTTGATCAAACTTGAATGAAATGATTATGTATTGTTGTTGTCTGTACAAAACCAACAAGCTATTGTATTTCACACATGTGGATCCAAAAATAGCAAATATAGATCATTCTACACATAGAATTGCAAGCAATCACCAAGATAGTGCACCAATGGATAGTAGAACCCAAGAGAACCGTGTATTAGCATGAAATGAGATAGAGAAGAGAGAAGATGACTCTCTCCACGAGTTACATCCTTTTATAGCAGGTCCAAACCCTATTTGGCCACTTGGCTTTCCCACCAAAATGCTAACCCTACCAATTTTGGGTCTAGATTCAATGTACCCAACTTACTCAAATTGAATCTACTCAAACTCGCATTATATCTTTCCCACACTTTCAAAAAGTGTTTATTCAAATGAAATTTAGACTAATGAACTTTGAAAAGTCAACCTCTAAGTCTAAAACAAGTTTTGGCCTCAATATGCCAAATATGGAAATATTGCAAAATGTGATGAAACTAGTTGAATCTTTCACACTCCCTCTTCAACTAGTTTTAGCATAGACTTTGATAATACTCCAAGTGAAGTCCTATGATTCATGAACAAGTCTTTCTCCAATGCTTTGGTGAAGATATCAGCTACACATTCCCTTGAAAACACATGTTGAAGCTCCACCTCCTTTGCAATGACTCGCTACCTCACAAAATGATATTGTATCTCAATATGCTTGCTCCTAGCATGAAAGATAGGATTGGATGCCATTCTTTGGGCTGATTGATTGTCACAAAAGATGATTGGGCTCTCTGAAAAATCTAGCAAGTGAAGATCCTTGATCATCCTTTTGATCCATACCATCTCCTTTGTGCAATGTGTAAGAGCTTTGTACTCGGCCTCACTAGATGACAATGAGATAGTGGCTTGTTTCTTTGACATCCATGATATAGCTCCATCACCTATGAAAATACAATAAGCACTAATGGATTTCCTATCCATTACATCTCCAGCATAGTCCGAATCTGAAAATCCAAAAAGATTAGGTGATGATCCCTCATACAATATGCCAAAATCTCGAGTTCCAATGATGTACCTCAAAACTTGTTTTCCTAGCTTCCAATGCTCCTCACTAGGATCTTGCATGAATTGAATCAATCTTCCAACAAGCCAGGTGTTACCTAGGCTTGCAAATTGAAAGGGATTATGAGGGAGGTAAGCTATACCTTCACCAGTCCAGATACACCCGGAAGATCCTAGAGGACTTTGGGATGCTAAACTATAAAGGAGTGAATACTCCAATGCTCGCAAGATGGTGCTGACAAATGATGACTGTCCGAAGACTGAGGAAGAGAAAGAATAGATGCAACTCACAGAAGACTGATAGGATCATTTATGTACCTTGCTGACAACACACGTCCTGATATTGCTTATGTAGTATTCAGGATGAGCCAATTCTGCACGAATCCAGGCTCGTGGCTTGTGTTATTGTCGTGATGCAGGTTTCAGGATACTTTCCTACAGCGATGCTAGCTGGGCATCTCTCAAGGACGATTGTAAAAGCGTCTCAGGAGGATGCACCATTGCATCAGGAGCGGCAGTTCTTTGGGTCAGCAAGAAGCAGACCATTGTGGCCCAGTCATCCTGCAAAGTACAGTACGTTGCAGCAGCAAAGATGGCCAACGAGATAATCTGGCTAAGGCTATTCCTGGACGAATTGGGCAAAACAAGGAACGAGCCTCTACTTTTGCAGATGGATAACACCTCTGCAATACATCTAATGAAAGATCCTGTGTTCCATTCGAAAACAAAGCACATTGCGATCAAGTACCACTTGATTATGGATCTAATTGAAAAGAAGATGTTGCAGACCACCTTCATTGGAACGAAAGACATGGTTGCTGACATATTCACCAAAGCCCTGGACAAAGGACTCTTTGAGAGATAGAGGAACAATCTCGGATTCGCAAAGCTATCATGCTTTGAGAGGGAGCTAAAGAAACAAAATGTTTCTGTTTACAAAGCCTTGCTAGCTTTCAGCCCTCTGCCTGACGAAGACGTTCGCGAACACGAAAGTCAAGGGACACGAAGCACAAAAGTTTCACGAACACTTGACAAAAAGACACAAACACGAAAGATTTGTGAACGAGAATATTTTGTAGTCCAACACGAGAAAGTCAGACAACGGAAACAAAACCAATGACGTGACACGAAAAATGTCGCGAAAGACTTTCTGCCCTCACGCTCCAAAGAGTACAAGCAAAGATCATGCAAGTACCCAGGAGTACAGATATCTAATCTCATGGCATGACGTCAGCGGATACACTCAAGGTCGTGGCTTATCTGCCAATCTTGTAATTTTTTGATTAGTTGTAGATGCTTAATTACTCTAATCTTAAAGTTACATAGAGCGACTACATACTTACCGGATGATACTCGACACAAATATACAAATAAAGTAGTCTGATGCAAGTAAGCAATCAAGACGAAATACAGACAAGAAGTCCGTCTACGTGCGAGACAAGTTCTGTGAGCAGGATCCACAATGTCACTAGTAAGTGAGACATCCACTCATGAGAGAACTGTATTTCTCTCACGTTAATGCACTGCGTGGATCTGCATGTAGTGCTTGAAGAATCAGAGAAAATCAATAGATGGTCTTTTAGCCATTGTGCACATGTCAATTTATGATGTGTGATCTTGAATGCAAATGTGTCTGCTGCTGTTCGTATGTCTGATTCTCCCATTCACTTAATTTTGCACATTGGTTGAGCTTGCTGAATGCTACATTAATTTATAAACATAGATCAACAGTGCCTGACTACATTCTGGAGTGATTCAGCTAGCAGTGTCCAGCGATCACATCTGAACTCCATCCGAACTGCATTGAATCGTGGTTGTTTCGCCTTCGCGACTGTTCTCGAGACCACGAAACATTTTTCACCATCAGATCTAACATTCTTGATGATGACATTGTCGATGATACTTTGGAAAAGTGTTGACTCTAAGAAGACAAATCTTTCAAAGTTTGCAAAAGAAGGAAGAGAGTGCTCATGCTTTTGTATTGAGGGTTGAGGCATACAATGATGAGCTTGCATGCATTGATGAAAGCATTAAGGAAGGAGAACCTGTTCAAGTTATTCTTAATGGTTTGTTGGATGATCATGCTAACCTTGTTCAAAGCTTTTCTATTCAAAAGACTTTGCCAAGCATTGAGGATTTGCAAGAGATTTTGGTGAATGAGGAGTTTTGGCTTCAAGCAAGAGGTGGATCTACATCAACATCTCAATATGAAGAGGAGGCTATGTTCATCAAAGGCAAGTTCAAGGGAAAAGACAAAGGCAAGTGGTCAAAGGGTCAAGATCAAGGTGAGCCTTCCTCATTTTTTAGTAAGAAGAAAGATAGGTCAAAGTTAAAATGCTTCTATTGTGAAATCAAAGGGCATTTTGAAGAAGCAAAGAGATGAAGGTAGCAAGAAAATCAACTTTACTACTAATGATGAGGATCTAGGTGGTTGTGATTCTCTTTTGATGTGTTCTTCAAGTCAAATATCAATTGAATGTGACAAAGGTTCATGGTGGATTGATAGTGGAGCTAGTTTGCACATGACTAGTCACAATGAGTTCTTTACTTCTTTGGTCACTTATGATGGAGCCAAGAAAGGATACATTGTAAAGTTTGGTGGTGATGCTTGTTTCATTACAAAGGAAGAAATCTTGGTTGCCAGGGGCGATATACAAGGTAGGCTTTTCAAGCTTGATGCTTTTGTTATGGCTAACAAAAAGGATGGATAGAAAAAGTGATTGGTCTCAACTTTCCAAAGTTCCCTTTTAGTATCAATAAAATTGGTAGATCTCATGCAAAGTCTAACAAGCTTCCTTATGCTTGATCTAGGTCAAGATCTAATATGCTTCTTGGAGATGTTCATCTTTGTGCTAACTTGGCTAGCTATGAAGATAATGATGGTTCTTCAATGGTTCTTCATGGCAAGTGCAAGCATGCAAAAGGTAAGAAAAGAGCTAACTTCATCAATGGAGGTGATGAAGGTTCTTCCTTGGAAAAGGTTGTAGCTAATGATTTCTTTGATCATATGGAAAAAGATGTTGCTAGGTGCATGCATGAAGGAGGTGGTTCTTCTACATTTTTTTTGTGATGAGTCCAAGAAAGTATTTTTTGCAGAAAGTGGAGTCACATGTCTTCATAAAGAGAGTAGATCAAATGGTTCTATCATGAGACTTGGTGAGGGAGATACTCACAAGTCAAGAAGAAGAGAAGTATGTGAAGAGTTCACAAATTCTAGCTCAAAAGTAGCAACAATGCATTTGGTAGCTTGTATTGGATAAAGAACTATTGAAAGGTCATGCAAATTTTGCTTCATATTATGCCACTGCCTCCCCACGTTGATTGATGTCACCAACACTATGAATATCTTATTAATATCAATGAACTTAACTGGTTTATAAAAAGTAAAATATGGTGCAAAACAAACATTCTAACATACCATATCATCTAGCAACATCACCCTAAGTTTTGTGCGAAAACAATGATGGAATTTGGATGAAGAGTTAATCAGAATTGTGAATGAGGGCTAAAAGAAAACAAAAAGAGATCTTCCATGTTTATTCCATGTGAAATTCATGTGTTTCCATGTGTTTGTATGAGATAACACATTGTAAACTAAACAAGAGTTTGTCCAATTCTTAGAAGAAAAAAAATCCACTCCAAAAGAAAACTAGAAACAAAGGCCACCCTCATAGACATTTACATCTGAGATAAGATTCAATGTTCTATAATGCATTGAACGTATTTTAGTCTTGGAACTTCATCCAATACAATTTGAGAATGATATAATTGGCAAGTTGTATGTGACATTAGTAAAATGTTTCATATATTGGTGACCCTAATACTTTAATTTGGACATTATGCAATGATAAATGAAAACATACTTTAATAGTTTATAGTTGACATTCAACTTTATTATATTTATATATAATGACATCTTTTCAAGTATCAATAATTTTTGGAATTGCTTGGGTGTTTTTTTTATATATGTTATAATCATTCGAACCACATGAAACAAATAAATCTATATAGAATGATTCTAAATTATTTGCAATATTCTTTTCATGAGTAGTACAAATTGTAGATATAATTTTTAAAAGGAACATATAGAAATGCATTTGCCAACATTTTTGAAGGAGGGTTTTCATAGTGTTGGTGATATCTTATTGTCAACGATGTTGTTTGTCCAAACTTTATCTCAATCAATGATAGGCTTCATAAGATGAGCATTGAGTGGTATAAGGAAAAAGCATAGTCATATAAGAAAAAAAAATGAAAATTGGCATTAATAATGAACTTGAATTTTACATCAAAAGAACAAGTATAAATCTTGATAAAGAATAGGATGAAAATAAATGTCTCCTTTGTTATCTCTTGTGAATCTCTGAATGTCATAATATCCAAGTTGATCTATGCTAGGTGCTTACACATGATGGGTGATTTGATCAAGAATTAGACATTTCTACTTCATCTCACAAAAACTCCTTTTTCATTAGCCTCTAGTCTCTGATTAGTATCTTGATTCGAGTTGAGTCATTGCTCTCGAGCTGACTTTATTCTAAAAATTCACCAAATTGATATAAACTTCCACTTTCTTTCATAAATAGAACTCACTTCAAGGGAATGATAGGCAATTCTTCCACCAAAACATCATTATTTTGAAAGAATCTAATGGGGTTGGCTAAGTTAGTTAGCTTGGCATTTAAAACTTATTTGGCACCAAGTTCATGCCTCCCTTGGAAACCAAGATGCATTGAATGGTGTAGATCTTTACCTCCAAGACAACGTAACAAGTAAAGATGCAACACAAGAATGCATATTGACAACAAACTTTGAGAAAAGGATATGTCGGGTGTACAAACAAGCATTATTCATGTACTTTTTCATACAATTCCCTTTCTAATTTGACATCTCGTTGCTCATCTCTGGTGCCCAGATGTGTTCCGTTGCCATCTTCATGCTAACTGGTACAACGCTTCATATTAAACTTGCCATACAAATATTGCCTTCACAAAAAACTTAGTAGTTGAAAGAAAAGTCGTATGAAGATGAGGCTTCTATAAGCCTCGTTCCTTGAATATCATAGCCACATATTAGAGTACTCTCTCATTGTCTTGGAAAATAAAAGATGTGAATCCAAGCACCGTTGTTGTACATTTCGCATCCTCCGTCGGCTATGGCTCCATCTAACATGACTATGGCGGTCTCCCAACTAGACGACGCTATGGCTTCTCCAACTAGCTTGAGCACGAGGATGGGAAGAGCACTATGAGCATAGGGTGAATATTAGGTAAGATCCACCCTTCCCTCTTTTCTCTCCTTAGCAACTAACAAAGGACGGCTTAACCTAAAGGATAAAACCCTAATCTAAATCTCCTTCTTTAAGGCTTACCCTACTAGAGAATGGAGGGCCTGGATTAACTTAACTTGTTGCCAGATAAATAATGTACAATACAATGTGAAGTAACACAATACATGAAACCACACAAGGGAGAACACTCAGAGAGGAAAGATAGGCATGTATTGCAAATGAGGTTCTTGTCGAAAATGGACTCTTCCACTCCTATATATACTTGGAGTGGTGGTCACTTACAAAAAAATGTTATAAGAACTAACGTTTCTATGATCATGTTTGTCTTTCAAATTCTGAAAATAATATTACTCGATGATTTAAAGCGCTAGCAAAGAATGCAGTCATTGCAACATTCATTGTGAAGCAAATCTGTCAGAAGAGACTGGAATGTGGGACTAGAATTTGTAGAGACATATCCGATACAAAAGAACCTTAGAACTTGAACTGGGGAAATGAACTAGCATCACTTCTCCGTGTTTTTACGAGTAAGTGCACTTTAGTGGTCTGTGTGAATCTGGATATGATGGTAATGGCATACATATCGCTTTGGGAGCAATGGCCATAGGCTCGTAGATACGAAGCTCCAATGCACATCTGTTCCCATATGTGTTTCCATAACTGTGATCGAATCAAAATGCATATTTGTTCAAATTTAGCCACAAAGGGAGGCTTTTACAAAGTAGATTACTCGTATTTTGACCTACCTCTTACTTGAGCTTTCTTTCACTCGAGCAAATCATTAGTAGCCTTACCTCTTACTTAAGCTTTCTTTCACGTGAGCAAATCATTAATGGCCTCAGTCTTTTGCTCAAGAATGTCTAATTTCAAACCAAAATCTTTACTCTGAAAGCTTACAAAGTCAGATGATATATGAAGTAATTTGATTAGGTTGAAAAGTAGTGTGGTCAAGGAGCCATTAATTGCCACCTATCAAGCTTTATTTGCATAAGAATTTGATACCATGTTTGGCTGCCTTACCTAGCTGATCTAGATACGTGACAAGAATAAGAAAACAATTCTCAGTACTACTTAGCATATCATACAAAAGATTCCATGTCATCATTAAAAAAATAATAAATAAAAAATCCATGTCATCAAAAAAAATAAAAAAATCTCTGTCATCAAAATGTTTAAAGCGCACAGTTGAATTATGTCATACATGTTCAAATAATGCCACATGGCAAATGTATTCAAACTCTCTCTCTCTCTCTCTCTCTCTCTCTCTCTCTCTCTCTCTCTCTCTCTCTCTCTCTCTCTCTCTCTCTCTCTCTCTCTCTCTCTCTCTCTCTCTCTCTCTCCGTTTTCTTTTGCTTTTTCTGTAATTGATCATTCTTTTGTTAATTCATGCACTCGATCTTTCAATTTTATCTTTTCAATCTGTAGCTTTTGCCTTGCTTTTTCTACAGCACTACACCCAAATTGTAGTCATAGTAATAATGGTCATTAGAATATGGAGACATGGATCGCTTGAAAGCAATATAAAATTCTGATATAAATTTTTACTAGTCTTGGAGTCTTGGATCGCAAAGCTCATTATCACATATTGCTTTGTTGTAAATGCATGTAGATTCTGCAGCCTCCAGTATGAAGTAAGGTTCATTCAATTTCTTCAGCAGCTCCACTTCTTATGCTTCATGTATTGTGTGAACCTTGAAGGTACGTAGGTCGGTGTGTTTTTTTTGGATGTAAATTATTTGTTGCTCTAAAAATGCTCTCTCATTTTAGCTTTTTCGGTTGCTTGTCATATTCATAATTATTGGCTGAGAGCTTTCTAGATGACTAGATGATTTGTTTTTTCTTGTGTGATAAGGATTGTACCCCGTGCTTTTTGTTAGTGCTCAAGTTTTGAATTGCATTAGCATCGGAAAGTTGATTTCTTTTGGAACGCTTTCCTTTCTTTTACAACCTTTCGTAATGCTTTCTTGACCTGATATATATTTTTATTCGCTTTCCAAGCTTTCATTTATTCGTGTCTACACTCTGGAGCCTCTCATTTTTATGACCTCTTGAATTGCTACATATTAGGAGAGATTCTACTATTTGTGTTGGTGTTGGTGGTTGTAGGCTGATCAAAACATTGAGTTTTATGTTTTGATAAGCTGAGTAAGGAACTTCAATTAACTACTGAGATGCCATTTTAATTCCAGAAAGAAAACCTAAATTTTATTTTGAAAGAAGAACAATAAATTTATGAGTTCACCCTTGGTCTGAAGCAAGGAAAATGGTGATCATGAAAATAAGACATCCATCATATCTTTGTGGATTAGTCCCAAATAATCTTATGCACAAGCTACTCATGCAAGAGACAATTCCTACCTCCTACGGTTGTAGGCTGATATTCCAAGGAATATTCTGGCCATCCTGCGGAACCTCTTTAAAAATACAAACAGGATAGGATTTAAACGTAGAACTTGCCCGTCAAGTTTAGGCTTTTACGTTATTCGTACTGGCTTAAGTCATTTGGTTCTAGGTTTAAATTGCCATGGGAACTGCACATAAATATGTAATTTCAAGTTATGTAAAAGTTAGTCACAAAGGCCTATTGGGGGTTTGTCCTATGGCACCAATGGCAGATCAGAGCAACGTCCTTAAATGCTTGTCTGGAGGTTTTTGGAGTACACTTCAACGAGGAGGATTAACGGTTTTGGCATGTAACATCAAGCTTTCTCCAGGGGACTTCTTAGTTTTGTTGCAAGACAACAAAAATCTGCAATTTAAATCAATCTTTGATATTTCATTCTAATAAATGGACTCAATGGGAAATGGAACGTGCAATGGAGTGGTAGTTTGCAATGGCAGTTTAACGCACAAAAGCGCCAATAGCACGCACCGTGACACCTAGACTCCCAAAAACATTTTGGTAACAGGTGTCGCAGGCTTCATTGCTTCTCATGTTGCAAACTGTCTCATTTGCAAATATCCGCAGTATAAGATTGTGGTTCTGGATAAGCTGAATTACTGTTCCAATCTGAAAAATTTGTACCCTTCCAAGGGTTGCTTGCATAAGTTTCAAATTTGTGATACGTAGATATCGGCAGTGCAGATCTTCCTTTGGAAACAACTTTGAATTCACGAAGAACAATATCTATGGAACGCACGTTCTTTTGGAAGCTTGCAAAGTTACGGGCAACATTCGGCAATTCATCCATATGAGCACAAGCGAAGTCTACAGGGAAACATAGGCAGATACAAGTTAAATAAGGATTAGGATATTCCTCCTCTAATAATAAGCAAGGCCATAAATCATAATGATTTTCGAGAGCGGGGAGGATGCCTACCTGAGGGAGCAAGCTTACCCGAGGTGGAATTGCTCGAGGAGGCATCCTTTCGTGACGTACTGTTTTTTTTGTGTTGTAAACTTTTTTTACATGCACCTTTCAGGCGAAGGTGCGTGTAAGAGTAATTTTTTTTTTACGTGCACCTCCTGGCAACTGTAATGCCAAGGCTTCACTTTTTATTTGTATTTTGGATGGGCCTTCAATGGCAAAATTTGCTTGTGAGTGAAATAAGCATTCATTTTGTTCAAAATTATCATCATTGATTCAACGATTCAACGAATTTGTCTAGAATTCTCATCAGCGATTCAATGAAACCACAAAGATTTAGTGACAACATTAGTGTTTCAACGGTTTCGTCTAGGGATAAAAAACTTCAGACATGGCATTACGGAGGAAAGGCCCTCTTTCCTTTTGGCCTTCTGCTTGCTTGGGCACATGCCCTTGGGCTCTCGTCCTTGGGCAGTGTGCCCCCCCAAGGTAGAAGGCCCTTGAGGAAGGAAGGGCCTTCCCCCCAAAAAGTGCTTGTAAATTTTTTTTCTCCGACAATGTGAAAAACATCACTATTTTCTTTATTAAAAAATAAAAAATGAGACTATGTGGGACCATGCAATGCTTGAGAAACCTATTTTGAGTTATCCCAAAAAAAAAACTTGCCTTGTATAAAATTTCTCAGGTTTTTGAAAACTTTTACTTATAAAAAGCTATACATGCTTGTATAAAAAACCGTAATGCTCAATGCTTAGGGTTCGTGTGTATTTTGGAGGCACCTCCTCCCACAAAATTTTCAAGTAGAGAGTTCCTAATGCCAGGATCTGCAGAATGCTTGCTGTGACAGCTGGATTACTAACATGTTCTGTCGAAATGATGCATATAGCTGGATTAGGAATCTCACCCTTTGCACTGAGCATTACTCAGGGGAAGGCCCGGGCCCTCGGGCCTTTCCTGCAACTCGGGCTCCCGTCCTCGGGCAAGGGCCCTCCTAGCATGGAAGGCCCTCGGTCCTTCCCCCCACGTTAAACATTTTATGATGCTAATTTTTAAAAAAAATTGCCAATTCCATTCGTATAGTTTGCAGACATTCCCTGCAGGGAGGGGGCACGTTCCACGCGCGCGTACTCGTGTAAACGTTCATCCTTTTCACACGAGAGAGCGAGACCGCGAGCGAGTTAGGATAGCAGTAATTATGCGACACAATTCGAGAGAAAAACATAGTGACGCAGAATCTGTTGATGGGGAATCAAGCAATCCGTTTGTATCCAGAGGAACTACCGTGTTTCCCAAGCAGCTAAGCAGTTCCACTGGCAGTCATGGGGGGTTTGGCAAAACCGGTTTCCGTGTGGAAAACGCCAATGGCAATGACAACACGTCCAATTCACTTCCTTCCACAAAACGCCCACCAGATGCTCTCCCTTCCACTTCCTTTTAATACCTGCCAAATTCAGCTACTCAAAGAACAAGTACCCAGAAGAAGGATGGTCTTGCGCAGAGCAAAATTGACAGAAGAACCTTCAATACCTTCCACTCCTGCTGCTGTACCTCCTGGTAAGCCTTCCATGGCCTTGTTTCCATTGTGTCTGAGGTGTCTGGTATCAACAAGCAGTTGCCTAACTCATGTGAAGTCTTGTTTTTGGGAAAGCCTGCAGATTTACAGAAACATTCAGAAGAAGCAATGGACGGAAAGGCAGATCAGACTGTGGAGCAAGGAAGCAGCTCAAAAGATAGGGATTGGGTCCCTGTCCTTCCCCACGTTCTTACAGCTGCCATGGCCAATTTTTTGTTCGGTTACCATATTGGGTAAGTTAAGCATAGACCATTCCTTCGCTATTTGCTTGACTCCTCTGTGCAAATAAGACGGCACTCTTTAATTGCATGCCAAGCTGTGTTTCATTTCAGGGTTGTCAATGGCCCATTGGGTTCCATAGCTCACGATCTGGGATTTGATGGGGACGCCATAATGGAAGGTTTTGTGGTCAGTATATTCTTGATTGGTGCATTTTTGGGCAGTTTAAGTGGGGGTATACTTGCAGACAAAGTTGGCCGAAGACGAACTTTTCAGCTTGATATGCTTCCTATGATTTTAGGTGCTGCTCTCAGGTGCTCATTAATGCCAACCACTTATATGGATGTTGTTGTTTAACTGAGCATGTGCTATAAAACCCTTCGATTTTCTTAGAGTGAAAAACATATTTTAAGCATAATCTCTATGCAATATCTCGATGGCATACTGGTTTCCATCATGAGGACAAGGCATTTTTGTTAAAGAACCACCTTTTTCTTTAGAAACATAGAACTCTTTTTTGTCATTTCCATCAACTTGGGGTGGCTTAGCAGCCGTGTCTTTATGATGTCATAGTTCTTGATTAGTATCTATTTAGATTTGGAGAATTAGATAAAGAGAATAGGAGATATTGTTGAAGTCAGAATGTACTAGAAAGAAGAGCTGCCTTGAATAAGCAATGCAATGATCTTTAAGAGAAAGAAAGAAAGAAAGAAAGAATTGTTTATGTCTTTTGGGTACCCGAAAGTACATAAGAATGAAAAGTACATTTCAAATATGCTATTTTTTATTGTTTACTACGCATCAACCTTATCTCATAATGTTGCCCATCACAAGAAAATTAAAATCATCTAGCACTTTCTTGATGTAGTGTCCTGAAGAAAATCATGATGGTAGCTAAGGGTGGTGCTGTAAGTTCATGTGAGTGCATGTGATGTGTACGTTGAGGTGGAAAAGTATACTGTACTCAAGTAGATTTGTGGCGACGTGCGATGCATCATATTTGAAGCTGCTAATCTTATAGAGTTTTGTCAAAGGGATGCCTACCTCATCACCCAACTATCAACATCTATTTGAGGACAACACCTAGAGAAGAAAGATGTAATATGAACCTGCATCTGGCCACCGTGTTCTCACCTAGAGAAGAAAGATGTAATATGAACCTGCATCTGGCCGCTGTTGATAGTGAGACATGCCTTGTTTCTCAAGTGAAACATCTCTTGTACCAAAGGGTGACACATCTCTAGTCCTTGTATGATGTTAAGGAGCATAGCATAGTTGGCTAAATTCGACAAAGGTTGCGATATCTCCACTTGATTTGATATGCTCCTTTCTCTCAACCTCTCCCGTGGCTCACATGTCTCTCTTCTAAGTCTGTGGAAAGCTTATGATCTCCACCTTTTGCTTAGAGAAACTTGGAGTTGTCCCAAAGTAAATAGGAGATTATGTGACATTTGAAATTAGTACCGGATATATATGGATGACTATTAGAAAGTCAAAGGATTTGTCCGTGGCCTTAAAGATGAATATAAAGTAGAGGTCCAGAGAAACTCGCGTACTACCCTAGAGCATATGCTCAAATCTATGATGATTCAGTGGGTAGGAAGAAGGCGAGATAGCAACCCCTTTCTGAGCAGCCTACTCAGAAAGACAACGTTTGTGCTTTGTGTGCATGGGCAAGGGACACATAGTTAGACAGTGTCCCAAAGGGCCATTCATTAGAAAAGAAAAGAAAGATAAAAAACAAGGTCATCTTGTTCAGACAGTAAGCTTCTTAAGTGACTCGGCAGCTTTCGGGATAAAAGTGTTTCATGAAGACCATAAGAGTCATGGTTGATGATGGGGCGACCCATAATTTCATCAACTACACCCTAGTTAAAAAACTCAGACTTCCAGAGGCACCTAGTCAGCATAGGTACATAGTTTCTTCTGCTAAGGGTGAAGACAAATTTTTTTGGGAAACTATGGTAAGTAATTTAAATCTTGGTGTTCAGGGGTATCAAGATGAAATAAACTTTCAGATAATGCACTTGGATCGCACAAACATTGTTCTCGGGAGAGATTGGCTCTACAGCTTAGGACCTTCCCTCCACAGAAATTATCAAGAGAACACCCTAAGCTTTCAACACAAAGGCCGAGAGATCCAGTTGCATGGGGAGCATGATGTTCCCAACAGTCCTATGGTCTGCAGTTCAGAGCTCTGTCAGTTCATCGGAGATAACGACCATTAAGTATTCTTATGTGACTTTCAGTTTATTCCAGAAGTTTCTATTTCTAGTTCTTTACATCAGAAAGTAAATAAATTAGAAACTTTATTGTCTAAATTTAAAGATGTTTTTCTTGAAGATTTATCGCATGGTTTACCACCTAGCAGAGATGTAGATCATGTAATAAACCTAGTACCAGGTACAACACCTGTTTCTAAACCTCCGTATCGGGTCAGCCCCGAACAGAGGATGAAGATATAACTAGGCAATTAACATATTATCCTGGGAAAGGCCAAATTCAGACCAGTAGTTCACCATGGGCATCAGTAGTCGTATTGGTGAAAAAGCATTAAGAAACATAGCCTAACATCTTACGACACGTCAATTGGAATCCTACAGCTCACTTCATAAAGTAGGCAAAAAACGACACAAAAAGTGAGCACCACATTCATACTCGATGTATGGGCCATAAGCGCGAAGAGTAACACTCATGGTAGTCTTGTAGGCATTAGGAAATACAATCTAGCATCTTTCGGGCCCTCAATCTGATACCTACAGCTTATTTCACAAAGAGGGCTATAAAAGACACCAATGCATTCATAACTTCAAGTATGTGCCGTAATGGCCAGAATAGATATTCTAGGCATTCCTGTAGGCATGAGGAAACACAGTCTAGCACTTTACATTACCCCAATCCGACACCTACAGCTAGTTCTATACATTTTTTAAAAATCATATGTGGGCCTACCAAAAACCTGGATCTGATTATTTCGAGCTGGACGCTCGTTTCCCGTGCCTGAGATTGTGCCCACCACATCCCAATTGTTGAATAGATGCTAAAAGAGTGCTCACACGCCTCGATGTGACATGCGTGTTTTCTCCTCCACGAGGGCGTGGCCAGAATGCAAAAAAAATTGCAATTTTATGGTTAGCGTTCCGGAACGGGCAAAGTGCTACCCCCCCCAGAATGTGTTTCAATGCAACTCATACATATATATATATATATATATATATATATATATATATATATATATATATATATATATATATATATATCATAGATCCAGCGGTATCAAGATCCGCGGATCCAGTGTGGTACCGCGGATCCATACTGATCCGCGGTACCAATGTATATATTATTTTTTAATATATAATATTTTTTAATATTTAATATATTACTATATTTTTTTTTAACCTAATCCCCCCCCCTCGCTTCATCTCTCTCCCTGCCCGTCGCCCTACTGTCCGCGCCCTCCCTGCTGTCCGCGCCCTCTCTGTTGTATGCCCATCGCCCTACTGTCCGCGCCCTCCCGGCTGTCTTCGCATTGCACTGACCGCGTCCTCCCCTGCTATTGCTATTTCGGCCTTTATTGTGGTTTTTTCAAGCCTTCCGACTCCTATCGCACCCACAGAGATCTCTACCCCGCGTCCGCCAGTTGCCACTACGGTTCCACCACCACCTACTGTTGCTCGCACTCCCCCAGTTTACGACTTTCTCATGGACTCTCCGCCTCCCGAGCAGGAGCAGGCCCCGGATGCCAGTGACGAGGCCTTCCAGGATGTTGAGGAGATCCCTTCCTCCCTCCCTTCACATCCGGATGACCTCCCTACCCAACAGTGTTCGTATCCCATGCCAGATGTCCACCCTCCACCAGTGTACCCCACTTACGCTGCTGCACCCATCCCGGCCAGTGCATCCCACTCTCCCCATTCCACGTCTACAGCTGATGCATCCACTAGTGCCCAGCCTGTCGCGTCATCATCCATTCCCGTCACGGTTGGTGCACCGTGCTGGAGGTCCGCTACCCATCGCCCAGTTGGGAGAGTTCTTAGGCAGCAGAGCATTCGCGGCGCGCATCAGCCGCACATGGATAGAGAGGCCACACAGGCCGTGGCCAGCCTGATTTATGAGCTGAACCTTCCATTTGCCATCACCGACTCCGAGCCCTTCAGAAGGGTCTTCCGCCTTGCACAGTCTGTCAGCCCTAGCTGGAGAGTCCCTAGTTCAGAGGTAGGGTCGAGTCATTGTCTAGAGAGATGGAGCCTCTACGTCGGCATTGGGCCACTTACGGTTGCAGCATCATGTCCGATGGCTGGACTGATGTCAGGAGGAGGCCGATCCTCAACATATTGGTCTCCAGCTGCATGGGCACACAGTTTTTGAGGGCAGTGGATTGCAGCGGGGGGGGGGGGGGGGGAGTCATATCTGCAGAGTTCATGTTTGATGTCATCAGGTCTTCCATCCTGTCCATAGGCCCACAGCATGTCGTCACAGTGGTGACGGACAATGCCACGAACTGCATTCAGATGGGTGTACTGCTAGAGGCCAAGTTCCCACACATTGTTCATACCCCCTGTGCCGTGCACGACATAGACCTTCTGATGGGGGACATAGGTGCACTTCCCTGGGTTAGAGCCATCGTCCGTGAGGCCCTCTTCCTGGTGACTTTTGTCACCAGGAAGAGGCGTGTTCTTGCCATGTTCCGGGTGTTCAGCCAGTTGGACCTCCGTAAGCCAGCCCCCACACGCTTTGCATTCGACTTGGTGGTCATCGACCGTCTGATTAGGTGTAGGGTGCAGCTTCTACAGATTGTTGCCAGTGATCTTTGGTGTGCCAGTACATTTCCGCGCACTGAGGATGGGGAGCACTTTTCTTTCACGGTGAGGGGAGACCAGTTCTGGAGGGATGCACAGACATTGTCAGGATTGCTTCGACCACTTTACATTGTGCTCCGCATGGCTGACAGCGAGGGGTCGACACTTGGACTGGTATATGAGCTCATGGACCGGATTGGACAGTTCTTGCAGCTGCCCATCTTGTAGCCAGAGAGGTAAGCAGTATAGTTCCGTAATTGGCCTTTATCTTTTCAGTACTTGCTAGTTTGTTTTTCTGTCAATGTTAAGTTTTTTCGTAATGCCCTACACCACATGCCTCTCACCTGCAGGATGACCGAGCTGAAGTTCATCTGGGAGACGCGGTGGAACTACTTCCACAGGAGTATCCACAGCGTTGCACACATACTGCATCCCCTCTTCCTCTCTCCGACACAGATCGCAGATAGGGAGCTCGAGGCCGATTGGCTTCAGTACATTCACAGAGTGGGTCCACACATAGGTTTGGATCCTCTCAGGCTCATGGAGGAGTTCGCTGCATTTCGTTTTGGCATGGGCACATTCGGCCACCCGGCTGCTCAGGATCCAAAGAGGAGGCAGCTACCCATTACCTGGTGGACCATGTTCGGTAGCACATACCCATCTATACAGCGTCTTGCACTGCGTGTCCTTTCTCAGGTATGCATCTCATTTTATCCTCCATTGTTGTGTTTCGTTGAAGTTCCACCCCTGCCACAATGTGCTGAAGTATTTCAATGCACGCACCACAGGACTGTGCTGCCTCCGTGTGTGAGCGTAATTGGAGCACATGGGCACTCATTCACACGAGGAGAAGAAACCGGTTGTCAGTGAGTCAGTTGGAGCAGTTGGTGTTCTGTAGCACCAACGCACGTCTCGCCAGGAGACTTCCGACCATTACGACCGCATTGCAGGTGATAAGCTAATCTTTCATAGCATGTTGGTTGACTCCTAGTATGTTGGTTTCATTTCTTGATAGAGTTGTCTCCCTGACATGCAAATTTTAAACCTTGCAGACGAAGATATCTGATTTGGAGCGCCAGGTTGACTTGCCTACAGACAGCACCCATCCCATGCCTGTAGATGACCTGGGCACACAGTTGATGGCAGAGAGAGAGAGGGAGCTTGCCGAGATGAGAGAGAAAGAGCTTGGGCTTGAGCACAGAGAGCCTCCATTGTACGAGGCAGACGAGCCAGTGTCAGAGGATGATCAGGATGAGGATGAGTCCATTTGGGTTGTGTTCGCCAGATCAAAGCGGGATGAGGCATATGATACAGGTGTTGGGCACACGCCTAGAGCAGGGGTCACAGGTGCATCACGTGGTAGAGGTGGGACACATGCCACAGATTATACCGGGAGACGGACAGGACACACAGGGGGGGCCAGTGGCATACCTTCTTATGTTGACATGATGGAGGAAGCTCTTGATAGGGGGCAGAGTGATTTGGGTTTACCTTCCGCAGCTGCTTGGATGCATGCATCACAGAGCCATAGGCATTTCTATGACAGCACACCAGAGGAGTCACCAGATGACTTTGATTGTACCGATTGGGAGGCCATGCAGGGTCCGCATGGTGCACAGGATGAGGCACGAGATGATCCAGAGGATGGTGCACATGATGAGTCCCAGAGCCCAGAGCATTTGTATTCGGATGCCCAGTTGGACGACTTGATTGCAGACTTGGATTCAGAGGCCGAGCAGATGCCGAGCGTCAGGGCGCCCCCATCCTCTCTAGCCAGCATGCCCTACACAGAGTCTCAGCCAGAGCAGCTACACGAGGTGCCTGCAGTTCCTCCAGTTCGTCAGAGGGTGTATGTGCGCCGCACAGCACCTCTAGTGCCACCGATACCGTTGAGGCCTGCAGCCCCTTCATCGCCATCCAGTTTTGCAGTAGCAGGTCTCCATGGCAGGCCACCATCTGTGCCCAGATTTTCTCTTGCAGTGCCCACTTCTACAGACGCTCCTCCAGTGACAGCACCCACAACACATCCTCCTCCATTGGCAGCACCCACGACACGGGCTCCTTCTTTGGCAGCACCCACAGCACCGGCTCCTCCTTTGGCAGCACCCAGGATGTACCAGTATCGTCCACCGCAGCGCCCCTTTCAGTACTTATCACCGCTGTACTTGCCTCCTGTAGGGACGGCCCCTCCACATCCAGTTCCTCCACCAGCAGCAGGCCCATGGGCACACACCTCGGACCTATCCTCCACTATCAGCTCCACAGGGACACCCATCTTTGGCTACTTTATCCCAGCCGGCCGCAGCTTGGGCCTAGCCTAGTCAGCCAGGTGATCTGCATGGGGGTGACGAGGCATTGACGGATCCCCTTGTCCGCAAGAGGCCAGGAAGGCCCAAGGGTGCACCGAACAAGAAAGGCAGGGCACAGAAACTGCCATGGAAGAGAGGACGACCTCGCAGGGCTCCAGTTGCTGGTAGAGGTGCAGTATTACAGCCAGCTGCAGCAGGTGTTGTTGGTTTAGCCTGCTTGGGGGCTGATGTGGAGGCAGATTGGGAGGATGAGGATGACGAGTCTTCCCCCTCGGATACATAGCCCATGCCAGTACCAAGCATGCATAGATATCAGTCGCGAGAGTCAGCTCGGGGCCATGAGTTGTCTCCGGAGCATTCATCTGAGTTTGAGGCAGAGCATTGATTGTAGCTCTGTCATTTTATTTTCAGCAGTTTGATATCATGTTTCATGTTTGGCGACCAGATGGTCGAACACTGTATTCAGACCATTTTTCATATTATATTCAGTGTTGGACGTATTCTATTCACTGCACAATGTGTATTTGTCAATTTGTAATTGTGATGTTCTACTTGCAGTTTTACTTCAAATGATGTATGCGTGATTTCAATTAGTTTTCACTACAGAGGTTGAGAGCATATGCAGAACACAAAAATACAACCCCCCTGATAGCATTTCATAAACACATACATCAGATTGCAATACACAAGGCACGCATTGCACAAAAAACACACCGTACATCAATTCATCAGATGTATCAAAATTACAGTACTTAGCCGCATACGGTTGGGGCTGTTCTTTACACTATGCTAGACACTAAATGCTGCCTCATCTACTGATGAACATTACATAACAACAATCAGCCACATACGGCTAGACCCCATCTATGCTAAACATTCCTACGGGTCCTCCACTGACTCCTCGCCCTCGTCAGGAGCATTGTTATGTCGCTCTCGCTCTACCTCTTGGTTAGCCCGAGCTGCCTCCTGGTCAGCCCGACGTCTGGGCCCTTTCCCTGACCAAGATGAGCTGCCGTCGTGTGAAGTTCATTCCGATCTGCTCATCCAAATCCAGCTCGACAGCGGGGGCGGGGGCGGGGGCGGGGATCTGCAGCTCTGGGTGTCTCTGCCGAGTCTCTCGCAGCATCTCTGCAATGTCTGCCTCTTGCTTCCGATGCCTTTCGTTGTGCCTTCGGACATCTTCCTCGAGCTTGCTCCTGGCTTCGCCCTCCGCCATCTCACGACACCCTGTTGCTCGAAATGACCCTCACAGCCTCTCACAGCCTCTCAATGGCTCTCACTGGCTCTCTCACAGCCTGCCTCTTACGGCCTCTCACTCGGTTTGTGACACAGCCTCTCACAATGCCTCTCTCTCACAGCCTCTCACTGGCTCTCCCTCACAGCCTCTCACAATGCCTCTCACAGCCTCTCACTGGCTCTCTCACTGTCTCGTGAGTGCCTATTTAACCCCACAGCCTGTTTCCCAATTTGCTTTTGTTGATGATCCCATGTGCTACTGTACGTGCCCTATGTATTGCTCCCCCACATGCTGCAGTCCGATTGGGTCCATGGTCTGCTCCTCCACAGTGCCCAAGTGACGGTGTACCTGTCCGGATGTATTGCTCCCCCACATGCTGCACTCCGATTGGGTCCATGGTCTGCTCCTCCACAGTACCCATGTGCTACTGTACCTGCCCCATGTATTGCTCCCCCACATGCTGCACTCCGATTGGGTCCATGGTCTGCTCCTCCACAGTGCCCATGTGCTACTGTACCTGCCCCATGTATTGCTCCCCCACATGCTGCATTCCGATTAGGTCCGTGGTCTGCTCCCCCATGGTGCCCATGTGACGGTGTACCTGTCCGGATTTGCTGCTGCACTCCCATTGACCACCAGGTCTGCTCTCCCACAGTGCCCCCAGTACAGTCCCCCTGTACAGTAACATCTTTTTTCTAATCCGTAGCCCTTTTTTTTCCTGAATTTTTTACCTAGTTTTAACCTGTTAAAAGGGTTTCTTGTTAAAAAAAAATAAAAAGTAAAAAATATTATTTTTGTGGTGCCGCCCTGGTACCGCTGGTTTGAGGGCGGCACCATAACCGCGGTACCACCATTATGGTACCGCGGTACCATAATGGCGGTACCACGTGCCACTATGATATATATATATATATGTATATGTATGTATGTATACATCATAGTTGTACTACCGAATTGCTGTCCGTGATTCAGGCAACGATCCGCGACCCCTGAATTGCTTGGGGGTCGTGAGAATTTTTTTTTGTTGTTGTTGTAAATACATTCAATATGGGTATCAGTAGAAAGAGAAAACATAGTAGTTTCAGCCTACTTTCACGTTCAATTTCAGCATATTATAGGTCCAATTCCAGTACATCTCAGGTCAAAGGATTAAGAGTAAATGTGTTTTTGGTAGTTTCAGCCTACTTACAGGGTCAATTTCAGCATAATAGCATATTATAGGTCCAATTCCTGTACGCCCTAATCTTTATGTTTTATTTAACTTTAACATCGCGACATCTTTGAGATAATCACATGTTTGTGTAATGATATTGTAGGCTTGTAAATTGTCCTATGGTCCTTAATTTTATGCTATTTTACTGTATAACTTTTGTGGCAGGCCACATAGGCATGACATAGGTCTGATGTCTGCCATGCAAGCATGTCGTAGGCTACCACATAGGCTTGCCATAGGCTTGTGTGGCAAGCCAACCAAGCTCTGTCATGTAGGCTTGAGTGGACCTAGAGAGAGAGCTGGGGCTCGCAAGTTGCTACGTGGCAAGCCACGTAGGCATGTCATGAGACGTAGGCTTGGGACTTGCCATGTGGCAAGCCAGGTAGGCCTATCATAGGCTTGCGTGGTAGGTCATATAGGCATGACATAGGCTTGATGTCTGCCATGCAGGCATGTTGCAGTCTGCCACAGGCTTGTGTGGCAAGCCAACTGAGCTATGCCACGTAGGTCTGCCATGCAGGCTGAGTGGAACGAGAGAGAGAGAGAGAGAGAGAGAGAGAGAGAGAGAGAGAGAGAGAGAGAGAGAGAGGGAGAGAGAGAGAGAGAGAGGCCCACCAGGCCTACGTTTTGAAGCCTTTCGAGCCCTTCACAGCCGATTTTTCCTTCATAGAAATGCATTTTTGTTTCAGCCTTTCCCGTGGAAAGTCTGATAATTTAAAAAATCCTTAGAGCGCCCTTCAAATTTAGTGAAATCCTTGATAATGAAAGACCGTTTTGTTTAACACCTTTCACCATGAAAGTATGTACCTGCCCTTCAAAACACTATGTGTGTGGGTAAAGGGTAATTTGAATTTGGAGTGGGCCCCTTAGATGTATGCATGGGGAGGAGGGCCAGGCATGCTTTTCCCCATACATGCATCCTCCTCCCCATCCTTTTTGTTCAAAAAAGTGTATGCATGGGTGAGGGGAGGAGGATGCATGGGGCCCCTCACCCATGCATACAAAATTGTATGTAAGTTTATATATATATAGATGTGTATGTATGTATATATATATGTGTGTGTGTGTGTATCTATATATATATATATATATATATATATATATCACATAGTTGCAGCGAATCCCAATTCGCTAGCGAATTTCCCAAAAGAACAATTATTTCTAAAAAATTTACTACTTAGATAGATAATAATTTGGAGTTATCCAGCTGAAACTACCGAAATCCCATTTAATCTGATGACATGGGTTAAGTTTACAACGTACATAGTTCATTTCATATAAATGAGATCTCACCTAACTGTCCGGAATTGGACCTGAAACTACTGGACACCCTCCTAATCTTAATCCCCTATGTTTTCTAGCCTGCAAAGTCCTAGGATGTTTTGATCGTAGGATGTTCTGATAAGCAACAATGGAGTAGTAAGTAGTTGTATCTAAGAGGTAAAAAAGGATCAGATTTGGGCAATCACAAATAACCTTCAAACTAATATGTTTTTATGCATTTTGATGCTTTCATATGGAACCAAGCTCTTACCTACAATCCCGGTTGATCCCTGGTGCACTAAAAAGGAAGTTACAAGTGAAAAAACAATTCACAAGAGGGCGATGGAGGCAATTTTTTTTGCGGCAGAGAGAGCACCATCTATTGCAGGTTCGGGGCCCCAACAATCCATCAAGACTCATGTTGGGGCCCAAAGAATGTTTTTTTTGAAATGAAAAATGCTTAAAAATTCTAAAAAGAATGTTTTCTACCAAAAAACCATTGTTTTTGGGGTTTTTTTGGATTGGTGATTTCCACATTTCAAACTTGTTTGTTTTAGCAACCAAACACGTTTGGTTGCACTATGTGTAGGCCTCAAGCCATATGTCAAGTCTTATATGGTTAAGTGTAAGCCCTGTCAACCAGCCAAATCAGAACGCTTTTGGTTGTTACATCCCCTTAGATATCCCTCAGAAATGATGGGAAAGCATATCTATGGATTTTGTAGTTGGATTTCCTAAGATCCACAAGAAAAGATTCTATTTGGGTTGTATTTTACATGTTAACTAAGTTAGCTATGTTCATACCAGTAAATAGCTTACGGGCTTGATCTTCAGGATATATCTACTGGTCATCCCATGTTTGATGTAAGCCGGTTAATACAGTTGGATTTGATGAGGATCTTACCCATTTGGATTACTTATCACTTATTGTACCTTTGAACCAGAAAAGTACTTAGAACCAAAGATAAACAATTGAGAAATTGTTCTATCTCTGCTTGTTCAGAGATCCACACACCTTGCGATCCTTTATGACCTATGAGGATCCCAGCTGTATTGCCCTCTTGCTATGCGAGATGTGCTTGCTACGGAGAGTTAGAACAGGCTGTTCAATTGTACTCCCATGATACAGTCCTATATTACATCCTTCTCCTGTTGAAGAAGACCACGTGCTGAGTCTGAATCAGATGATGACGATGTGACACGTACTCATCACATAGATCAAAGACAAAGACTATGTTATAGCCTCCACCTACAGTTGGTGTCTCTCCTCATATCGTTTGCACACATATCTTGAGATCTTCTACCACTCAAAGACACAGTGTGCATCAACGACAAAGGCGTGGTCGACACTAGTTTCCCTCTAACGCTACTGCTATACCAACTATTTCATTACATTCTCTGATCATAGCCTTTTTCATTCGCCATAATGGTTGCTATAGCTATATTCGGGCATTATATGGTCTGCGTATCATGTTGTACTATGAGTGTGCGGATCTAGTCATGATTTGGAGATGACTCACAGATGATCTATAGAGGATTTAACCTTGTTTTTTTCCCTCGCATTAGTACCGGTTGTTATGTTTCTTAGACTCAGTTCATTGCTAAGGCCACTTGGCATGAGATTAAAGTTTCCTTATATAATGCTATGATGGATCCAAGGTGGACAACTTCTCATCTTGACCACTATCGTCAACTAAAAAACTAGATACTCTTTTGGAATATAATGAAAAGTTTGCCGAGTTTTTCTGCGCTTCTTTCAATATTCCCTTCCCTTGAGTGTGCTATGACTCCTGCTAGTACTTTATAGCATAAGCATCATGATCAACAAGTTTCATTTTAGGCCCGTTCCTCCCTTGTATCATTACCTGTTAGAATCCCCATCGTCGTGCCGGTCATTGCTAAAGCACAAACAGGTGACGAACGCTACGTTACCACCCAACCATAGAGGTACTGCCACCTCACCCCGTGCACTAGAGCTACAGACCACCATCAAGCAAGCTCGGATCTCATGTAAGCCATGGTGTCCCATACCACCATGCCTTACCCTCGACCCTCGCCTACCTACATCCTGAGGCCTAGATACTCGTCCTGACCTGACCACCAGTGGAAGAGCTCTTCATTCTCCAGGAGAGAATGCATGCCAAGCTCAATGGATATCCACCTCTATATACATAGTCTAGGCAGGTCATCTCCCTCCATAGGAGCCACGCATGACCAACGACACGCGGCAGTTGTGCACACTGACGCGGGTCCATAACAACGAGTCACCGCGCGCCAATGAGACATTGACACATGGCACCCAAAAGACCTATAGCTCTAGATCAGTGTTCCGTCCCATTACTGAGACCGTCACCTCAAGTTTTCTGTTGCGTGCCCTTATGGGTACGTAACATTCCCTCCCCCTTTAAGAGTCTCCTAAAGGAAGCAAACCAGGGAAGTTCAGTCTTAAATAGTCCTCTCTCTCCCAAGTGTCCTCATCATCTACCTTGCCTTTCCAACGTACGAGAAATTCAGAAACCAAACGGTTTCTCAATTGGTGACGACGAACATCAACAACTTTTTTAGGTACATTAGGAACAAAGGTAGACAGATCCTCGAGCTCAACTAGTTCACCTTCCGGAATTAGGGAATCCTTCCTACTAAGTCTTTCCTTTAGACGACTTACATGGAAAACAGGATGAACCCCAACCCCAATTGGAAGATCTAGCTGATAAGCGACCGGGTTGATTATCTTTACAACCTTATAAGGTCCGCTATATCGAGGAGATAGCTTATGGCATTTTCCCGTCCGAAGTACCTTCGAATCCTTAGGGATTTTAAGATACACCCAGGTTCCGACCTCAATATCTTGAGGTGAGCGACCGTGGTTAGCATAAAACTGAGCTCTATCCTGAGCGGTTTTCATGCTTTCCTTGGCCACTAGCAACATTTCTTGCATATCTTGCAGGAAATCTACTGCAGCTTGCACCTTGAGACCTTTGAGTCCGATTGAAAGTGGAGAACACGGCTGAAAGCCATACATCAACATAAAAGGACTGAATCCGGTGGCAGAATGCTTGGCACTATTGTGCGCGAACTCAACCAAAGGGAGATACTTTTCCCAATCAGACCGGTGAGAAACATATGCTGTAAGCATATCTTCCAACGTCTGGTTGACACGTTCTGTCTGCCCATCAGATTCTGGGTGATCCGAAGAACTAAGACTAAGGGTTGTTTCAAGTTTTTCAAAAACTGCTTGCCAGAACTTGCCAGTGAACTTGGAGTCATGATCACTAACAATATCATTCGGCAAACCATACAATCTGAACAACTTTTCAACGAAAAGCTGGGCTAGTTCAGATGCCTTGACAAGTAATTTAGTTGGTATAAATTGCACCATCTTGGTTAGCCTGTCAACCACCACCCAAATGGCATCGTGATCACTCCAGGTTTTAGGGAGTCCACAAAATCCATTGAAATTCCCATTTCTTACTGGGAATTTCCAAGGGATGTAGAAGAACCGCAACTTTGAGTCTTTTTGATTTGTTTTGCTGGCATTGTTCACAACTTTGAACGTATGCCTCCACATGACCTTTCATCTTAGGCCAGAAGAAATTCTGCCTAACAAGGTCAAGTGTCCTCTGTATGCCTGGGTGACCAGCACAAGGGTTGTCATGACATTGCTGCAGGATTTGGGCTCGTATGTCCTCCTGATCCGGCACACAAACCTTTCCCTTTCGGAAAAGCAAGCCATTCCTTATGGAATAGTCTTCAAGTATCTTATCATTTCGGGATTGCTTGGGATCCTGCATCCCAAGGTCATCACTAGATCTAGAATTTCCCGTCAGGACATCTAGCCAGATGCGACCAAAACACCTATATTGGTTCGACAAAGATCCCATAGTGAAAGATACAAATAAGATTGGATCTCAGCAAAGCATAACTGATTAATCCGACTCAAGGCATCGACAACGGTTCGACGTACCTTTGCGATACTTAATGTTGAACACAAACTCCTGAATGAGTTCCGACTATCTAGCCTTACGGCCACGAAGGTCCTTGGCATCACAAATATACTTAAGGGATCGGTGATCAATCATTACCGTAAATCTGGCACCATAAAGATAATGCCTCCAGATTTCTAACGCATGAATGACTGCAAAAAGCTCCTTCTCATAGGTAGAAGACCTAGTCTGAGCAGGATCTAGTTTCTTGCTTTCAAAAGCAACTGGTCTACCGTCTTGATAAAGGACCGCTCCTACAGCAAAGTTGCTAGCATCCGTATCAACCACAAAGGGTCGGTTAGGATCGACAATGTGTAAAATTGGAGCCGTAGAAACACAATGCTTGAGAGTCTCAAAACTCTCGTTCATTTCATCAGTCCATGTTATCAATGGACTTTTTCTGCGGTTACATTTTTTCTTCACCCCCTTAAGAACGTTCGTCAAGGGCAATGCTATTAAGGCATAGTTTAAAATGAACCTGTGAAAGAATCCTGTGAAGCCCAAAAAGGATTTCACATCACGAATTGTCAGAGGTCTCGGCCATTCTTGTACCTTACGGACTTTGTCATAATCGATTTCAAGACCTTTATCTGATATGACATGGCCCAGGTATTTGAGTTTAGTCTGGAAGAACTCACATTTCGACTCCTTAGCATAGAGCTTTTCTTGCCTTAGAAGATCCAAGACAATACGAAGATGCTCTTCATGCTCCTCAAGGGTCCGACTATAAATTAATATGTCGTCCAAATACACCACCACAAACTTTCCCAGATATGGACGAAGAATATCGTTCATCATCTGCTGGAAAGCGGCAGACGCATTCGTGAGTCCAAAAGGTAACACTAAAAACTCATAATGGCCATACCTGGATCAAAATCTAGTACTAGGAACATCTTCGTTCCTAATCCTTATCTGATGGTAACCTGATCTAAGATCAATCTTGGAGAGATACTTAGCTCCATTCAGACGATCCATAAGATCATCCATCCTAGGTAAGGGATATCTGTTCTTAATGGTTAAATCATTTAACTTTTGAAAGTCACCACACAAACGTGTGCCGCCATCCTTTTTACTAACTAAAAGGATTGGTGCTCCCGAAGGAGACTTACTGGGCCAAATATGGCCCATCCTAAGGAGTTCTTGTAACTGCTTAGAAATTTCATCCTCTTCCTTGATGCTAACCCTGTATGGAAATAGAGATACAGGTTGGCTTCCAGGAAGCAACTCTATTTGATGGTCAACACTCCTTTGGGGAGGTAGGCCATCAGGGAGTTTATCAGGAAAAACATCGCTATACTCTTGCCTAAGTTTGTTATTATTCTTTCAGGTGAATTAACACTTAAGGGATTATTTACAGGCACATTCAAAGGCAAATGCAATAAATCAATATTTAGACTCTGGACTGCATGGTCATCCACATAAATTTCATCTTTCAAAAAACAACGATAAACTTTATTACCAGAATCTTTCAAATATTCAACAACTTCTAAAGCAGAAACCAAAGGATCAAAAGGCCTATTTACATCGCCTTTTAGCTCAACCAACGAGCCCTTATGCAAAAAGGAAATACTATATGTAACATAATCCTTTCTTAAAGACTCGTTTTTAGAATAAAACCATTTTTTTCCTAAGATTATGTCTATGCTATTCAAGTTCATAATATGAAAATCTAGCGGCTCAACATAATCTTGAATCTGAAGCGGCAGCTGAGGAACAAGCTGATCCCAAGCTTATCGATCTTCCCCCGATGCCGTTTTCACCACATACAAGTGATTACTTGGCGCGGTAGCCGCCTTGAGCTTCTGCAGCATTTATGAAGTTATGTGTGGAACCATCATAAAAAGAATAGTCACAGCTTGGATCTACGATTCCATTCATACGAATGAGATCGTGGGGCCCAAAAACAGCTGTATTAAAACAACAATTCTTGCAACTAGTGCCATCCTTAAAGGATAAATTAACAAAAGAAATACTAGAATTACCTGGCGCTTTAAAAGATTTAGGTTGCCCGCCAGATTTCTTTTGCTTTTTTTTGGGCAATCTTTTGAAAGATGCCCCTTCTCCATGTAGGAGAAGCACAAGCCGCCGATTCTTGCCTTGTCGTAGTTTGCGCGATCCAACTTGACGCTTTTTCCCGCCTTGGGAACCGGTGTCCGCCGTCTTGTCTCTGCCCCGCTTCTTGAAAAATTTCTTTTCTTTTTGCTCAGCCTTGGGCAAATTTTGCTCCTTGCGAGAGGCAAAATGGGCGTCATCGAAGATTTTCGCAAAGCGAACAACATCTTCGATTGTCTGCGGTTGGTTACGCCGCACTTCAAGCTGAAACTCTTTCGGAAGCCCCAAAATAAAATGTAACTTCAACATGATAGGATCGATTCGCGAGGCGAATCGGGGCAAAATTTCCTGGAATTCTTGGATATAGGCATCTAACGGCCCAGTACGGTGGCGAAACGCCGCCAATGCTCAAAATCATCCAACATCGGAAGAAAAGCCGTTTTAAAGGCTTCTTGAAAGGCATCCCATGTAGAAGGGGCACTAGCCCTCTCCTTCAGATCCTGCCACCATGTAAACGCCTTTCCGCGTAAAAACGTGAGAGCAGAAGCGATCTTCGTACTATCAGGCGCATCGTGCATGGAAAAATGACTATTCCATCGATCTAGCCATGACAATACTACATCGGGAAGCCGGTCCTTCTTTTCGCCCAAAAAGAATTCCGGATTAAACATTGGATAAACACCAACGGACCGCGAGTGCGTTGCAGAACGCCACTCTTGCTCGGCCGCGGCATGTTTGGCTTGCATTTCTAAAATTTGGTTTTGCAGCAGATTCAGGGCCTGTACTAGCTGGTTAGTATCTACATCAGGAGGAGGAGGTGGTGAAGACGGTCCTTCACCCGGGGGCAAGGTAGGATCCATGGCGCTCTAAGGAAGGAGGCAAAGGAAAAACAGCAAGAGCTTCGCAAAAAGTGGCTTAGGGAGCTCGAGAGAACTACTCAGGGAGACTAGGCCACAATTAAGCTCCTCAATGGAGCCTTTACCCCCCATCCCACTCCTTTTCCTTCCAAAAAAAAAAAAGCCTTGCTAGGTGGCGGGCCTTATGGTCGCCACCTAGCAAGCACATGGGCCCAAAAACAAGTGGCATCCCCTTATGGGGTCCACCTACCCTCAATTCACATGGCCACCACCCTCCCTACGCCACCTCACCCAAGAGTCACTTGGGTCACGTCCCCACCCACCTTTTGGGTCACCGCCTTAGCCTCTTGGCCTTATGGCCCAACGGCACACTTAAATCTCCTCTAAGGCTTGTCCTTAGGCTTAGGAGAAGGTGCAGGTACAACTGTACGTTCAAGAGGAGGTGGAGGAAAAAACTTTAAATTTCCTCTCAAAAAGTGAAGAAGATGGAGGATTTGCCATTTTTTTGGTGTGTGCAGGTGGAAGTTTACAAGGAGGTGGATTAAGTCCAAGAAAGAGGCTGAGAAAGATAGGAAGAAGGGCACACAGATTTGTACTTGCAGCAAGTACAGCCTGCAAGTACAGTTGTGTACTTTTCTTTTATTTCCCCCCTTTCTTAAGAATTTTCATAACAAACCTATGGTTCAACAATAGCTTTATGTATTTCCAAGTTTGCAAAATAAACTTTTAAACTCAAAGTTTACTTTTAAAACTTTGAAAACTTAGCTTATAAGCTTTAACATGTATTTGTAAAGTATAGTTTAATCATAAGGTTTAATAGTTTAAAGTTTATAAACTGTGAGCAGCCAGTTGCTCATTTCAAGGAAGGTCACCTTTCTATAAAACTTAGAAAATAAAGGAAAACGTATTATGTACTTTTGAAGTACAAAACAAGTTAAGGTGATTGGACCTATGTTCAACTAGAAAATATGTTCCTGCAAGTTGAAATTATCAATGTTTCAAAGATAAGGGTTGACCTCTCTCACACATAGATTTACGTGTGAGCTTGAAACTTGTACTTTATAAAGTACAAAAGAGATTATACATCCCTCCTCCAAGCATCAGAAATTTTTTTTTTCTGTCAGGGTGCCGCCGTACGGCCGCGTGTGCGCAGGCGCACAGGTGCCCGACAAACTTTTTTTTTTTTCCAAATTTTTTTTGCATAAGGAAAAAAACCCAGAAGCAAAAAAAATTTCCGACTTCCAAGTCCCAAAATAAGGCCAGAAAACGAAATCGACTTTTGAAGTTTTTAAAACCGCAAAAATTCAAAAAACTGACAACTTCCACCATAGCTAGCAAAGGTAGTTTGTTTTCAATCAAAACGACCTCAGATTGAGACGAACCAAAAAGCAAAGTTGTTCAGTTCGATTCAACGAATTCAACTAAGCCTTCAAAAAACATCAGCTAAAAGCTTAAACCAGCCAAAATTGTAAGGTAGAACGATTGCACCTTATTCACAATGATCGGTGGCTCTGATACCAACTGTTAGAATCCCCATCGTCGTGCCAGTCATTGCTAAAGCACAAACAGGTGACGAACACTACGTTACCACCCAACCATAGAGGTACTGTCACCTCACCCCCTTGCACTGGAGCTACAGACCACCATCAAGCAAGCTCGGATCTCATGTAAGCCATGGTGTCCCATACCACCATGCCTTACCCTCGACTCTCGCCTACCTACATCCTGAGGCCTAGATACTCGTCCTGACCTGACCACCGGTGGAAGAGCTCTTCATTCTCCAGGAGAGAATGAATGCCAAGCTCATGGAGATCCGCCTCTATATACATAGTCTAGGCGGGTCATCTCCCTCCATAGGAGCCACGTATGACCAACGACACGCGGCAGTTGTGCACACTGACGCGGGTCCATAACAACGAGTCACCGTGCGCCAATGAGACATTGACATGTGGCACCCAAAAGACCTATAGCTCTAGATTAGCGTTCCGTCCCATTACTGAGACCGTCACCTCAAGTTTCCTGTTGCGTGCCCTTATGGGTACGTAACATTACCCCACTTACTTTGTCCACCGTAGCCACAAGGCCTTCGCCTGTTACCCCTAGCTGTCCTTCATTCCCCCCTCCTAATGTTGTCTTTTAATGTTATACTCCGCAAGAAATGCTTGGAATTCGTACCAAAAGCCTATGTTTTATTTGTCGTAGCCATAAAGACCTAAATTGGGATTGTGTTCACTCTAGACCTCTTGCAACTTGAAAAGTCGATGACATTTTGGATCGGATGACTTCTCTTTATATTGTTGAAGAAATTTTTGAGCTTGCTATGTGTTTAGCCCAACTTGAAGATGCCACTTGGTCCGACAAGCTATGTCCCTCTCATATTCGTTGATACGTATTGTTTACATATTAGTATCACTGGACTTGAGAGTTTATTGCTGTTGATTTCGACAGGGCTTACTTTTTTGTTAGAGGTAATATTGTGTCTCATATGCATGGTATGACTAGTCCTACACTCAATCCTTTATGCATCGAGGCTGCTAGCTCTCATTCTTTTCAAAGTACCTACGTGTTTCATGGTGTGGCCATTGTATTGATCTCCTTCCTGGTGCTCGCCCCACCTCTTGAGCCCGTTTTGGATGTCTCGTTCTAAGCACGACAAGGTAAAAAAACAAGTTTTTGATGTATTACAATGTGGCCTCATTTGTTCCTAGCCAGAGTCTCTTTGTTGGCTTTCTCCTTGGTTTAGGTATCAGTGATCGCGCACTTAACCTGTTTGACTATTCATAATCAATCGTGTATAGCCAATTTCTAGCATAAGTTGACAATACGTGAAGTGATCTTGCTATCTCCCACAAAGAAGGATAAAGAGAATCACATATCATCAATGGCTAGAACCCTACAAGCAATAGCAAGTGCAAGAGTTCTCCCACGAAGAGCCCAAGCTATACCAAATCATAAGTTGAAAAATGAATGTACATAAGGCCTACTTATGCTCCCTTAAGGAACCCTAAAAGTAGAATTCAAAAATCAAGAGGCAAAACTTTTGGAAGGAAAATAGTGCGCCCTCCTAAAGAAAAAAAGTGGGAAGTGTCAAAATAAATGAATAAAAATGGCTTTTAGGCCTATATATGCATAAAAAGGGCTCGTGACCAACAAATATGGTAAACAGCTATATAGGTGTAATAAAAGTACGTGGTGAGATGAGTCCATAACTCTCCCCCATCAAAAAGCATTTCCCCCAGTGTGGGCATGGAGAAAAACAACATCATGGAGGAACAACAGCAAGAACAACAGTATCAACATCAACTATAGTAGTAGCAAGAGCATCTCGAGGTTGAGTAATGGCAACAAGGGCGCGAGCTTGATTAGCAAGCAAGGGCGTACGATAGAAAACATTAGTGGGATTCCAAGTGGGCTCTGCAACGGGCCTACCATTCCAATGAACAAGGAATTGGACCAATGTCAATGTTGGACCTGTAATATTGTTGTTGGCAAAAAAGGAAAGAGCTTGGATTAGTAGGAAAAGTAGCATGGCGAGGACCATTATCCTCAATAGTAGCACTCTGTAGGCTCCCAAGATTATAGTTGAGAGTTGGAAGGCGATACAAAACATCAACAACAACATTAGAACGTCTGGGTCTATAATGGATATAAAATGAAAGGAGTGCAAAAAATGTAGCCAATGATATAGTCTATCATGGGGTGCCTTTTGGGTGTGCAAATAACGTTAAGGTGCTGGTAGTTTAGTAGGATCATCAAAAACATGTTGAAATTGCTATAAAAGGTCAAAAATCACATGGGGTAGCGGCATAGCTGAAGAAGCAATAGGTAGGCCTGGAGCATCTTGATTGCATGAACACATATGATTGTCGCACAAGGCTTCTGCATAAATTGCTTACTAGACACAAGCTGGTAATCCTACCAAGGGTTGATGCTGACCAATGTGTAGGAGGCATCATCACAAGTAGAAGAGTGATTGATGTTGAAGATCCAGAGTAACAATGCCAAAGGAGGAAAGCCAATCTGCACCAAGAATAATGTCATAGTGCTCAATAGAAATAATGTGCAATGCCCTGAAGAATCCGAGTTGTCAAAAGGGTGTGGAAACTAGCAACCTCGATACGTAATAGATGAGGGGTTGCAACATATACATAGTTGAGGAGTGACACATATACATGAGAAAATGTGGCTTCTTAGAAAAGAATTAGTGTTGCCGGTATCTGCTAAAGTAATGAACTAAGTTGAATAGATCGTGGACCTGGCTTACCAACCCACATGGCATAAGCAAGCTGAGCATGACACTCGACAGGAGTAAGATCAGCAAGGCTAGGGTCGGCTAGAGTGGAATCAGTAGAGTCAAGGGTAGGTGGGTCATTAGGCAAGATAGCTCTGTAGAATGGTCAGTGTAGGAGCCCAAATCACTAGTCTAGCAAAGACTTCGAAAAATATCTCATTGGTTTAAAGTTGACCAGGGGCACGTTGAGAAGGGTCAACATCACCACTAGAAGAAGGATCACGAGGCATCTTCAAGGACTTTAAGTGGGAAAAGAGTAGTCCAAGAGCAAATACTTGCGGGAGAGGACTCTTGTTTTTACCCCAACAAGGATAAAAAAAAACTAACCACATATATAGTTAGAAGATGACCCTCGTAGAGATATAATACTAGCAAGGACAGGGGAATAGATAGGGATCCAATGTATCAAAAAACATTCAGTGAGTGAGAGTCGGGGAAATCACCACCATATAGAGCATCAAGTAAGGAAGTAAACTGCCCAAGTTTGATAGAAAATCAGCAAGTGATAGATGGTGAAAAGCTGCCGAAATGTCAACCAAATAGGGCGCCAAGTAGGAAGAAAAGCTGCCAAAGTGTAGTAGAAAATCCAGCAAATGATAGGTGGTGAAGAGCTGCCAAAACTTCAACCAAATAGGGCGCCATGTCAGAATAAGTGCTGCCTCATGGTAGTGAAAAATCCAGCAAGTGATGGAGCTGCCAAAATGTCCATCAAATAGGGTACCAATTAGGACAAAAGGCTGCCTCATTATATGAGAAAATCTGACAATGGATAGGGAATGAAGATGTGGCTAATATGTCCCATGAATAGGGCACCGAGAAGGAATGAGTACTGCCCAATAGTAAGAGAAACTTCAATAAGTGATATAGGATGAAGACATGGCTAAAATGTCCACCGAGTAGGGTGCCAAGTAGGATGATGTGCTGCCCAATAGTAGTAAAAAATCTAGCAAAGAATAGGTAATGAGATGAGCTTCAAAAGGCCCACCAAATAGGGCGCCAAGTAGGAAGTAAAGACCCAATAGTAGTAGAAAGTCTAGCAAGTGATAGGTGAAGAAAACGTCGTCAAAGTCTTTCTGAAGTAAGGCTCCAACCAAGAAAAAGACCCCAATGCTGAAGATAACCATGTAAGGTAGGGCGCCAGCCAATGAGAAGGCATAAATGCTGCCAAAAAGAGAGTGAGGTAGCGTGGCACCCCCCACCACTGCCTCTTCTGTGATTCCTAAGTCACACTACATGTCTTGGTATTTATGTAGACTAGAGATTTGTTATCTTGGTGCTTAGAAAGATGTTTTGCCGCAAGAGTGAGATGTGTCGTACTATCTCTACCAGTAATGTTGACCGTCAAGTGTAGTCTCTCATCACCTCTTACTTCTTGAGACACCGTCGAAGAGTAGTTGTTGTGGGTGAGTCAGATGTATTCTTAGAGGATGAGGTGGACATCCCCTCTCCTCACAAGGCCAGAGATAGAGACATTAGCCTACACATCCACCTACAATACGTGCTACTCATCATCGGATATCTACTTAGACACACCATACTTGTTTATCACAAGGTTTGCACCACAGATGCTTATTATCACAACATATGGTTCCATCATCAGCTGCTTCAACTATCATCATGACATTCTTCATCTAACCCAAAACTCTACAAGGTGATCTCTCTCTCTCTCTCTCTCTCTCTCTCTCTCTCTCTCTCTCTCTGGCAAGCCACCATCGCTACACATGATAGTTGACTAGAAACTAATTGTTGGACCTGCTTCTATTCCCCACAACTCCTGAACGCCAAAGTTGTTGCTGGACCTGCGGTTTCTCACAACTTCCAAGTGTTATGACGAAACCATCTCTCCTTGCCAGCCTTGGACTGCAGCCTTGGACTGAACATAAAATTGCTACTATCCCCATCTACATGATAGTGATTTTCTCATTGCTCTTCAGGGTACCCATCTTGCTCTTCAGGGTACCCATCTTGTAAGGTTTTACTAGCACTGATTCTAGTTCTATCTTTGGCAATTTCTAGTCACTATTAGTGTCGCCATTTTTCCTCCAAAAGCAAGCATACATTTTTAGATTGGGCCACGGAAGAGATAAGGGAAATTACCTTGTACATCTTGCTGATTTCCTCGGCCTTCTTGCACCTTCTTGTGTTTTCTAGCCCTAATTTGACCTCTAGCTCCACCTAACAAGCTATTTACTTCGACAAGTTAGAATGGATAATTTTTTTGGCTCTCCATTTAACTACCAACATCTCCAAAATCAGCTTTGCTTTGATGAGTTAGGCATGCAAATCCACCTAAATTGTGACTTAACTTTCAAAGTTTTTGCTTACAAGTTTAAATAAACTTGAAATTTCCAAATGCAAATTTTTGTTTTCTTCGCAGTTTGCTGCTGCCAAATTCACTTTGATACCAAATGTTACACACTAATCTTTCACAAGAAATAGGAAAGTTTTAACTTTCTTGGATCTCAAAGTTAGTACATCGATGTAGTAACAAATCTTAAGACCTCTTTTAGTACATCAAAGTAGTAACAAATCATGAGAGTTCTTTGTTAGTGACTTTTTCAGCCAACCTCACATAAGAAGAATGAGGCATCAACCCCTAGGCGTCATCCCTCAACACACCCTTCTAACCCATCTCCTCAAGCCGTCATCCCTCAACACACCCTTCCCTCAAGAAATTGCACATGCAGACCGACCATTTTGCTCATGCCACTTGGAAGTGTCTTACAATGGGCATGAGCAGGAGTTCCCAACATTGTCCTCTACCATGCATCCCTCATGCGTTCCACACAGCGTGCAACATGTGGCGTGTTAATTGTTCTACTCCTTTAAGATCTGTTCAGCATACTCATTTTTACATCCAATAATAGTATTACAACTATAGGCGTGTCCAATAGGCCAATTATAGCCATTCACTTGTAAAATCCTTTTACATGATTGTAGCTTTTCACAATTTTCATTTTTGCAAATAGTAATAATATCTTCAATTCTACAAGGCAAAACTATAACAACATATAGTAGTACAATGCTTGGGAAGTTGGTTGTCTTTATGTGCTCGCAAGTTTGTTGCTTTGTTCTAGTCATTTGTATATCCTTGTAAGATGCCTAGAAGTAATAAGATAATCCTAGGTGCTTTAACTCATGATTTTTTGGTCATATGTGGTTTTTCATGTAGTGCATCCACTCAAACTGTCGGTGGAATGCTATTGGGGCGTTTTTTGGTTGGACTAGGAATTGGAGTCAATACTGCCTTAGTTCCTCTATACATATCAGAGGTAGTCCTTGGTCTTAACCATTGTCACTTGAGTATTTTAATTTCATCCCTTGCTAAGCTTATGCTTGTTGGAAGCATAGATAGAAACCTAGGTTCGCTAGCCCTTTGGCATTCCTTACCATCTTTGTTGCCACGGCCCACAATTCATATGCCTTTCAACAAATGATGGTAGATATTTTTTAGATGTGAATAAAAAGGGTTGAGATGCACATTTTTGTATGACGATGAATAAGAGGAAGACTTTGATGTCCAAGGTGAATTTTTGAGGATATGATATGTTCAAATATCACATGAATTTTATTTTTGACATCCCAAATTTGGTTATCTTAATGGAAACTGGCAACTAAGAATGTTCTTTTGATATCCGCAATCTTTTTCCAGAGAGCGTTTGATTTGGTTGCGAAGTAATAAGAATCACAATTTGAAGAGATTCTAAATTGAGATGCTATTAGTAGCTTAGGATTCCATCTTTCCCCAAAGAAAACTCCGCAATGCATCCATTGCTTAAAATAGAGTTTTTTTATATTGGATGTCATCTCGAATGGCATAGTTCATTTCAAGCCTAAAACATAAGTCGCGAATCTAGAATTTTTATCTTTTTATGATAATTTCAATGGGTTATTGTTGTGCTCGATACAAATCTCTAACTCGATTCATTTTTTTTAGTAATCGCAATTTGATATGCTCAAAGTTTTGGTCCATTCATAAAATTTCTACTTTGAAGGAAAAGCTTGGATTGAATTGAAAATCTTTAGATTCTTTTCGTGCTTTGGAAGGCCAAGAAATGCTTGATGGACACTGTAGCTTGAGATTTAAGAATAAGTATTTTCATACGTCATAGGAGTCAAGTAGCAACTAAACCTTAAAATACTTGTTCCTTTGAAGGTTTTGTCTATTGCATGTGAATGTTTCATTGTTGCTTATGGGGTTTCTTGCAGATTTTTAGGAATATTGTAAGACCATAATTCCCAGTATCTTAAGAGATGGGTGAAGAACTTCTTTGAATCTGTCTATTCACTTCAATGCTGCCAATACATACATAGTACTTGGTCCTTGACACTTCATTTATGAGTATTTGTGAGTAGACCAAGTGATTAAGCCTCTTGGGCCCTACTAGCAACATGAAGAAGGTCAGTTGATGCATCCTTTGCAACTCAATAGTAATGAAGGAGTGAATGCTAACATAATCAGTAAGAGCATTAAATTCACATTTAGTGATACGAATATGTAAGCAGATATGACGCAGGCCGAAGCTTACGAGACAAGATAGGATAGGCTATTTGAGCTAAACACTTAAAAGGCTCATCATGTGTGGAATTCTTAGGATAAAAAATCTCGTGTACTTGCAAAGTAGTAGGGGCTTTGGGATGAGGGCAATTTTGGTTAAGGTGATTAGGGCTATGATTATCAAAACATAGGTTCTTGGTACAAGATTTCAGGCATTTCTTGGTGAGTATAATGTTTAAAAGCAACACTGCGTGGGGAAAACGGAGGGCGGCTAGGAGGCACAAAGAGAGGAGTTGGAAACAAGGGTAGATGAGACGAGGGGTGAGAGAGCGAGAAGATGGGGGATGAGAGGAGCATGACTGAAAAGAGGGTTGTTGGTCTAGATACTTACGTTGCAACGTATTAGCAAGGGACATGGCATGATCAAGAGAGGTAGGTTGTAAGAATTGAACTTCAAAACAAAAAGCACATCACATGCGAACATTAAAGGACACCTTATGAAAAATTCTTGAACAAAGACTGGTAGGATGACGTGTACAAAATTAGGTGAGTGATGGAAGGCATAGGTGCTAGAGAGGCAACAATGAGGATAAATTGTGTTAGAGCCTAGTCTTGGCATTGGTATGACCTTCGCATAGCCGGGCCAAGCATTGGCTATGGCCAGTGACTGGAGTGGACATTTGTCCCAAGCTGGGGCTGGTGTGTCACAAGCAGTGACCCGGTGATGACCGCCTGACAAGCTGTCAGGGATGCGGTGAATTGTTACCGTCGGGATCCTAGCCGTCAGTGACGAGAAACTAGCCGGCAAGTAGCCGAGGTGACCAAGTGGGCCACAGGTCTTTGGCGGGGCATGGGGGTGGTAAAAAATTGCGAAAAAAGTTTGTCAATCACCGTAACTTTTTCTACAGGTTTCATATTGTTATCAAATTTTAGGAGGTTGTTGGGAGTACTAAATCACTGCCTAGGAAGGTGCTAATCTGTAAGAACATCTCAAAAGTCTCTAATTTTGCCCAAAAATCAGAGTTTTGTCCATTTTTCAATTTGTTGGAGTTGAGCTTTCATAACTTTTTCGTTTCTCACCCGTTTTACTGGAGATTTTGCACGAAGCTTCAGGCTGTTTTTGCTGGTTTTTTGGGAAAAAAACTGACAAAAATATAAATTTTCCGAGGAGCAAAACCAGCACAAGTTTTGGGATAAATTTGGTTAGTCTATTGAAAACAGGGCCAGCATATCAGGGAGCACTCTATCTATTGTTTCATTCTGTGTTGTTCATACTTCTAAAGAGTTCTATGTTGATTTTTAAAGTACTGTACATTTTCTACTTCTTTGTGTTTATTTCTTGCGATCTTTTCCCTACTGTGTCCATCATGGCCGATGACCGTGTCGATATTCCTCTTAGCCCTCTAGTTGCCCTCCAATTACTGTCTGTTAGCCCTATCCCTAGCCCTGACCATAATCCAAATATGGTGAATGTGAGTTTGCTTGCAGGTGTTTCTCCGTCTGTGCAAGCTTGCATGGATGGGATGGAGAGGACCATGGCAGAGATGCGAGTGATGCTTTTGACTGTGGTTGGAAGTTATTTGTCATCCTCCCAGATGCTCGTTCTAGGGGCAAGTTTGGTATGTAGGCCTCCTTATAGGATGATCCTAAAAGAGGAGAAGCTAGGATGTTGGAGGAATATCTCAAATTGGGGTACGTCCATCCAAGTTATTCACCCTTCGCTTCTCCTATTTTGTTTGTTAAGAAAAAGGATGGTGGTTTTTGAATGTGCATTGATTACAGAGGATTGAATAAGATCACTGTAAAGCACATGTATCCAATGCCCAAGATTGATGATCTACTGGATGCGTTGCAAGGTGCCAGTGGTTTCCGAAGCAAATTGATATGGAGATATCACAAGATTTACTATTAGGAAGTTGCAACGACAATTGATAGGGCTAAATTTCTCCAAGATTTTTAAAGAGCCATAATATTGAGCATAAAATCTTCCAATAAGGGCTTGGATAGTCATAAGAAAACATCTTGGCCCTTGTTAAATTCAAGAAAGGTTCTATGCCGATCAACAAAGGATTTATTTCTCAATTCATTCCAAGGGATGTTGTGCCTATATTAGACAATCACGCAGATGATATTCGCATACATTTGAAAATCATCCCAAGATGGCATTCTGCACTTTCTCATGCCTTTATAACCTTCATGTATTACCTTTTGTTGTCATTAAGGACTTGCCTACTTTCCAAAATGTTATAAACAATAATTATAAGCCCCTCGCTTGGTATCTGTGTTCTTGCCTATCTTGATAATATTTTGGTTTGGATATGTCTTCACATATTTGCTTGAAGAAAGCATGTTGATAAGTGTGTAACATTTAAGTCTTAGCGGAAGGAATAATGGCAGCAATAGGAGATGTATCTGAATTGGCATAAATGCAAATAAGAGTTGCACATTGGGCTTTGGGAAAATTGCAAATAACCTGTTTAGCTGATAGAGTTGGAAGTGGAGTCAATATCAATAAATGTAAAAGATGTACTATCAAGTGTAACATAGATACATTGCTGAACAAGGTTGACAATAATGACAATAATGTCAATAGACGTGAACCAATGAGCACCAAGAATGATCTCATACTGCTCCATAGGAATGACATAAATATCAGCTTGGTTAGTAAAGTCGCCAAGCTGATGTAAGGCCTTGATATACGTATAGTTTGGAAGGAATGAGAACAAACCTCTACATGCAAAAGATTTCGAGTAGGAGTTGTAGTAGCATGAATATGAGAGACAATCGATGAGGGAATCGGTACCGCTAAAGGCAACTAGGGCAATAAACTCACTTCCAATAATATGGACACACAACCAGATAGACCAAGTGGCACAAGCAAGCTGAGGCAAACACTTAACAATGTCTGTGGGCTCAGGAACAAAAATCTCCTCAATAAGGTGGAATCATTGAGATTGTCAACATCATGAGCTTGAAGAGTAGCAGTTGGTGGTGGATGTGGAGTAGCTTGATTAAGATGATTGGGACTTTGATAACTTAAGAATGATTTCCATATTAAGGATAGATCTCCTCTCAATGATCCTAATATGTACAAAACAATAAACTTCATAATTGATATAGATAATAGTGTCCATATTGGATGTTTCACTATTTCTTACATCAATTTTACATTTTAAGATGAAACTAGTACATGAAGAATAACATAGAATGAGAATGGAATGATTCCTCCATGTTTCCACCTTTGAAATCTCTGTAAAACAGCAGCAAACATGTAACAAATGAAAGTGATGAATGCTTGCTTGCATGTCTTCTCCATATTTCACTTCTTGTGAAGTGTATGTGCTGAAATCCACCATGAATGAGCCTCCATTGCCTTCTTACCATGAAGAACCATCAAGCCTTGGAAATCCATGAGTGAAAGAGTACAACAATGATGGTAAGCCAGCTCCATAAGACTCCATATAACTAGTAGGTAGCACTAGTCCTTCTTTAGCTCAAACATAAAGTTAGATGAGTAAAGTAGGTTTGAACAAGACATCCTTGATGCTCCTTTATTATTATATGATGCCAGATTTACGGTGATGATTGATCACCAATCCCTTAGGTATATATGTGACATTGTAGACCTAAGAGGCCGTAAGGTCAGGTGATCAGATCTCATTCAAGAGTTTCAGTTTGACTTTAAGTATCGTAGAGGTATATCAAACAGTATGGCTAATGCCTTGATTTGGATTGAAGAAGTTAATCAGCTATGCTTTTTTGAGATCCAATTTGATTTGTATCTTTCACTTCGAGATCTTTGTCGAACTGATGGTTTTTTCAGTCGCATTTGGCTAGATGTCTTGGCAGGAAATTCTAGATCTTGTGAAGATCTTGGGGTGCAGGTTTCCAAGGAATCTCGAAATGATAAGATAGTAATGCTTTTCCGAAGAAAGGTATGTGTGCTGGATAGGGAGGACCTTAGGGCCCAAATCTTGCAGCAGTGTCATGACAACCCTTGTGCTGGTCCCCCTGGCATAGAGAGGAGATTAGACCTTGTCGAACAAAGTTTTTATTGGCATCATGTTGAGGCATATGTTCAAGGTTGTGAACAATGCCAGTTTAATAAATTAGGAAAGGCTCAAAGTTTCGGATTTAAATGGATTTTGTGATTGGACTCCTTAGAACTGGGAAGGGTTATGATGCCATTTGGGTGGTGGTTGATAGGCTAACCAAATTGGCGAAGCTGAAGTTGATTTCTTGCAAGATATGCAAGGAATGCTATAGGTGGCCAAAGAAAGCGTTAAAACTGCTCAAGATAGAGCTTAGTCTTATGGTCGCTCACCTCAAGAATTTGAGGTTGAAACCTAGGTCTATCGTAAAATCCCAAAAGATTGTAAGGTACTATGAACTAGCAAATGCTATAAACTTTCTCCTCTTTATAGTGGTCCATGTAAGGTTGTAAAGAAAATCAACCGGGTCGCTTATCAACTAGATCTTCTAGTTGGAGTTGGAGTTCATCCTGTATTCCACGTTAAGCCGTTTGAAAGAACGACTTAGTAGAAGGGATAACTTGATTCCGGAAGGTGAACTAGTTGAGTTGGAGGATTTGACTACCTTTGTATTGGTTGTGCCAAAAAAGGTTGTCGACGTTCGTCGACATTAGTTGAGAAACCGGATAGTTTTGAATTTCTGGTACACTGGAAAGGAAACTCGGACGATGAGGACACCTGGGAGAGGGAAACTTGCGATTGAATTTTCCTAGTTTTTTCCCTTTAGGAGGAGGTTTTTTACAGGGGGCGGGAATGTTACGTACCCATAAGGGAACGTAACAGCCTACTTGAGGTGACAATCTAGTTTACGGGACAGGACGCTGGTCCGGAGCTATAGGTCGTTTAGGTGCCACATGCCAATCTTCTATTGGCGTGGGGTAACCCAAACTCATTGACCCGAGGTGGTGCATGCAACGGACGCGTGTCAATGGTTGTGACGTGACCATGTTGGTGGAGATGACCCCACTTGTACTATGAATATAGAGGTGGATCTCCATGGGCTAGGTATTCATTCTCACCTGGAGAATGAAGAGCTCTTCCCACGTGGTTAGGCTAGGATGTAATCTTGCTAAGAGATGGAGGTATGTGAGGGTTGAAGCTAGGGTGTGGTGGTATGGGACACTGTAGCCTAGGGGAGACCTTATTGTGCTTGATGGTGGTCTATAGCTCCAGTGCACGGGGGTGAGATGTCAATATCTCTATGGATGGGCGGTTTCAGAGCATTGTCACTTGATTGTGTCCTTATGTACGTCGGCTTTGATGATGGGGTTTATAACAGTAACACAATTAGAAACTTGCTCCAAGTAGTTGCAGCCAAAATTGAAACTGCTGTGTATGCCACCACATCAAGCCATAGCTAGTAAGATGAAGTGCAGCAAACTGAATCTGTTGGTTGACAATACATGGAGAAGCTTGGAATTGCTTCTCCATTTGAAACAGCCAATTTGCAGCTAATAACCATTTGAAGAATTGGGGTACACTGAGTGAGAAACTTTGTCCCTAAAATCACGGACTATATGTTCATGATGAGGACTAAGAGGCAGATCGGCTCCATATCAGCAGGAACTATATAGGGAAGGATGGTAGATAGGGTATGGGTACAAGAGGCAGAGTAGATGGGAAAGGAAGCTAGGCAACAATATATCGAAGCATAGATGACATGGAAATCATCTCTGCCTGGAGAGTCTACAATATAGAAGTATTTTGGGCAGTAGAATTTTGGACCTAAGCCAAGTAGCTGTTAGGAACGTCCAATTATGATTGGATGCCATTGGAAGAGAAAGAAGCACATTTGGTAGGTATGATGGGTAATAGGGCAGTGAATATAGGCTGGAAAAGACAATCAGGGCTAGAAAAAGGAGTGGGATTGCTGGAGAACCACCGATGGAGCAGTAGAACAAAACTAGGGGCAATGATGGAGCAATCAAGGAAACCAGTGCAGCAATGGAGCAACAGGAAAGAGGCGAGGGTAGCGATGGATCAATAGGAAAGATAATGGCTGTTGATCGCTCAGGTAGACATCCAACTAAGATCTACAAAGTATGGAGCTCCCCTACAAAGAGCGCAAGACAGCAAACTCGATAATCTGTTGCGAGTCATATATATAGAGAAGCATGGAGCTTCGTGTCCGTAATAATTTTCCATATAGAAAATTTGCATTTAGGAAACATTTTGTCTACTGTAATGCTTTTTGCCATCAATAGAGTATATTATATCATTGTCATAGATGAGAAGAATGTGGTTTTGAATTCTTACTTTGAAGCTTCCTAATAGAGAGAACCTCTTCACAGAGATGCAAATTGAGATGGGTCGATCCCATTCAGGTTATTAACTATGAGAATGGAGTTGCATGCACTAAGTCCATAAATCTATAGGTCTTCAGATATGCTACCAAGGAATAGGGAAGCCTACTTTTAGCTGTAAAGACGAAAGCTGTCAAAATTGGAATATAAGCTGATTTCTAAAAGACTGGCTAGTAATCTAAAGGTCGTTCATCTCCATCATGCGATGACCAGAGATCATTAGGTTTGATTGAGTGGGAGGGTCAATCTTTTCCTACAACTACCTTGTGCCAAATATATGAAGCTCTGCACAACTCTTGTCCTTGGTTGTTTTTATTTGATTTCCTTTGACATTTGTTAAGCCATTAGCAACTGAAATCTGGCTTCCCTTTTGAATTATGCTGTTTAAGTAAGATGGAAAACATGAAGCATGGACACCATAAGTGCTGTACTATCTCATTGAAGAGCCTGTAAAAGATATAACCAAGCGTTGCATCTGCCTAGATGTCATTGACATTTCTCTCAACCTGAAGGTAGTGGATTTTAACTGCTATATAAGATTGAGTTTATATGTATTTTAAGGATGTCTGAGAAGTAGCTATGAGACTGAGGATCAAGTCATTTGGCAAGTCTAGGTAGTTCGCTTGATAGGTTCTGGGGTTAGTGTATTGAGATTGTCTAAGTATGCCTTCAGCTGGATGTGACAGTGCAACCACAGGGCATCACCATGGTTTCTAATGCCCGACTGTTTTCTTTCTTTAAATTACCTTACAGGTAGCCCCAACAAAGTACCGAGGTGCACTGGGAAGCATTTGCCAGGTTGGAACATGTGTAGGGATAATTGCAGCTCTAGTGATTGGAATCCCTGCAGAAACAGACCCACATTGGTAAGATCAAATTACCCAACATGAGATCTTGATCTTACTTGGTTCTTACCAAGGGCGAGATTCCACTCATGTACATCAATAACCCTAGAATTTTCAACCTTTTCTTGTGTAGTTTGTATGTTGGTTTCAAGTTTTGCAATGATTTCAAAGCATGTCAGGGAGTTCTTCCCATTTGACTTCTAAGACTTTGTGCTTATTGTTGGAATTTCATGTGTCTATATCAGGTGGAGGACGATGTTTTGGTTTGGAACCATACCGGCTGCATATCTTGTGGTGGCAATGCAATTTACAGCTGAAAGCCCTCGTTGGCTAGCAAAAGTGTGTGAGCTTAGTTTTTGTTGCTTGTGATGTTATCCATATCATAGGCAGCGATTTCATATCTTCTATCAAAGTTTTTGATAAAAACAGGTAGGACGTTGGGAGGAAGCACAGAATGTGATCAAATCCCTTTGGGGAAGATTTGAGGTAGAAAAGGCTTTGGAAGAACTAAGGAATGCTGAAAAGGGCCAACAAGATGATGCATCTTGGGCAGAGCTTTTGCTTGAACGCAACTTCAAAGGTACCTAAGAAAGGCGAAAACTTACTGTCTTTGCAGATAGTTTCAATTGTTTTTTGATACTTTCTAAGTTTGCAGTAGCCTTTATTTGGTTTTTCTGCATATGGTTTATGTTACAAGTATCATAATGTTCTGCTCGAAAAGGACTCAATAATTCTGTTAGATTTTGATTTGAGCTGAGGCTAGTAGATAACATGCTTAATTTTGCAGTATTACATTCCTAAAAGCCTCATTTCTTGCTGATTGTGATACTTGTTTATTGAGCATGTATGATCCAAGGTTCATCTGATATGCCAAAAAGTGTAAGCCACTCAAGATGATAAATCTTTTCAGCATTGTAGGTGTGCTTGAAATATCGAGTGGTTCATAACCCCAAATTGTAATGAGGTTAAGATCAGCTGTCTAAAAGACACTCATAACTAGGAAAATTTGCTAGACAGTGGTATAGACTTTCAAGAAGTTAAACTATGGTAGGATGTAGTTATTTCTAACTGACCGAATCTGTGTTCTCATGCTCATGTAAACTTACTACAATATGGCTTTTATAGAAAGTTTAAAGAATACTAAGGGGCATTAAACTCAAGGGCCTATATTTTCTGAATTCCAAACTGCTGAAATGGTAAAAGAGATCAAGGTTCAAGACTCAAGTCTGGTGTGCAAGTTTGAACCTCTCTTCACTAATGGCAGTGCAAGAGTGAATTCGGGCCACCAACCGATATGTGCAACCCTCTTTGTCGGTAAGTCGCAAAACACTATATAGAGGCTACAAGACTGTCACAAGAACTTGTGCCTCATCCGAAATTGCTAACTAAGAAATCAATTGTAACATGTGAGGTTATTGTCTGAATATTTGTGTAGGCTAATACTAGGTAGATAGGATAATTTACTTGGGGCCTCATTAATTAAATGGGTACATCTAGTGATTATTTGGCCAAAGGGAGCTTCTTGGAAGGAGCCATATAGGTGGGCGGTGATGTTCACGAAACTACGAATCGATTGGGGATCGATTGTGATTGAACGGCTTCGGACTGGACATCCTTCTGGAGTACAACCATCATAGGTTGGAAATTCAACTTGGCATTCACCCTAAAGCATCTTTGCAAGTTTTATTAGGTCATTTATTTATAGGTAACTGATTGCAATGAACTTGGAGCCTGCAAAAGATTTTTGCTGAATTTCAATAAATATTCAGAGGAGTGACTGTTCTCATCCTAGAAAACAATTTGTTTTTGGATTTAGATTATGTTCGATTGCTCAATCAAGGCTTGAATGCATTCCGTTTTAATATTCAAATCTTCTTGCAAGAGCTTGCCATTGATTATCTCCTCATCTCCTAGCTTATTCTTCCTGTTTGTAATACTGTCATCCATTGTTTCAAGCGTCTGTGAGCAATATATATTTCTCATATAATGCAATACATTTCGCAAGAGCAGGTTACATGCATCATATGATATAGTTGCATCAACAAATCGCAATTCGTGAATCGCTGGGGGGGTTGAGAAATTGCGATTCACAAGATTATTGCTATTATTTATGTAAATACATGCAAGATGGGTATCGGTAGAAAGAGAAAACATAGAGAATCAAGATTAAATGGGGTTTCCAGTAGTTTCAGGTCCAACTTTGGGCAGTCAGTTGCGATCTTGTTTATATGAAATGAACTATGTACTCCGTAAACTTGACCCAACTGGCATCAGATTAAATGCGTTTCGAATAGTTTCAGCTGCATAACTCCAATTTATTTCCTAACAGAAGTGCAAATTTTTTTAAGGAGAAGTAGAAAAAAGAAGAAAGAAATTTGCAATACGCTGCAGTGAATCGCAAATCACAAAACCAGCGAATCCCGTTTCGCTGCAAGTAATTCATATCCTATAGTATCGCATAATAATGCTTTGAATTTGGCTGTCCATTATCTTGCTGAAAGGTTCAGCCCACATTTGGTGACATTTGGGTCTCTGCTTTAACTCTCCCCCTCATAAAGGCATTGTCCTCAATGTCTGTTTAAAGAGTGTTGATGTCGCAAAAGAGAGTGCTGCAAAACTGCATGTACTGAAAAAGATGGTACTGAAAAATTTCTATGCCGTAGGAGATTCCAAAAACAGGAACATGGCCACGAACTGGTAACTGTGCATATTGGTGAGGCTTCCAAAACGTATACATATTGAAGTAGTAATCGCAAAAATTGCAATGATGAACAAACCTTATTCGCTATTGAACTATCATTCTCTAGAAGTTGACCAAAAATGTCTCATAAGAGCATCAATATAACCAGAAGAACCAAGGCATACGTGAAACACCCTTTTGCATAGATCCCATACTACACAGTTGTACTCATCGTACATCTCAATTCTCCAGGGACCTTGCCATTATACAGTTGGAAAGATAGTCATTGAGACATACAGCATAGTGGTCATGTGCAAGAGAACAATCTGAATAAAACTGTCACAGAGATACTGCTGCAACACTGCTAACTTGATTGGACTGTCGTGTGTTGAGATGATACTAAGCATGACATATGTATTGAGTTATAAACAATACTGTAACCTGTAGATCATGGCTAAAGAATTTTTTTTTCATAGAATGCTGTTCGATACCAAGAGTACAGAAGGTACTGTTCCATATGCATGGAACATGATAAACAATCTAGGGTGTGTGAGCCATCATTTTTAGGGCTGAGGCATCGGTTTTAAGGGCTGCAGAAATGTATATCTGAGCCATTGTTCTACTTTTTAGGGCTGCATTTTCCCGAATGCAGGCATTGTTTTTCCCAGCTACGGGCATCATATTTTCCCGGGTACAGATGCATTTTTAGGGTTTCCCAGCTACAGACTTGTAGCCAGCATTCTCCATAGATATGAATTAGCAACCACAGGCAATGGATTGGGGGTATTTCCAGAAAAAGATACACAAAAAAATTAGGTATTAAAAAATACGTACGGAATGATGTTTCTGTACATTTCTATTCTGCATGCTACAGAAATATGGTCGTTATACTGGTGCAACCACAATAGCTCCCATTTTATCGAAAAGGTGAGCTTGCTAGAAAAAGCTTTGCGGCAAAATGGCAATGGGGACTGTGCTAGAGTTTGTCATCAGAACTATGCGAGAGAAATTGTGTACATAGTGCAGTCTGAGCATCTTTAATGGCCATATAACATTGGAAAGTTACTCGACCTGGAATACTATAGACCAATACAGAGTATCTGAAGCGTAATAGAAGGTGAGCTTCAGTGTTTGCATTGACCCATGCAATAGAGAGCAAGATACAACCAAATTTTAGCTATGCTAGCAGACCAATATACTTCAACATACTACAACGTATAGGGAGCAAGACCATAATATGATGCCTGTAGGCGACCAAAGTATAGCCAATATATCCTAGAGCATATATAAGGACCAAGAGTGCCTGCCAGAAGAATATTTAACACTATGAGTACTAAGGACTGCCAGATCGTCCCTGCAAAAGAAGCCTATAGGAATCTCAAACATAACTAAATGTTCAACAATATAGTGAAAGGGTGTTAGAATTACTGTTCACAATGTTACCCCCATAGAACCCACGGTTCTCAGAACCGTGGGTCCTGGGAACCATGGTGGGAACCGTACCTCGGTTCATGAACCGTGGTACGGTTCCTGTAGTTATTTAATTAATTGATTAATTTTTCTTTTTTACCTTTTTTCCCCTTTAATTATTTCACTGTTTTTGGCCCTCATTTCTCTGTTTTTGGCACTCATTCCACTACTGTTTTTGGCACTCATGGCACTCACTGTTTTTCACTGTTTTTGCCTTGCCCTCACTGTTCCTCACTGTTTTTGCCACTCATGGCACTCATTGTTTTTGGCACTCATGGCACTCAGGGCACTCACTGTTTTTGGCACTCACTGTGTTTGGCCCTTATTTCACTGATTTTGGCATTTTTTTGGCATTTTTTTAGCATTTTTTTGGCTATTTTTGGGGGTGGGAAAATAAAAAAAAATTAATTAATTAATTAATTTTACAGTTCACCACGGTTCCAGCTAAAATTTTCCGAGAACCGTACGGTTCACTGTACGGTTCTCAGAACCGTGGTGAACCGTACACGGTTCATTAATTCTATGGTTACCCCCTTAGAAGCCCGTTCCGACCAAAATGGGTCGGAACGTTCCGTACGTTCCGGAATGTTCCTGGTCGGAACGATTTTCTTTCAGTTATAAAAAAAAAATGTATATTAGCTGCATTTTATATGATTAAATCCTTTGTAAAAATAACGTATTTTTTTATTGTTTTTTGAGGGCATCGTTCCGGAACGGAATGCATGGGCAACTAAGGTTACCCCTAATGTTGTTATTTAGGTTAATTAGGATTATTGGGCCATGCCTGTGTGCTAATTCTAGGGCCCTTCACCTTTATTTAGTAAAGTCAAGTTAGAATTTAGTTAGACTCAAGGTCGAGATTCTAGTGCTTGATTTGGAGCACAAAGTTTTGCTATAGATAGATGTTGGTGTTTTTACCTTATACAGAGACATCAATTAGGCAATTGCTTTTAGGCTGTTTTTTTGCTTTCGCTTTAGCTTTTTGGCATAGACCAAAGTCTATACGCGTGTAGTGCGCCCTAGCTAATTTGCAATGGGACATAGTTGGAGTTTGTGTTCTCTTTCATGTGTTTGGCTATTGTTTCATTACAATAGGAATCTTGTCTTGGGTTACTTGTATGAGCAAGTCGGTTTTCTAACATGGTATTAGAGCATGGTTCAAGATTCAACAGAACAAGCAAGTACTCAACGAACGGAGTAAATCATCACATGCAGATTGATTCAACCATCTTCGAGGTGTGGAGGTGGTGTCCCTAGCCAGCTCTCTGCCTATCTTCATCAACAACGGTGGCAGTTTTGTGAGAAGATTTAGTGCTACAAGGAGAAGGGAGGGCTGTGCTGCAAGGGGAGATTATAAAAAATTCATTGGTGGACAGAAGTCTTGAAAATGTATGCAGAACTGTGAAAAAGAGGAAGTGACAGAAACTCTAACAAGATGGAATATTGATTTCCGTCCCTTCTAGCACCAGATTGACAAGCTGTGCAGTGCAAGAGAAGCTATCATCAATAGGAAGAACAGAGAGTTAAAAAGATTGAACAAAAGATACAAGAATTGATGAAAGGGAAACTGACCTAAATCCAAATTTATAGTATCTTGACTTCTAGAAATCAGAGTCACAAATTACAATATGTATTAGAAACACTCTGCTAAAGGAAGAACGGCGATCCAAAAAGTTTTAGGTAATGACACAATGTGGTACAAAAAGAGAAGTGACAGAATGAAAAAAATAGAAAATACTAAACGACCACACATCAGAATTAAGATCTATAGATTTATCAGGACTTGTATGCGAGTGGTGCATTCTGGCTAACTAGATTACTTTTTCTATTATTTATTCCGAATCTAAAACATGTATGGCTTTCTTATGTGTTTGCAGTTGCAGTTATTGGAGGGGCCCTATTTATGCTTCAGCAGTTTGCAGGAATCAATGGAGTGCTTTACTTTTCTTCTCTGACATTTCAGGACGCCGGTATCACAAATAGTACAACTGCAAGCGCAGTAGTAGGAGTTGCCAACCTTGTTGGTGAGCAGCAACTTGCCCGCTTATCTCTCCATCAACCTTTTCAAATTTTCGATTCTGTGTCAATGTCCTAGATTGATTTTAATGATGTTTACCTTTGAATCCCGAATGCCTGAGGATAGCATTTTGCTTCTACAGTTGTTCGTTATTTAATTCTGTTGCGCAGTAGATACACTGAGATATAAAACTAGATTTTATTGAATCTATCTTATTACTTAGCTGCACTATCTTTAATGGACACAGCATTTTACTTCTACAGTTGTTCCTTATTCATTTCTGCTGCTGCACTAGAGACAATGAGATATAAAACTAGATCTCATTAAATCTATCTTATTACCAGGAGCATTAGCTGCACTATCTTTAATGGACACACAGGGAAGGCGGAAGCTTCTGATGGGCAGCTATTCTGGGATGGTATGTGTGCAAGATACTTCATGGTTGGACTCCAGCCTCATGTATACAAGGAAAGTGAGCTGGTTATTTTGATTTTCTTCGAAAGCGAAAGTTTATTTAAATCTTTCACTTTCTCTCTCCACCAACACTGGATTTTCTGACAAGTGTTTTGTGAAAGATATGTGCTATTTCAGCATGGACTAACAAGTTTCTATGGTTTTGTAGGCAATATCAATGTTGACCTTGGTGCTAGCTTTGGAGATGCCCTTTCCTGAACAGTTTTCCCACTTTCTTTCCATCACTGGCACACTCATGTAGGTCTCTCATTGCCTTCTAATAAGTTGAAGCCTGTCCAGGTGCTCCCCATTTGTATTAATTACTCACAGTTTAAGGTGAATAATAGGAATAGGGGGGCACTTATGAAACAATCTTTTACAGAATCGACTTTATGCCAAGAGCAAATTTTTCCTTATCAAAGTTTTGTCAATGCATCTTGGCTTTCAAGGGTGACTTGAACCTGGGACCAAATAAACTGTGGATGCCAAGCTAACCAACGGAGCCAACCCTGTTGGATAGATAGAGGTTTTGTCCATGAAGAAAGTTTCCTTCAAAAGGTTTGTAGGGGTGGGCTCCCTTTTCTGCTGTGATTAACGTCTGACTGAAGATCCTAATTTTTAAAGTCTAGAAACTTTTTTTTTCCTAGTTGAGCTTTGCCATGAACCTGCTGTACTGCACTTGACTTTTTAGTATCATCATATGAAAATTTTGGGCATGCGATATCAAGCCATTGTCAGATGAAGATTTACAGGATTCTGGATATGCAGGTATGTCTTCACATTTGCCTTAGGTGCGGGCCCTGTTACTGCTTTGATTACTGCTGAGCTTTGCAATACCCGAATTAGAGCAAAAGCAATGGCTGTAGCTCTATGTGTGCACTGGGTAGTGTACCCTGCCCCTGCCCCCACACAATTGTTCCTATGTTCTGTATTTTTTATTCTGTGTTATCATGGTATTTTGATACTTTTCAAGAAATTGCTAGTTCATACCACGGTTGCTTCTGAATTTACTCAACACCTCCTTGGTTTGGTGATTAGCATATCCCAACTGATGCGGGGTTGTAGAAGATCACCTTCCAGATTAGTTGAATTTCAGGAAAGCGTTTTGTATTGTATTTTAATATACTTTCTTTATTCGGATCTCATATATCTGAGAATATGTATTTTGCTTGTCAGGTTTGTAACTTTGGCATTGGCCTCTTTTTTCTGGAGCTCGTGGAGCACTTTGGTCTTCCTGCCGTTTACACAAGCTTTGGTGCAATTTGTCTCTTGTCGGTTGCTTTTGCAAATAGCTTCATATTTGAAACCAAGGGTAAATCACTTGAAGAGATTGACATGCTATTGAAACCACAGACACCAATAAATAAGGAATAGAACTGTTTACTGACTCGATTGCAGCAGCACTCTTATCAGTTTTCTCAAAAAATTGCACGCTGCCAGATTTAAATGAAGCATTTGAGTATTATGAACATCCCAAGTTTCCTGGTGTTAAGATGATGTGTTCAAGTGGACCTCTTGATTATAGTAAGCATAAGATTGCTACAGAACTTTTGCTTTGGTGCAATTTGTCTCTCGTCAGCTGCTTTGAAGTTGGCAGATACATTTATATTCAAAACCAGGAATAAATTACTTTCAAACAAGTAGGGCTGCCATACATACATACATACATACCATAGTTGCCCAGAAACGCATTTCTGGGCCAGAAACGTGCCAGAAAAAGAAAAAAAAAAAGCAGGAGGATAGATGGGGGGAGGGTGGGCAGCTCGACTTAATGTCTGGAACTGACATGCTAACCATCTGGTACACTTCTTAATCATTTTAAAGGGTGGGGGCAAAACTAACTCGGAATTTCTGAACAGATTCACTAATTTTTTTCGGTTTCACAGCACCAGCTAAGCATTGGAAAGAAAGAGAACAGCCTGATACATGTCAACATGAAGGTTCTTTTAAGTTTAACAATTCTTTAGCATCAAAGATTCAAATCTTCCATTTCATATTTAGAAAAGTAGAATAGGTACTATGCGGATGGTTTGGGTACAAAAGACTCTGCAATTCAAGTTCCAGGTATTTGTTATGTTGACTCCTTTGGGTCTATCAACAGGGAAAACTAAGATTTGATATATGTAGAAACTACCTTGGCATAGTAACTGCTCATTATCGATGCAGTGATTTGACAGGAAATGGAACACATTTCCATAGAAATTTTTTAACCTCGATAGAATCCAACATGCATTGTTGCCCACAAATTGGACCACATTGTACTGGAAACATTCGGCAACCTACATAAATGAACTGCCCTTAATAAATGCTTTAATTTGATACCCATATTGCCCACACCATTTTTTTTTTTTTTGTATGAGAAACGCTCCCCCATTTTAGAAACGCGTTTTTGAACGCATTTCTAGAAATGTGGTACATACATACATACCATACATGCATTCGGAACGCTGTTTCAGAACGCAATTTTTTTTAAAAACATATATATACATGAATTATGATATATATATATATATATATATATATATATATATATATCATAGAATAAATGAATCGTGGGCGGTTCACCACAGTTTTGAGAACTGTATGGTTCTCAAATTTTTTTGGCCAGAACCATGTACTTATTAATTAATTAATTAATTTCTTTTAGCTCATTTTTTATCAAACAGTAACTAATTAATTAACTATTTATTTATGATGAACCGTACCACGGTTCATGAACCGTGGTACGGTTCACCCACGGTTCTAAGAACCGTGGGTACTATGATATATATATATATATATATATATATATATATATATCTAAGGTAGGCGGACCCGGACACGGACGCACGTCCGCGTCCGCGTCCACCCGGACACATTTTTTTTTTTTCATTTACTGTATTTTTAGTGTATTTTAGCTAGTTTTTTTTTTAAAAAAGCGGACGCATCTGATGCGCATGTCTAATATGTGTATGTATATATATATATATATATATAGATATATATATATATATACATATTATTACGTACATAGAATCCGTGAACCGTGGACGGTTCACCACGGTTCTTGGAACTGTATAGTGAATCTTACGGTTCACAATGTTTGGTTCCATGAACCGTGGTAAAAAATAAATTAATTGATTTTTTTAGTCCCCACCCCCAAAAATAGGCCAAAAAAACCTAGAACTGTTTAGAGAATTTAATTAAACCACCATAGCATTTAATTAATTAATCAATTAATGGCTTTTTTTTAGTTGCCACTCCCAAAAACAGCCCAAAAATAGTGGAATGGGCAAAAATCCGTGGGAGTTAAATATAGGAACTGTACTACGGTTCATGAACTGTGGCATAGTTCACCCCACGGTTCCCAAGACTTATGGTTCGAAACTGTGGGTTCTATGATTACGTATATGATATAAATTATGTCTTGATATATATATATATATATACATATCCATATCATAGATGCCACAGTTCGCATTTCAGGGGGTTTCGCGTCCGGCGGACAACAGAACGTTGTTCGAAACACATGAATTTTTTGTAAATTTTTTTGTTTTATATATGTTATATATATATATATGTGTGTGTGTGTGTGTGTATTATATTATATGTATATATTATTAATTAATTTAGTATCACCTGTTTGAGGCTGTTTTTATGCCATTAAAACGAATTTTTTTGAAGTTATAAAAAAAATTGCGAACACATTTAAAAACCAGTCAAAATAGTAGAAAACCAAAATGGATTAGATCTCTGAACGATTCAAATCGACTACGAAATTACGAAATTTCAGAAGACATTTGTCAAATTTTTTTTGCTCCCGCAGCGACACAAGTGGGGGGCAACCTCCCCACACCCCCCCTGTCGAGAACTGGATATCAGACGCGGCTAAACCAAGACTTGATCCGAAACAAGAAGATAATCAGACACAAGGCTGGAGAAAGAAGCAGGTTGGGGAGAGGCAGAGGTAGAGGCAGGAGCAGTGGCACATGCACATGCAGAGCCAAGGTATCACCACCATCGACATCAGCCTCATTATGAGAGAGGGAGTCCATGTATTATGCTAGCATAGAGTCAGAGAGAGCACAGTCTATTTCATTGAGGTCAATATTCCCAAATGTTGATAATTGATGCATTCATCAGTGAATCAATTAATCAGCACATCAGGAATCAGTGATTTAGTGAACCAAGAACACCTAGTATTCAACCAAAAAAAAAGAACACCTAGTATTCAACAAAATTTTGCTTCTACAGTGGATACAAAAATTATATTTGGATTCTCTCAAAAAATGGAGCTATTTGACACCCATATTGCCAAAAAAGAAAACACGTTCCTATAAAATTCCAAGAACGTGTCCCGGACCGCGTTCCGAAACGCGACAAGCATCTATGAAATTGACTTTCATGAAAATAACTCGAAGAATACATTTGATGCTACTTACGCTAAGTCCACACATTTTGAAAATAGTGAGAATATTTTTTATATTATTTTTTTTAACAATTCAAATTCCAAGGATTTCTCACTAACTCCTCTCAACTTTGTGCTTTATATTTATGTTTATGTGAAGTCAAAGACCAAGACGTTCTTGTAAAATAAATATTGTTGACTTTTTAAATGGTTCATCATTATCAATTCGAAATTAATGCAAGCACATCCACATCTTGGAGGTTTACATTATCGACTCTTGGCTGAACGTGTCCTCTTGCCTTTTGGATCTAATTGCAACATTTCTAACTCATACCTTTCCAAGGAAGCATTTGTTGAAGTGGTATGTACAATTTTCACCACCATGTCGTCACTTTCAATGAAGCCAATCATTTTAGCAATCCAAAATGGATGATTTTCGCTATTTTTCGAAGCTAAAAGTGCAATGAGGCTCCCAACATTTATTTCATTAAGGTTACCAGACCATTTAGCCTTGGAAACGTTTACAGTTTGGCGATTTTTTCTAGAATCCAAATAAATTTCACGTTGTTCAATTTGCAAAAGGGTTAAAGATTCAGTCTGTTGTGGAACAACAAAGGAATCAACTATCGCTGTTGGAATTGAAGATCTGAATGGTCATTGAAACTTTTCAGATGACTTATGCTTAGCATAAGTTTTTTCTCGACCTATGCTCAGCATAAGTCCTCACTGGACCCATGCTAAGTCAGTAACTTCATACCCACAAAACAACTTGAAGATAAAAGGAATCAAACACTGCTTGGGAAAACCGGCAAAGTATAGGAAAAAATCGGTATCATAAAATATCTGACGATTTTTTATACAAGCATATATACCTTTTTATGAGTAAAAGTATTCAAAAAACCAAGAAATTCTCTAGAATGCAGGTTTTTTGAGGATAACTTCAAGGAGGTTTCCTGAGCAATGGTACTACTATCAAAGAGCCATAGTAAAAGTTTTACATGGAGACGCAAAATAGATACATTTTGATGGATCACCCATATCCAAAGGGAATAAAGTGAGCCAATTTGGATTTCATTTGTAGTTGTCATGAGTAATGGGGCATACATAAAAAAGTGAGATAAAGTGAGTAGGACTTGGATCTTACTTGTCATGAGTGGTAAGAGAATTAGCAAAAAGTCCCCACTGGCCCCAAAAGTCTAATGCCTTATCGTATTCTAGGCCCTTTATAGTCTCCATCAAGAAGTCTACATAGGCATAGCTTTTCAAATTTCTCAATTTTCGACCATGCTATTCAAAGAACCCACTTCCAACGAGAGAAAGTTGCACCGAGAAATCTAAGAAGAATATGAATTCGCTCAATGCCAAGTTTCATTCTCTATGTTTTGCAGTTGAGTATAAGCATTGCTCCGAGTTAGTATCTATCATGGCTAGGTAAATGAAATATCAGACTCTGATTAACTGATTCAATGCTTTTATAGTTGCATTGTCTTGCTCAATCTGTCATGAAGGTGACCAACGATCAGCTTTAGATATTGCAGTCTGACAATCATGTTCAGATCTTTGATTCCATGCGCGCGTGTACATCTAGATTCCATAATCAGTGGATGATCACTGTGTAGTAATTTTTCGTGTTTCACCTGGCTTTGGATGTTGCAGTCTAACACTAAAGATTTTTGATTCCGTATGCGCACTGTGCAGATCTAGAGTCCATAATCAGTGACTATCACTGTGTAGTAAATCTTTTATCTTTCACAGTGATAAGAAAAATAATCTAATGTCTTATTTTCCCACTTGTTCTCATATTTGCTCGTACTTTGCATATTATCATTGTATGACCAAGATCTTTTCCGTATTCATATACTGCGAAGATGAGATAGATGGACAGGGTCAAGTGCTTGGTCCCGCAACGCTACGTTGGGCATCTTGCAGTAGCAATCACTTTGGGGCCCGGGCTCCAGCCTCCCTCTTTGTAGGTACGTAGTTTGCAAGTACACTTCTGAGATAGAGATGCTTTTGTCTTTGTGTGCACTTTTGTTTCATTCTGAATTTGCAACGTGAAATGCACGCAAGCTCCAACGCGCCTTTGGCTGTAACCTGTACCGTTACAGTAGTTTTACATCATATTTTGCTCGATCTGGAGCTATTTAAAACCAGACACGAGTAAGGACAGTAGTACTTAGATTGATCTGATTCTGTAGTGCTTCAACTGTAGCTGAAGTGGAGGTGGAGCCCCTTTCGATGCGAACCGTTTCAATTTGCGGGTCCATGGCTGCTGGTGGGCGAGACTACATGGGAAGCTGGAGGATAGCATGCAACTAGGCAGCCGCCCACCGAGCAAGTGCTGCTCTGCGTCTTCATCTAAGAACTTGCTAGAACGAGAGTGACTAAGTCACGGACAAAGACTAGGCAATGGACAACTGGACTCATTCACACAATCATTGTCGTATCTCCTCGCTTTTGCATGTACATGACATCCCTTTCTCCTCATCCTAATCATTGTAGTTTTGTCTTGAATGCCTAAATTAAGAAGGATAATCATCACTTTTGGCACTCAATTTTCGATAAAAATGTTAAGGCTGGGGAGTAGCACAAAACTAACTAATTGAGACTAGAGAGGGTTAAAACTTAACACACAACTATTTGCAATTGAAAATTTGATAAACTTAACACACAACTATTTGCAATTGAAAATTGATGATCCTTGCATTGCACAACTACAGAAAAATTGATGATTTTGTGATAGACGTGGTGATGGTAGCAAAATGTCCTAAAACACAAAATTGATGTTTTTGAAGCCCTATTAAAAGGTCGAAATCACTTTTAAGAATCCCAAAATCCTAAAATGTTGCAGTCCCATATTTAAGTAAAATAACATCTATCCAAATCAGGTTCCTTAAGGTCAAAGTAAATAAGTAAATTATACTAACAAATAACAATTAACAATTGATGTGTAAAATTCTTGGGAGTAACAAAAAACTAAATAATAGGCAAGGGTAACATATATAGAGGTAACATTCATCCAAGCTTGAATGTACTAGTGATTACAGACAAGTATAATACATTTATTTATGAGAATTGTCAATGGCATTAGCGTATGTGTCCTTCCCATCACTCCCATCTCACTAAGTAACGACACAAGGTAAGGAGTATTTTACAACTTTCAATAATTGAGCACAAGGTCTAAGGCTATTTCTTGCACGAGGCCCATCGATTTTAGCAAAAATAGATTTATTTTGGAAAAAGCTCGATACATCCTCACATGCATCTAGGAAATCTTATTTTTGAATCATGATACATGGATTATATAATGTGTCTTGAGTGTAACAAGCCAATGTTCATGTGATAGAAAAATGACAGGTCAATGATGATATACATCGAGTGGCTGACTCACTTTTAGTAAATGCATTTATGTTATGTTTCTCTCATGTAACATCAAATACATATGTATAAGTGGATCATTGTAGACAAGTGTTATGTCCATGTCCACTTTATTGAGGATTTGGACAATCATAGATATGGGCATTAGCACTCCAATAGTGACATGTGGAGCAATACATGGTGTGTGACACCTATATGCATGTTGAGAGAACTATCAGTATGAATTGGAGTTGAGTCCAGTTAGTGTGGGTCTCTCTTATTAGGTATTCACACTCCATAGCTCAAGGGTGGCAACTTTTGGTGACTAGTCAAAAGCTTCTATTTGGTTGGGTGGTTTGGCTCCATGGTGTCCTTTCATGGATCCTTGCAAGTAGTTCCAAGTTTTTGGTAAGAAATCACTACCTTTTGTTTACTCTTTTTCTTGTTGGTGGAATTCGTCTCCAAGTAAGTGATTTCTTATATTTCCAAGTACTTTATAATCAGTATCTCTGATTTTGGCTTTGGCTTTGGCTAAAGCAATAACTGAGAGTTAGCAAGGATTTTCATTGTGTTACACACTAGTATGTAGCATCTATAAGTTGATAAGTACCAATAAGAAGTTAGCTTATTAACACTAGATTTGTTTTCAGCACACTTTTATGTGCATGCACACAAAAGTGCACATAAAACCCTTGGTCACTTGACGAGACATAACATGTCATCAAATGATTAAAAATTTAATTTTCAATTATATGTGGAACTAGACTTGCTATTCATTATGTTATTAGAAAACTTAATTTTTTTCTCTCTAAATTGATGGCAATTTACCCTAAAAAGACCTCAATTTTCAGCACTTTTAGACCTGCCTAAAATTTCTAAATTATTGGCAATTGACTTGAGTGAATTAAATAGGCTACTTCTGAATAATTCAAAGCTAGTTAGTTAAATATGAAACATGAAGAGAATTCACTAGATACCGTTTGTTTCTTCATATATTGCTTATAAGACCCATTCTTTGTGAGTCATTAGAGCTTCTTTGAAAGATATTATGTGCATAGAATATGTGTAGTTCTTGATAGGAGATTATTTCTTAACTGAGAAATAAACTCATTTTTTAGTGTGAGCATCCCAAAGAGCTCTATCGGATGCTATTGTCCATCAAAACCAAGAATAATAACTTAATTGAGTTTGAAAATTTTAAAATTCGAACTACTTAGACTGTTTCTATACTAAAATCTAGAAGTTTTTGTGGTTGAAAAGAGTTGATATTATAACATTTTTGGTATGCTTTCTATTTTTGACTACAAGATGAGCTACAAGATTAAGATAACACGTATTTTTTTTAATAAGAACCTAGTATGAGAAGTATTCTTGTAGTCCAGAACTTTCCTAGGCAAAGAGTCCTTACAATTCTTACAATTCATTGGATTGTGTGTTTCAAACATACTTTTCTATGTTTTCGAAAATCCAATAGATTATGATTGATTAATCATAAATGAGAGGATTGTGTAAAAATACAATCATTCTTAAAAATAATAAAGTATTCTTGATTCACAGCTGAAACAAAAAAAAAATAGAATACTATTCTAATAAGCTCAAAATTCTAATTATCTTTGCTTGTGTTTATGTTGAAGACATATGTGTCTCATATGCAATTTCATTAAGAAGATTATTTTTCTCAAATGGAGTATGCTTATATGAATAGAAGACATTTTTATAGTTTGGTTATGCTTATGTACGATTTTACGACCTAGGTCTTCAACTGCGGTGGAGATGAAAAATATTAAGATACAGAAGGTCATAGATTTGCTACATGAGATGCGAGGAATGGCGCAATTGACTCATGAGAGTATTTGTGGAATTCAAGAGAGAGTTAAATGTTATACAAATTATATTAAATAATTTCCTAGAGGTTTTCAGGTGGTGGATTGGGTATAAATTAGAGTTCCTAAAATTTCTAAACGTATGCATACATGGAAGCATTGTAGACTGTCTACAAGAGATCATAGACAAATCTAGAATATAAACGAATTTGGTTCTTTAGCTTATAAACTTGACCTCCAATATAAGTCCACGGTTAACCCTAGATTTTATGTGAGTCGATTGAAATTGAGTTCAGTTCTTTCTTTAGTTTTACAGATTGCAGATTATCCTAATCTACTCTACTCCAAGAACATGGAATTAAACTAACTCTACTCCTACTGAAATCACAGAAACTTTAACTAAACAACTGGGAATCCTACAGAGTGCTTGCTACAATTGTCACTCAACATTTGTAACAAAAACTTCTCAGGGAGTCGAAACTAGGAAACATCATAAATCAGTTGAATAATAGATCAATTTCCAAGTTTTAGTATTAGACCTTGAAGAATCAACGCTTTGATACCATGTTGGAAAGAGGTGTGAGAAAAGATAGGTCGAATAGAATTGAATAAAAAGAATTCGAACGACAAGAAAGAAAACTTATCGTGCACAATGGAATAAACTATCTTCCTCTTTCTCTATGCATGACTATGCCTGTCAATTTCAAACAAAACAATAGTGATAGAAATTACGTTTGATTTTATAGTGACTAACTTTGAAATCATTAGTACTACAATGATGACATAGCCCAACATTAAAACATTGAATTATCAGACAAATAGTTAGAGACTATCAGTTCCAAAAGCATTATAGAGAAGCATTAATACTGACATGATATTGAACGCAATAAAAGATAGATTGATTTAGTAAAAGAAACAAATCAGAATGGAAATGAGCACAAAGGAATTGCAGATCAAAGCCGCGTGCTTGAGCTATCTCTGAGTAACTATAACTCTATTTGAATCAAGCACTTCCGCTAAGAAGTAGTAAGTGCAATAGCAAACTCTAAATCAAATCTAAAGAACTGAGCTAGTATGCTCAAGAGTGTTCAAGCTCGTGGGATTGAGAGAGAGAGCTAACTATTCAATACTTACCAATCTCTTGATTGCATCATTAAAATGTAGAAATATGAGCATCTATTTATACTAAGCAAAATGTGGCAACGCCCAATAGTAGGACAACTAATTCGGTCGCAATCATAATGGATAGTGAGCTGTCATCTATCCAAAGTGAGCTGCCATCCATCCAGTTGAATCTTTCCAAAAATTTACTTGCTAAACGGTTAGGGCAAATTTGTAGCTTCAATTTGAGTGGAACGTTAACTGTCAATCAACCGACATGACCGAAGTGGCCGAAGTCTCCGAAGTGGCCAAAGTCTCCGAAGTCGTTGAAGTTACCAAAGTGGCCGAAGTCCTTGAAGTGGCCGAAGTCACCGAAGTGCCTGATGTCTTCAAAGTTTGTCGATGATGTCAATAAATGTTGGAGCCACCTATGAGCCATTTTCAAGTAGTTTTGCAAATTTGTAGAAACACAAAGAAAGCTGCAGGTTTGGATAAGAATTGGATGAAGATTAAAATGTCGATTAGTCGATTAGTAGGATAATAATCTAACATGAGAGATGTGTTTATGTGGATGCTTGAGAGATGTTGGTGGGTTCTTAAGAGATGATGATGGATGCTCTCAAAAAACTATGAAAAATGCAAAAATAAGCTTGGTAGAGGCCAAAAATCATGTATATAGGATGAGTACACATGTGTGGAGCTTGTTCCCACATGTTAAAATAGTGTACTTGTCATGTACCATAATCATATAGGCTGTACATATGATTTAATTCAAGTTCTAGTGGCTAAAAAGGCCAAAAACTAGTTTTCTAGACATATGACACATGGCATCAATCTATGGATTGCATGAGCCACATCCTTTGGTTAGGTGTCATATCCCGCGTGTAGAGGACAGCTCACATGTGCGGAATAAGCTGAAGTAGGCAAATTTTGACTTCTAGAAGATTTCCAAGTAGATCTCCATATAGAAGGAAAATGGACCAAAAGTGCTCAAAATAGAAGGTTTTGTCCAAGTGTCAGTTTTGCATGATGAATCATCATATGACAAAGAACCTTCACACATGTGGGATCATAGGGATGATCAGTACCACGAGCTCCCACTTATTGTATATATAGAGCCACATTTGGCCATAATCAATGTGAGACACCAATCTTGGTTTTGGAAGCAATTTTGAGTGATTCTCTCCATTTGTCTACATTTGTTTTGATTGTTTTGAGGTGCTATCAATGTGTACTTGATTTTCAGATTGGAGTCCGTACTTAGACAGGGTTTCACACGTGGTAAACCAGAAAGTACACCTACCTTCAATTAATGATTGTTCTTGTTAGGATTTTGTGTCTAGAATTGATCTAGATTGATCTTAATCTCAAGTAGATTAATAGATCAAGTAATCTGACAACCAATCCCTCTTGAGGATTAGATTAAGATCCACTCTTGGTACTTTTAGTACTTTTTTCACATGGTATCAGAGCATAGTACAAGAGGTTTTGTTGAAATTGATAGGGTTAATCCAAATCAAAGCCAAAATTAGCAGTTTTTTGGAAACTAGTCAAATTTTGTGTAGCGAGTTGGATTTGATAGCTATCCTCAAAATTTTTGGTCCAAATCTTGTTGTGGGCTGTAGGAACCCTTTTCACACGTGTGAGGCCATACAGCTCCGGTTTTTACTGAGAAATTTCAAAAATTTGTAGAATTTGACTCACATACCCAATTTGAGTGATTTTTGGTGCAAAATCAAGCATTTTCTATAGTGAATCTAATCCTTTGATTAGTTCTTGGATTAGATCAGCCAAAAAATTAAAATTGAACCTTGAATTAGGTGCATTAATTGATCTTCTCTGATTTTTTGAGTGTATGTTGAAGTTGAGAGAGATTTTGCTAAAAATCATAGATTAAGGAGTGATATGCAAGGGGAGAGGTTGAAATCCATTGTACCATCACTCTAGATTTGTTCAAGAGTGATAGGGTCAAGTTTAGAAGCATCAATTTGCTAGAAAACATCCTTGGATCTGTCCTCCAAGTGAAACCTTTGAGAGTTTCTAGTGCATATAGAGCATCTATGCAAATCTTTTGTAGAATTTGACATAGATTGGCTTAAATTGAGAGTTCTAGAAAAGAGATTGAGATCCAAGTCACATTATTCAATCCTACTCAATTTGTTTGAGTGTTTGTGAGGTTTGAAAAGAGTCATTAAGGTGTCTATGGCAAATGTGTAGAGAGAGATCCAATTTTCTAAGAGTTCCTTCCTTTGTAGAAGGCAAGATCTAGAAGCTCATTTTGTGTTGTTATTGGTGGAGAATTTGTATTCTCCTAGGTGATCAAATATTTCTAAGTGGCATTAGCTCTTTGAAGCACAATATCTTAGTGAGAAAAATCACAACGTTTGGTTTTGAATTTCATTCCAAGTCTTAAAAGGTAGAGTAATTGGTGGAATCCAATAGGAGTGATTGAATTCAATTTATTGAGCAAAAATTGACATAGTATGTATGAAACTCAAATTAGTTCTATTCAACTTTCTTTGTGAGAGTGTGAGGGTCAATTTGTGATCCCATTTGATGTCTAGAATGAGGAGGAGTCCATATTTGAGTATTCATGTATGGTTGAGATCTTTGTGAATCTCTAGTTGTCTAATTTTTAAGCTTTGTGAAAAATTGGTGGTATAGTTTGTTTTCATCAAATCAAATTCATTCTAAATCTCAAGAGTGAGATTATTTGGGTCAAGAGTGAGTCCAAAAGAAGTGATTAAGTTTGATTTTCATGTGTTTGAAACAAAACTCATCTTTTGTTCAAGAATCTCAAGTGTTGAGAGAACTAGTCAAGTGAACAGGAAAATCTAGGGGTCAAATCTTTTCATATCCATTTCAACTTTCAAAAGAAAGAGTCATTGGTATTTAATGAGTCCAATAGGAGATTGGATCTGATTTCCTTTGTGATTTGATTCAAAGATTGTGTGCTTTTGTCTTAGTGATCAAAGCAAAGTTTCCAAGTGACTAGTCATTACTGTGAAGATTGATTCGTAGGTTTGTGAGGTAGATCTTTTGTAGATCCTTCTAGATTGTTGAAGATGTTCAAATCTAGTCTCTTGAAAGTCAAAAATTACATTTGTAGAATCATATCACAAGTTTTTACTCACATGGCATCAATAGGTGGCATCCTATTGAAGGAAAGAAAGGATCCTGAGTGCAACCTTTGTGGCAAGGGAGGATATTTTTTTTCAAGATGCTACAAAAAGAAGACCAATCCATCCAAGGAGAACCAAATCAAGGGGGCCGAGGTGAAGGATGGAGCTTCAAGCTCAAAATGCAAATACAAGAAGGACAAGTCCAAGGAAAGGTAAATGAGGCTTGGAGTCTCACAAGGACTTGCAAGATTTGTCTTCAATAGTCCATCACAACACATGTTGAATCTTTTAAAATTTTTCATTTGTAAGTGCATTGTTTGGTTCAAGATGCAAAGATAGATGTCACTTTCATGAAAGTAACTTGGATTTATTTTATGTCCTTGGAAAGTATTTTGCTTGGAACTTTGGACAAGTTCAAACTTATTGTTATTATCCAAGAGAAATCAATCAAGAATAAGGAGCAATCACAAAATGAAAATAGTTTGATTTATGCTCTCATGTCAACTTATGAAGAACCATCTTGCTTTGAAGAGATTTTTGTATCTCAAATGTGGATTAAGGCAATACTAGTTGAGTGTGATGCCTTAAAAAATAGCAAAATATGTTTTCCTTGTAAGCTTACATTAGTTATGAAGTCAAGGAAATGGAAATATCTTCATAATGTAGGATCTTTTGGTTTCAATAAGATCATGAATGATGTGTTCCTTCATAAAGATGAAAATTGTAAGTTATCAATCTTAAAGGCAAGTTGTAAACTTCTTATGAGAATAAGTGAAGCATGCAAAGTGGACACTTATATCCATAAGCAAGTAGTTATCCTTATTGAGATGGAAATACTTTTTGATTTCAATATTGGAAAAATCATGCCAAGTTGTGGTGATTTTTGGACTTATGTTTCTAGCATAAGTAATCTTGATAATCATAGGAAGTGCATATTGAATGGTCATGATTGTTGTGATCATTATGAGACATGGAGGTCTCGGATTTCCATCAAGAAGGAACACCATGAAGAGGATCTTAAAGAATCATCTCAAGGTTCAAGTGTGCCAAGGATTGAGGAGGAGAGACCTTCTCAAGTTGTGATTCCAAAAAGAAACTCAAGAATTATGGTTGATTCCATGTGTCACATTTCAAGGGAAAGATGAGCATATCTCATGTGGTATACATCTCATACTTACTTCTCTTATGTCATTTGATAAATCAATTTGCTTTAGTGAGATCATTGTATCTCAAAATTGGAGTAAAACCATACTAGTTGAGTATGAAGTCTCTCTTGAGAACATAGATGATGTTCTTAAAAGGTTAAAATTGATTTTAAATCAATTAGAAAGCAAATGGTTATTTCATCTCTTGAGTCATGCAAGAGCAAAAGTAATTTGTTCACTCATAGTTTGAAAATTTGTATTGAGGCAAATTGTAAACTCTTTATGAGAGTAAGTGAATCATCTTCTAAAGACACTTATCTCCATAATGAAGTATTTAGCCTCATTGGATCAGAGATTAGCATGGTAAACAAGCGTGAAGATATGATGCAAACACTTTGTTATTATAGCATGCATAGTCTTGCCAATTTGGATGAGTCTAATTCTCTAGATCGTGGTAGCATGATGTTAGATCTTTGTGATCCTAATAAATCAAGAAGAAATACTTATTTTCTCATGAAGGAGCATGCACATGAAGAAGGAGCAAGCCTCAAAGTCAAGCATCTACATGAAATTTGGAAGGAATCAATTTTGGACGTGCTAGGATGGTGCAAAGCTCTCAAGCTCATCAAAGATGTCAACATCAAAGAAGCACTATCATGGATATGGTGATTTCAGATCAACATCAAGCTCATTGGCTGATCTTCACACCTTTTGAACCAGCAAAGACCAATTCAGCCCATGGAGTCAAGTTCAAGATCATCACGTTTTCCATCAAGCTAGATTTACCAAGCTAGATTTTTGAGGAGTGTGAAAAATGCAAAAATAAGCTTGGTAGAGGCCAAAAATCTTGTATATAGATAAACACACATGTGTGGAGCCTGTTCCCACGTGTGAAAATAGTGTACTTGTCATGTACCATAATCATATATGTTTCACATATGATTTAATTCAAGTTCTAGTGGCTAAAAAGGCCAAAAACTAGTTTTCTAGACATATGACACATGGCATCAATCTATTGATTGCATGAGCCACATCCTTTGGTTAGGTGTCATATCCCATGTGTAGAGGACAGCTCACATGTGTGTAATAAGCTGAAGTAGGCGAATTTTGACTTCTAGAAGATTTCCAAGTAGATCTCCATATAGAAGGAAAATGGACCAAAAGTGCTCAAAATAGAAGGTTTTGTCCAAGTGTCAGTTTTGCATGATGAATCATCATATGACAAAGCACCTTCACACATGTGGGATTAGAGGAATGATCAGTACCATGAGCTCCCACTTATTGTATATATAGAGCCACATTTGGCCATAATCAATGTGAGACACCAATCTTGGTTTTGGAAGCAATTTTGAGTGATTCTCTCCATTTGTCTACATTTGTTTTGATTGTTTTGAGGTGCTATCAATGTGTACTTGATTTTCAGGTTGGAGTCCGTACTCAGACAGGGTTTCACACATGGGAAACCAGAAAGTACACCTACCTTCAATTAATGATTGTTCTTGTTAGGATTTTGTGTCTAGAATTGATCTAGATTGATCTTAATCTCAAGTAGATTGATAGATCAAGTAATCTGACAACCAATCCCTCTTGAGGATCAGATTAAGATCCACTCTTGGTCCTTTTTGTACTTTTTCCACAAAAACCACCACCATTCGATGGTGACATGCTTGTCATGGATGCATGGTGGCCTATACGCTCATTTGAATCATTACTGGTGATTACGAATGGGGACTCTAATTAGCCCAAATTTAATTAAATTTGAGACTCGTTAAGGCTCTTAATCTTCGACTTTTAAGCGATATAGTTCATGATATCAAATCTAGAAAAGAAAATCGGATGTAGACTTGGGTTATTCTTTTGAGAAAGAAAAAAATAGAGCACTTGAATCACTTATTTTTCCATCATGTCAACCCATCATATTGTACTAGCTAAAACATTTAATGAGATCTTTAGTGGATTAATACACTTGGAACAAATGTTTGTATTTGAAATTACTTTTTTTTTTTTTGCAAGGCACAATGATGACTACTAGCTATAAGTCTTCATGCTCGTTACAAGGGTTGAAGTCGAAGCCACTCATATTTTCAAGAGTTAAACTTGAACCAATGCTTAACTATAAATCATAACATACACATTGGTGGCTTACATTACATGCCTGTTTCTTAAAGATAATGATAGAAAAAAAAATGCATTATTATATCTTCATAGTATATTCTAATGTTTGCAATCTTCTATTGTGGGATTCATAAATGTCTTTGAACTCATTTTTATTATAACTATGTTCAAGTCAAAGTTCAATGACAACAATTAAGTCATACATAATATAAAGAATTTGATGATGTGTATATTATTAGACAAATTAGAGAAATCGGCTAATTGAACGAGAGTGCAACGTAAAAAAGTCTCAACTCAAGCCAAGCCTTAATCGTGATTCGTAAAATAAATATTAGTGGATTAATGTGCATGCCTGATGTTTCATGTTGAAAAAAAGAGTGCAAAATTATATTGTCACAACGTAATTGTGTTTAAAGTGTTTAATGATTGGATTCACGAAATGTCTATCTTGAATTTTTGTTTCATCTAAGTTATATTTGAGTCAACTCTTAATGAAAATAATTAAGTCATACCAATGAAAATTTTGACAATGTGCAAACAATGACAATGTCTTTGGATTCTTTAGTAACTATTCACAAAGCACATCAAGGTTGAGTGTCAAATGAAACATTGTCTGGGATGACTACTAGATTCAATCCTCCAAGTCTAACTCAAAATGAAATAAGGATACTTTGTCTTTGCATATTAAGCAATGTTTTAGTTTCTACATACCTTGCAATCAAGTACACCATGTGTGTGTGTGTGTGTGTGTGTGTGTGTCCGCATGCGCGCACGCATGCACATGCATATGTGCGACATTGCATCAGTATGTACATGCAACGTGGGAAGGTGAGAGATAATAGCATTGAACCATGCCATAATAAGCTATGTGACAACAATAACATTGCTCAATTCTAATTGTTTAAGTCTATATAATTGTCAAGGCTCTTTAGAATAAACTAGATAGCACAAACATGAAAGAGGTCATATATAGCACGATCCAACCAATCCAAACAAAGATGTAGACATTGTCGAGACACTCACTCCAGGGATTATCGTAAAAAATATTCAAATGAAATGGGCTTAAGGGAACCAACATTTAAAATGGATAGTTTTTCATCAAGAAACTTCTTTGTGTACAGTTCATTTCCAAAGGGCAAAATAGTTTTGGGCCTAACTTTGGCTAGAAGGCACCTTTTTTTGGGCGTTCTTGGGCCAAATTGACCCCTGAAACTGGCTGCTTAGAGCCAGTAGACTGAGTGATGTCACCGAGTAGGAAGAAACACGTTTTGGAGAGTTTTCATCACCATTCCATCGAGCGAAGTGCGGGTGATGGGCTACATTTGCCATTTGGGTACTGTAGGGCATTATCGCTTAGAAAGCATTATGGCTTACTTCTGACAGGGTAACAAGATGTTTGGAATTGGTAATAGCGGAATGGGGGTGAATGATAGCAAAATTTTGTGGAGAAGCAAGTCTTGGCAACGGAAGTGCAGTTTGTCATTGTGACTAGTCATCATTGGCGACAATTTTGAGAGGGCAAAAAATCACAAGTGAGAGGTAGGCATGGTATGCCAGCTATAGGTGAAAAAAATTCTCGTGCTCAGGTTCAAATTTTGGAGTTAGTCAGGTGACAGTTGGGGGGATGCTCTCACAGACATGATCGGTAGTGGCAGTGTTGAGTCGAGTGATAGCTGCATTGACACACACATCTATGACCTGGGAATTTCTTGTTCAAAGGGAAATGTGGACTAGATTTGGATATGCACACATTTTGGTGGTCATGGTTGATTGAAGTATGAAGTGGTGCCAGTTGGAAGGCATTGGGCAGGATAGCGGACTTGCATTGGATGAACTGTGTGTGGGACACATGGAAGATGAAGAACAGGTCAATAATCACACTTTGGAGACTCGTGGCGAGTGGTAGTGTGATGATTTGCGAAATTTGTAGTTGGTAAGTCCTTTGAAATCAAGTCATTGTAGTTGTGAAGTAGTGTGTTAGGTTTGTCATCGATGAAATACACTTCAACTGCCAGTTTGAAAAAGTCAAGTCAATTTGTCGTATCAGTATTGCATCAGACATGCAGATTTTAGTGATAGAAAAGTGCAAATCATTTGGTTTGGGCCATGGAAGATCTCACAGGTTCACTTGGAGGGATATTGGCATGCCACATCATTTGAGGGACTTGATGATGGCTTTGGAGTTCACATCTCAATGTATTGTCAGGGAATGGTTTGGAATCCTTCATAAGAGCAACTTGGAGCTAGCTTCCAGGGGGCACTACAAGGTAGATGCTCATATGTTCGTGATCATGGATGACATTGGGATACTTGATAGGGATAGGACTACTAAATGACATGATGATCATTAGGGGCAACTATTTTCAGATTGGACTTGAGTATTTAGATGAGACATGACATACACAAATGATTTATGATGGAATCTAAAAACACTGCAAACGCATATGGGCAAAGCGTGAAGCTTTGAGGGCCAGCTCTAGGATGGAGAGCTGATGGGACATCGCACAATTGGGTGTGATTGGGACAAACACTGTGGTGAGTCTTTTTCTAGAGATCTACTGGAGGGGACACTGATGACAAGGACTTTATTTGTGCTCATTTTGGAGTACAGGATGGCATTACAGTAGGAGGCCAATCATTGGCATTGACATCGATGGGGAGACATCTACCATCATGGGCATGGATAAGTTGTTCATAGCTTTCATGCATTTGGCTATATTTGTAGGAGTCTAGGATTGGTACAAGTGTTGAAACTTGTTTGGTTTGGATTCACAGGTGGTGAAATCAAAGAGAAAGCCATATATCTTAGTATGATTAGGGAGACATTAGTCTCGGGATGAGCAGTGACTCAGGGATAGACTTGTGTTGGCATGATGTCCGGTGGCACATAGCCAGGGAGAGTGAGTAGATGCTAGGAGCCAAGAGGAGCAGGTGATGCTTTGGTGTTTGGCTTGTCTAGCAGGATAGTGATCAGGAGTGAAGATATCAGGTGAGCATAGTATGTGGATGATGAGTCAATTGGTGGCACTCATGGAGATTGTTACATACCTATGTAACTAGCAATACTTCAGTGACCCCTATATGTCCATTTAGTGTTGGGGGCTAAATGGCAAGTTACCCTTGGATAAGGGGTACCCTTAGGATTAAGGGTAGGTGTCTTTGGATAAGGGCAGTCAACTGACTATACCTTGGTCAGAGATATGGAATCAAGTTATTCTTGGATAAGGGGTACCCTTAGGATTATGGGTATGTGTCTTTAGATTAAGGCACTGGTGTCCTTGTATAAGGGCAAGTAGGTGTCTATGCCTTGGTCGGAGGTATAGAACCTAGTGAGGTATTAGAAAGTCATTACCATGGGTGTTTTGGCTATTTTTCTAAACCTTGGGCCTCAACCTTGAACCATATCACTTTATTGGTCTTGGACCAAAGTATACAGGCACAACTTGGGCAATGGGACCTAGTAGGAGGGCGCACTTCCAAGGTGTCCATTGAGCTCCCAACTCCCACAAGAAAGGCATTCAAAGAGTCATAGGTTATGTGTGTTTTGATCAAAACTAGTGTTTTTTTTGCATAAATGAAGTATTTAAACTTCTAATTTTCATTTTGAAGTTCTATTTTTCAGAGAGGCTGAGGTAAGTAGGCATTTACATGATTACCTGAAGAAGGGGTGAGTACAACCTAGTAAGTCTCTTTGGGCATCACCAGTGGTTCTGGTTGCCAAGAAGGATGGGACTATAAGGTTTTGCATCGATGATAAGAAATTGAACGAGGTAACCGTTAAGAATAGATATCCATTGTTGCGGATGGATGACCTAATAGATTATCATGGTGGTGCTAAGTACTTTACCAAGATAGATCTAAGATTGGGATACCATCAGATACACATTAGGGCAGAAGATATACCAAAAACGGGTTTTTGAACTCGCTTTGGACACTACGAATTTTTGGTGTTGCCTCTTGGTCTAACCAATGCACCGACAACTTTCCAACAGATGATGAACGATTTGTTCAGGCCATATTTGGGAAGATTCATAGTGGTGTTCTTAGATGATATCCTAGTGTTCAGTAAGACTTTGGCGGAACATAAAGAGCATCTGAGGATTGTCTTGGACATCCTAAGAAGGGAAAAGCTCTTTGCCAAAGAGTCTAAGTGTGACTTTTTTGCTAAGAAATTGTCCTCCTTGGGGCATAAGATTTCCGAACGAGGAGTGGAGATCAAGGCCAATTGTATCTAGAGGGTTATTGAATGCCCTATTCTTACCACATTTATAGAAATCAAGTCTTTCTTGGGATTTCTAGGATTTTTCCGTCGGCATATTCCCCAATTTGCTCGATTGGCATTTCCTCTTACCCAGGCCTTGAAAGGCTATAAGAAGCTAAGCCGGAGGGATAAGAGTCCACTAGTGGAGTGGACGAAGGATATGAATAATTTTTTTGAGTTGCTTAAGAAAAGTGTCACTTCAGCACCAATACTAATCACTGGTGATCCTAATAAGGCTTTTATGGTTAGGACTGATGCGAGTGATTATGCTATTGGAGTTGTTTTGATGTAGTTTGGACATCTTGTTGCTTATGAAAGCAAGAAACTCAATCCTGCTCAATCTAGGTATTGTACCTACGAGAAGGAATTGTTTGCAATTGTTCATGCCTTGAAAATTTGACGACATTATTTGTATGGAGCCAGATTTGAGATTTTGATGGATCATTAGACTCTTCGATATTTCTGTAATGCTACAGTTTTAAAGGGGAGGCAAGCTAGATGGGCTCATTTGATGCAAATCTTTGATTTTTTTATACGTTATTGTAAAGGAAGTCAAAATACTCTAGCGGATGCTTTGAGTCATTTACTGGTTATTAATCAATTATGCTTTATTGTTATAGAACTGAGGTTGTTTCAGTCTCTCCAAGGACTATATGAGTCCGATCTTTTTTTCTGAAAGTATTGACAACAAGTACTTTCTGAGATCAATTCAGATATGCAAGATTTCTCGAATCAGGAAAAGACTAAAATGGATTTTGCTATTTGAAACATGATTTTGTTTTGTAAGGCCTTTTACTTCATTAAGCTAATTTCGTTCAATCAATAAATGGCAGATTAGAACAATTCAAAACTTTCACATACCACTTAAAATATTTACAAAACTAAAATTTTTTGAATTCCATTTGACATGGACCAAACTGTGAAAATCGATTACAAGAATCGACCTTTCAGTTTCACAGGTTCCATTCCATTCCAAACTTATTTTGAAATGTTCAGCATGCATCAGACTTGACATGCATTGATTTTTCCAAAAAATAATTTTTTTTTTCGCAAACTACCTAGTAATTGGGAAATCAACTTCATACAGGTTGATCCAAACATTTTCAACATTGGAAAAGCACTCTATTGCTTCACATGCATGCATGCAATCATAGCAATTCAGAAAATTTTCAAATCTTACTCTAAAGTTTGCCACCCCATAACTTCTGCTACAGCAGTCCGATTTGGTCGTTGTAAAACACAATACAGAGGGATAAGAGGTTAGCAAGACACTTGCCATGTCATACTTCCACGTAGGTTTCACACGTGCGATCTGTAACAATATGAAATTTTAGTAAGAGGGCGCACTTTTACAAGGGGATATTGTCAAAAAAAATCCAACTCCAGTCCAATATGCATCCAATCAAAGATTGCAAGAACTCTTCTAAGGTCCATTAAAGAGGCATAGTCTAGCAAGCAATCATAAGCTCAGATCATGCAAAATTTGCATTTATGGAGTCCTCCAACAAGCAAAAGTTCAAGATATTGGTGCCTAAGCCCCCCCAACTCCAAATTGGGTGCATGATGGCTCAAATCAGAGGCAATCCATCATACCTTTTAGCTTGTAAAAAGATCCAATGTATTTAGCCAAACCATCCTCATCAATAGTAATATTTCCTTGCTTGTCACCTTGACTCTTCTTCTTGTAGCACTCACTTGCAAAGTGTCCTTTGATGCCACAATAGAAGCACTTGGGCTTTGATCTATCCTTATTTTTGGCAGTTGAAGAAGCATCCACTTGATCTTGCCCTTTAGACCACTTACTTTTGGTTTTGCCCTTGAATTTTCCCTTTGTGAACATAGCCTCCCCTTGAAGTGTTGATGCAGATCCACTTCTTGCTTGAAGCCTATATTCTTCATTGATCAAGGTCTCTTGAAGATCCATCAAACTTGGCAAAGTCTTTTGAATAGCAATACTTTGAAAAATATTATCATGACCATCCAACAATCCATTAAGAATCACTTGAACAAGCTCTCCTTCCTTAATGCTTTCATCAATGCAAGCCAACTCATCATTCAATGCTTTCATCCTCAAAACAAAAGTACTTGGACTTTCTTCATTCTTTTGCAAACAAGAAAAAATTTGCCTTCTTAGAGTCAACACTCTAGAAGTAGACTTGGATTCATAAAGCTTCTTCAATGAATCCCAAGCATCCTTAGATGAAGTACACTTACCAACTTCCTTAATTAGCTCATTGGTAACATATATCTTGATAATGCGTAGAGCCCTTTTGGCCCTCTTATCATACCTCATTTGATCTTGTTGTGTTGCTGGTCTGTCCTCCAAACCTACAATAATATCCAAAACATCATTCATTTCAAGAAGTGATTCCATCCTCACTTTCCACAATGAATAGTTACTTGAGGTAAGCCTATCATTGGCTTCCAACATGACTCAATTGAGCTTTCCATGTAGCAATGACTTGATCTTCTATTTTCAAACTGTTTCAATGCACAAAGCACTCCTTTGAACAACAACAAATGTTTTCAAAAGAAATCACAAAGATTTGAAATTATCTCAAAAATTCTCTTCTAGAACTTATACCAAGCAAATCAACACATAGAATCATGGAATCTTGATCAACCTATAATCTATCCTCAATCTAATGACTTTTGCCACTTCCTAAGATTAAAACACACTCAAATGAAGTCCAGCAACCTCACTATCTAGAGATCCAATCAAAATTAGGGTTTCGACACAATCACAAAAAATTGAATATTCCAAATCTACATGCAAATGCTAAAACTTTGATATGCAATCTATTAGACACCAAATCCAGTATGTGAATTCAAAAATCAGAATTGATCAAGTTTACAGACCTATATAGGATTTTGATCTACAAAAGATCCAATCTATGAAAGCAAAAAACTCGATTTTGGTGTAGAATCCTCTCTAGCATACTCTAGCCTTGATATCTTCAGCAAATCATTGATAGATATGATTTCCTCCTTCATAACCTGAAACACAAGTTCTGATACCATGTGAAGGATTTCAGATCATTGACGATCCAATCCACAAAAAGATCTTGGGTTACAAAAGAAGTTACTCTACCAATCTAACCAATGTAGAAAAATCAACATCTACACACAAATTGAGATGCAAACTCTAATAGAACTTGATCAAACATGAATCAAATGATAAAGTACTATTGTTTTCCGTACAAAACTAGCAAGCTATTGTATTTCACACGTGTGGATCCAAAAATAGCAAATATAAATCATTCTACACATAGAATTGCATGCAATCGCAAGTATAGTGCACCAATGGATAGTAGAACCCAAGAGAACAATGTATAAGCATGAAATGAGATAGAGAAGAGAGAAGATATGTCTCTCCATGAGTTACATCCTTCTAAAGCAGGTCCAAACCCTATTTGGCCACTTGGCTTTCCCACCAAAATGCTAACCCTACTATTTAGTCACAAAGCTGAATTTAAACTTTTGGACTAAGTCAAGTTTAAGTATGAACTTTAGATAGTTTGTTGTTGAAGGGCCTGCTAACAGAGAATTAGTTCAAATCTACTTATGTTTTGATTTGATTTCAATTCTATCAATTTATTTTGAGTAGATCTTGATCAAATTGTCAATTCTATGTGTAGAATTGGCTACAAATGCAAGATTGATTTTTGTGCATCTTCGTGCCTAGATCTATGTTTAGGATCAATTTGGATTTGAAAATATGTGTAAGCAAAATTTGAAACATTTAACTTTTTGGTGCTATGAGTTTACTCGAATTAACCCTATAAACCATAGTTTGAAGAGGCATTTACATTAAAGCTACATCGATTTACTCATTTTAATTTTGCATAGTCTTTTGTCATATTCCTTTTGAATCTGGTTGGGCCTCTTTAGGTAATAATGAGTTGGGAGGGTAGGCCTCAACATCCAATAGCATTTCTACAGGTTGCCCGACAAAAGTTTTCTAGCTATTTATATTTGAGAAAAGCTACGTTACGTAGAAGCATGATATCAAGGATTCCATTGGTCCACATGGCAACAAAAATGAGAAAAAAATAAAAAGACATCTTTTTCAAAGGCCCTCTTCGGGCTCTAATTGTCTCTAATAAAAGATTCAAATCAGCCTGTGTGAGTGCTTCTTCGAGTATGGTTGGCTCATGTGAAAGATGGTGAGCATACCCATCTAAGAATCTTGTGAAATTGTAAAAGTAATCTATCCTAAGGTTTGGGGGTCCTCTATAAAAACCACTCATTATCCACTTGTAATTAAGTGATTAGGCCAAATTTAGAGTTGGATTAGCTCATGATAGTATAGGTAGTTTACACTTGGCTTGATGGTAGAGGTCTATTAACATTGCACCTCTTGATTTCATTTGTCAATTTGGACTTGATAACCATACATAAGCATGAAAGGGCTGAATCTGGTCGCTAAATGTTTTTCATGCCAATACAAATCGATGATCGAGGTTGATAACCATACATAAGCATGAAAGGGCTGAATCTGGTCGCTGAATGTTTTGCACTATTATATGCAAATTCCACCAGTGGTATACTACCGATGGCCCACCTATGCTCACAACATATCCTCCATCGTCTGATTGATCCTTTCCGTTTGATCGTCTGATTCCAGATAATCTGTAGAACTCATACTTAAAGTCGTTTTCAACTTTTCAAATATTGCTTGCCAAAAACTCTTAGTGAATTTTGGGTCACGGTCACAGACAATATCACAAGGCAGCCCGTACAGTTGAAAAAACTTCTCAACAAACAATTGAGCTAGTTTAGGAGCTTTAACAGTAGTTTTTGTTGGGATAAATTGAGCAAACTTCATAAATCTGTCTACAATGACCCAAACCGACAAATTGTGGCCCTTCCCTGTATGTGGAAGCCCGACCACAAAATCCATAGATATACTTTCCCACTTTTCGGTAGGAATATCTGAAGGATGTATTAGACCACTAGCTTTTAGCCTCTCTGCTTTATTTAACTGGCACTTAGCACATTTAAGTATATAGGCCTCTACTTGACTTTTCATCGTAGGCCACCAAAATTTTCGTCGACCTAAGTCAAGTGTTCTTTGTATACCCGAATGTCCTGCGCATGGACTATCATGATGACACTTGAGGGTACGATACCTATGCCTACCTACTTACAATTTTTTCAAAAATTAAGTCAAGCACTTAATGAAATGAACAATCGAAACAATGTGAGAGTTCAGCAGTTGGAAGTACTGTTTTGGTCTTTGCCAAATTTGGGATTTCAGCTAGAACCTTTTTCGAGGGAGAAGAAAGAGAAGAAGCCAGAGGTGGTAGATGACTGGTTAACCAAGTGAACCGATTCTTTCAATCTACATGCAATTCCATAAGAGAAAAAGATTGAGAGCGTAGCTCTATTCTTCTGAGGAAAGGCTTCATTGCGGTGGCGTGATTTGCAGCCCAAACCCACCGGATGGGAAGAATTCATGGAAGTATTCAGAAAATCATTTGTGGTTGCGGACGATTCAGACTTTTACCAAATATTTTTCAGTTGCAAAATGGGTACGCGGAGCTTAGACTCTTACATGCAACAATTTATGGATTTGTGGAACAAAGTTCCATCATTCGATGCAAAACTAGCACTCTAGCAGTTTATCCTTGGTCTTCCAACTGATTATCAAAATGAATGTAAGTGAAATGTGCTTCAAAATTTGAGGACGTCATACGAGTAGTGAAAGCTTATGATTCCATGGTTGTGGCATCCAAGAAGTAGTTACAGACTAATCCATCCCGAAGAAGGAGAAAAAATGAGTTTGTGACAAGGCTAGGAAGGCAAATGTGTTTTTTTTTCTACAATAAGCATGGACATGTTATGAAGTTTTGCCTGGAGCAAAAGAAACCCGTAGCTCAAGTAATTGAGATGCCAGGTAAAATAACATCTAAAATTGAAAATTAATAAGGTTAATTGTGAGTTTGAATGTTAATTCAGTACTACTTCATTCTTGCCTAATGAATTATTTCGTTTGAAAGGCACCGTTAAAGGATATGAAGTGAGTATGTTGATGGATAGTGGTTAACTCATAATTTCATTAAGTCTCGTCTTGTGCAGAAACTCAGCTTGGAAACTAAAGCCAATGATCATAGCTATAAAGTATATCTAGCTTCAAGTGCGGAGTTGGAGACTTGGGATGTCAAAGTTCCAAAGCTCCCAGTTTGGATTCAAGATTATAGAGAGTTAATTGATTTTCATGTTTGAGATTTAGCACGTACGGATATAATTCTAGTGTATGAATGGTTATTCAATAAATCTCTTGAAATTGATTTTGAAATGCATGTGCTCTCATTTTAGGAGGATAATGAAGTAATTATTCTGATGAATTCAAAGGTGTTTTTCCAACTGAATAGCCTCATGGAATACCACTGTCTAGGTCGGTAGACCACATAATTGAGTTAATTCCAGGTAGTCACCCTATGTCTAGACAACCATACATGTTTTCTTAGAAAGAAGAGATATATATTACTAATCAAATTGAAAATTATCTTAAGATGGGTCACATTCAACCTAGTGTGCTCATGTTCTTCTGAAAGCGAAGAAAGATGGAGGCTTTCGGATGTGCATGGATTACAAGGGGTTGAATACTATTAAGAATAAATATACATTGCCCCGAATGGATGATTTGGTGGATCGACTAATTGGAGCTAAATACTTCACAAAATAGATCTCAGGACTGGGTAGCATCAGATTAGAATTCATCTGAATGATGTGCAAAAAACTGGGTTTTAGACGAGATTCAGTCATAATGAATTTCTCGTGCTTCCTTTTGGATTGATGAATGCACCTGCGACATTTCAACAGATGATGATGAACGATATTTTTCATCCATATTTGGGTCAATTCATAGTTGTATTTTTAGATTATATTCTCATCTACAGTAGAACTCTTATCTTAAGACCATCTTGAGAATTCTCCGAAAAGAAAAATTATTTGTTAAAGAATCTATTGTGAATTCTTTAAGCATGAGTCAGTGTACCTCGATCATAAGATTACTTCAGATGGGTTGAAGATAGATGAGAGTAAGGTCAAGACAATGCTTGAGTGGCCGATATTGAAGACGATTAGAGAAGTTAAATCTTTTCTCGGTTTTACTATTTTCTTTCGTAAGTCAATTGAGGATTATGCAAAGGTAGCAGTGCCTCTTAATAATCTAACAAAAGGCAGAGTTAATAAGAAAAAGAAGAGAGGTCAACCTAGTCGACCTATTGAGTGGAATGAAGAACTGAATCAATCTTTTGAGAAACTCAAACATATGGTTGCTTGAACTCCTATTTTACAGATCGCAAATCCAGATTTATCTTATGTTATACAAACTTACGCAAGTGATTCAGCAATAGGAGCGGTTATTTTACAAAATGATAGGCCGATAGCGTTTGAAAGCAAGAAACTCACCGGACCTCAGTTGCATTATACGACTCAGAAGAAGGATCTATTTGTTATGATACATGCAGTTAAAACCTGGAGGCATTACCTTTATGGTAGTCAATTTATAGTGTATACAGATTACCAGCCTCTAAAGTACTTCGCAATCAACATGATCTGAGAGGTCGTAAAGCTCGCTAGGTTGAGCTTATGCAGGAATTTAATCATGAGATCCGATATGTTAAGGGCGTCTCTAACCAGGTTGTGGACTCTCTTAGATTCTCATTTTGGTCGCATTTGGAAAATGTTCAAGACTGAAAAAAATGAGAAATGAATAGAGATTAAGTCATAGGGATCTTAGGTTCCTAAGAAAGATAAGAAGATAATGGAACAATTCTCCATTTGAGGTGGTTTGCTATTTTGGAATGGGGAAGTTTGTGTACCAACAGATGATGAAATAATGAAGATAATTCTTTATGAATGTCATGACATACCTTGTGCAAGTCATCCAGGTATACACAAGAATTCGGACTTGGTCATAAGAGAGTTTTATTGGCCAAGACTCAAACCATTTGTCGAGTCTTATGTGGTTAAATATAAACCTTGTCAACTAGCCAAATCGGAACGCTTAAAGGCTAGAGGGTTGCTACACCCTTAGAAATGATGGGAAAGCATATCTATGGAATTTGTAGTTAGACTTCCCAAAATCCAACGTCAGAATGATCCTATTTCACGTCAATTACAAAGGCTTATGATCTAGTCCAGATCTTTGTAGAAAGATTATTCAGGCTTTATGGATTTCCAAGTGATATTGTTAGTGATAGAGATCCTAAGTTTACAGAACACTTTTGGTCAACTATATTCCTTAAGCTAGAAACCTCACTTAGTTAGTTCTACTTATCATTTTAGAATCTGATGATCAGATGGAAAGGAATAATTAGGCTATGGAGGATATGTCGAGGACTTATGTGTCTCACAGACAGTCTCAGTGGGAGGATTACATTCATTTAATTGAGTTTGCTTACAATAGTACTAAACATTCTGCTACAGGTTATAGTCCATTTATGCTTATGTATGGTTTTCAATCTAGATCTTTAGTGAATGTGCAGACGATGTCTGTTAAGATCCAAAAAGTTGAGGATTTTCTGTATGATATGCAAGAAATGTTGCAAGTGACACGTGATAGTATCCGTAGTGCTCAGGATAGAGCTAAGCATTATGCCAATCTTAAGTGGTCTCCTAGAGATTTTAAAGTTGATGACTGGATATATCTTAGAATTCCAAAATATTCTAAGACTATGTATACGGGTAAGCATTACAAGTTGTCTACCAGATATTGTGGACCGTTTCAGATTATAAAAAAAATTGGTTCTTTAGCTTATGAACTTGATCTTCAGGATAAGTCGACTACTCGTGTAAGCTGGTTAAGATTAAGTTTACATATGAAAGTGACATAGTTGGGATCTTACTCATTTGGAGGATTTATCGCTTAGTGTACCTTTGGAACCTGAAAGAGTACTTAGGACCAGAGATAAACAACTGAGACATCGTTCTATCTATGATTGCTTGATTAGGTAGAAGGTCGGACTGAGGATGATGATTCATGGGAAAGACTTGAAAGCATAAAAAAAAAAAAACTTTCCTAGTTTTCACTTTTGAGGACAAAAGTAGCTCAAAGGAGGAAGAATGTTACGTCCATGTCCAATATGTGGGATTCAGAATAATTCTTGACATGGATAGCCGGTACTCCAGTGTATAAGGTTATTAGTTGAATCACGTCATTCCGGGCTTGGCCAGTAATGTAATTAATAATCTTATGAGCACCTAGTCCTCTAATTGGACCTATGGAGCTCGTGCATGGTGATTGATAGCTTTTATGCAAGAATAGGAGGTCAAATGCTTTTGATAGGATTGGAGGGATCCTAGAGAGAATATTATCTAGCTTTTGGAGAGTATTTATGTTGTAGGACCTCGTCCATCTCCTCATGTAAATTTTGATTTTAGAAATCAGGATCTCCTCCTCTTTTGCATTTAGTCACCTTGGTTGGGGGTGAAGTGGCTAGGGTTTTGACTAGCCATTTCATGTTGGTTGTGTAGTTTTGCTCCACAGGTGTCCTTTTGGTTGCATGTAACAGAATTTAAGGAGATCTTCACTTGGCGATCGTAATAGCTATCATGTAAAATTATCTTAACAAGTAGTTTTTTCTTGTTTGCATTTAGTATTTAGATTCTAGTACCGTAGCTAGATCTAGAGTTCTAAAATTGAGTGACCTTCATACTTCTTGAGAGGTGGTTTCTCCAATCATTAAATCCCTTGTCTACATTTACAAGCCATCTCTCTCTCTCTCTCTCTCTCTCTCTCTCTCTCTCTCTCTCTCTCTCTCTCTCTCTCTCTCTCTCTCTCTCTCTCTCTCTCTCTCTCTCTCTCTCTCTCTCTCTCTCTCTCTCTCTCTCTCTCTCTCTCTCTCTCTCTCTCTCTCTCTCTCTCTCTCTCTCTCTCTCTCTCTCTCTCTCTCTCTCTCTCCATCAATTGGCAAAAGATTCATACTGTAAGTGCTTCTTCATTCAACATTTTACTACAGTGGCTCGCTCTCTTCATGCTTGTAGTTGCTTTCGTAAGATTACTCTCAGATATGGCTAAGTTTACTCATCGAAGGATGTTTTGTATCAACTTTTTATGATGGAATCTTCGTTATCAATTTTTATACAACATTCAAATATGAATCTTCGTTATCCAACTTTGTTTTCTAAAAACAACTAAAGTAAAAGATACTACATCCATAAAGCTGATCGACTAAATGACTCTTTAAGAAACCCCTGTCAAAAACTTACAATGGGGACTCCAATAAAACGGTCTTAGACAGCATGGATATGCGTAAGATACGTAGTTTCTACGAAAAGGTTAGAATGGCACGGATCTGTTCTAATACCTTGTAGAAACCTTGGGAATCTCTCACTTATAATTAATTATGTCTATCCAAAGTAATGTCCTTATACCATGGTTGATATATGATTTTTGTATGGCATGATTTTGCACAGAAACAATCATACAATCACTCATGGAAAATCTTAAACTTACCATAATAAGTGCTACTTTAGACTTCTTGTGCGACACAACTGGAAAGCATGGATATGCTCAAGAGTATGGACAACAGTGCGTGACATACCTTGCTCTGCAAGGGTCACTTGGGTTAGCATGGCATGGATTTGCCCTAATACCAGCACACGTGTCCACACCAAGTCTATTGGCTAAGCAAATTAAAAACGGTTAAAGCTTTTTATACTCTTTATATTACTAAAAATGAACTGATATGGACCAACCGCCCGTAAGCTTATCAGCATGGCACTCGTCCTGATACGGTGTTATAACGGCTTGCCCTATCACCAAAGCACTGTTTGATTGGGAAGACTGGACTATGTTTAAAAATGCTATGCAAAGCTGTTAAGTAGTATAACTTCTTTTGGACATGAATAACAACTGACGCTCAGATGACACCTGTCTTTCTCACTAAACTAACTTGTGCGATTGTGTTTTGTGGGATGGTGGCAGGTATCAGCTGGACGTCTTGAGAGTGGTTATGCTTTATGACACTTTTTAGTACTGTATTTTACTTTTCAGCTATATTTTACCTTGTTGGATTATGAGTAAAGGCTTCAAAAGTTTTCAGTCTTGCTTTGTCAAGAGGAACTAAGTGCAGTCTTGTATATCTCTCTCTCATATAGAGTTGTTAGAGCAATTATGGAGAGGGCATTAAAGGATTCAAAATCAGGCCCATTTCACACTACATGCCTAGCAAGTCCAAAATTTAAAGTAGAGCTCTCCGATTAATCTAGGAGAAAAAATGGGCCTCCTATTCTTTCACATTAACATGCACTTGCCATTATGTGGCAGATGACATGGCAGGGACACACTGCCACGTAGGGGCAACTCAAAGCCATTCTTTGGGCCAAGCAATGTCCCCTGACATATTGGCCTGCATTTTGAAGCCTTTTCTTCCTTTCAATGAAATGCATTTCAATTTTGACCTTTCCAGTTGAAAGGTGATTGCTTGAAAAAAAAAAAACTTATAGCATCCTTCAACCTTTTAACATGAAAAGTTTTTGAGTTTCAAAACACAAGACCTTGAATAAAATGGACCAAGTGTATGTCAAGATTCAAATGGGCCAATCTCATTGTGGCCCTTCATTTAACACTTACCAACTATATGTGAAATAGGGGTGGTCCATTGCCCGTCAACTCAAGCAAAGGGACTTGCCAGTAGTGTGAAACCATCCTTAATAATTGACTTTAGGCTCCTTTGAGAAAAAAAACTCTTAAGTTAGAGATATTGAAGTTTTCAAATGTTACTAATAAACATATTTTTAAAAACAATGGTTCTAAATTCTTATAGACTAACATCATCGTCGTAGGAAGAAATAAAACTCACACATTTATGTGAGTAAGTTTTCTTAGTATTATGGTAACTAAGAAGAATCTCACACATTCGTGCCAATAGGTGACACAAGCATCCTCAACACGGATCATCCAATAATCAACCACAACCCAAGCATGCACGCCCCCGCCCTCTCATCCAATGATTAAGAATATTTTTTTATTTGTGAAAATATCACGATGACAACGTTCAAGCATATGGAATTATTTGATGAAATTAGGGCCCTACTTGCACACTTGATTGTGATTAAGAAGACACCTCCCAACAAGATCATTGTGGTAACAAAGCGTGTCGCAATAGGAGTGAATAAACCTAATGTTGATGTCTACATGTTTAATATGGTGGAAGGTGCCTGTAAGTATAAGCTAAGATTTTGATATCCCTTCTTTTTTTTTATTGAATTTTGAGGAGTTGCATGGTAAGGGCCTAGGGGTCCACTCGTCATCAGCAAATGTTGCTTATGGATAACCTCATGGCCAGACGCCATGTCATATCAATGACACGAGGAGAGGAGAAAGCATGGATTGGGTTTGAAGAGGGTTCTACCTAAAGTGTACCTTTGAAGGGCTGCACTTGAAGGCTGAAGGGTTCTGCACTCTAGTTCAGGGGAGCTTTACAATGGTTGCATGGGATGGGTTTGCAGGGTGGAATGTTTTGAAGGGTGGAATGAAGTGTGTCTGAAGGGTGTGAACTGTGCTTCATGTTGAGGTGGGCCATACTCATAGCACCAGATTTGCCTGCTTTAAATAGATGCGGCTACTGAAATTGCAATTTGCTAGCTGGAGTGCCCTTCCAGGGTCCCTTTTCCTTTCTTTGAAAACCCAACAAACCATCAAACATCAAATGAAAGCCGGTTTTGAAATATGCCCTTCGGATTGTTATTTGAGATATTTTAAAGGCTCTCTAGACATTCTAATTAAAAGGAAAAACATGAATAATAATATCAGGTTAAATGTCATTACATGATAATAAACTTTATCCTGAATAGAAGGTATGCCTTTTAAATCTTTAGCCTCTTCTGAATTGCCCAATTAACCCATTCCATGCATCCCTTGAGCCAGAGAATCAGGACCTCAGGTGCTCAAGAAGAATTGCAAAGCCCATTAATTATTAACCCACAAGTGTTTTCAAATTTTATTGATCAATTTGGCAAGTAGTATGAAATTAACCCTGATATGAAGTCAAAGTTTGGGTTTAAGTAAGGTAATGTTATCCTTTTAGCCCAACTCAATCTTTCAAAACAAGGATATTCACAATTACAGTACCTTCCATAGATGGAGAAGCTTTGTATAAATAATAATAATAAATTGCACAACTTTTCCGTGCAAATGGTTGTGCATATTGACAAATTGTTAATACAATCTTATAAAATAATTTTAAACCTCTACTATTTAGGTCCCCCTCCACAACCGACCTTTCCAGAGTAGAAGTGTCTTATACAAAAGGGTGGGTGTGCAGGGTCTGCCTTCTTTGAGATTACTATTAAAATTAAGCCCAAAAAATTTATAGTGTTTTTTTTTTTCTCTGTCCAAAATTTGAGCATTTTTTCTCACAAAGATATATATATCCTTGGCTGCAGAGGCAAACCTGTGCTTCTCTGTGTTTTCATCTTAATACTCGATTACTTTCCAGCTCTGCCGACAGATAAAGTGCGTTTCTCCTCTGCTGCTGCTACCTCTTTTGGGAGTGGATGAATTTTCCTCTTTTCTTTCCTTCTTCTTTTTCTAGCAGTGCTAGTGCTACGCCTAGTTCAGCACACGAGTCTTATTATTTGATTGTAGCTGTGGAATAGACTCCTGGGTTTTGCTCTTTCTGATCTGATCGTTGCTCTTGTATTTTGTTGCAAGAGTGGAATAGACTGGCTTGTGCTCTTGTTGATCTGATTTTTGCGGTTGTATTTCGTTTTAGACGTGGAATAGCGTGTGTTTTGCTATTGTATTTTGTTGTAGCAGTGGACTAGAGTGTGTTTTGCACTGGTTGATCGTACTGTGTTAGGAGAAGATAACTGAATGGCGTTGACGGATTCATCCTACCCTGTCAGTATCCATGGGAAGCCTGCGCAGCATCATGCGCTTCACTTTGTGCATGAGGAGCCGTCTCGGGTAGTTATGGTGGAATCGGCTGAGGTGTGGCAGGAGATTTTGAAGCGCGCATATGCTCAGGGGACCATTGTGGGTACCTTTGATCGCTGCCCAAAATCCAATCTCCTTAATAAACGAGTAAACTGTGTTGCATCAACTCCTCAAATGCTAATCTGCTGTAGATTTAGTTTCAAGGCATACCCGCACTCTGACGCTTGAGATGTTTGTGACTGTCTGTATGTCATGATCAGATCGCTGTCCACTTCTCAGCCGAATGGTGTGCCCCTTGCAAGTTCATAGCTCCGGCCTTTGATGAGCTTTCTCGCAAGTATCCAGATGTAATATTTCTGGATGTGGACGTGGATGAAGTCAAGGTAAAAGCATCTCATCCCACCTCCATTAAATGATTCCCACCTCCACTAAATGATACTCTCTGATTCTTGGTCTTGGAAAGAGTGCCATCTTCATAAGCACTGGCAAACCTCCTTTTGACTAGGATTCATTCCACACTTTACTGTAATCGCGTGCAATTACCAGTTCTGTTTTTTGAACTCTTTGTGAAAGAAAGAAATTGGTTGTTTGAATTCCAGATTTTTGTGCAAAAAATTGATCTATGCTTTTTCATGTGTTTGTGGCAACGCCAGGAAATTGCTACAAAGATGGATGTCAAAGCCATGCCCACCTTCGTGTTCATAAAAGGAGGAGAGCAAGCAGGCAGATTTGTGGGTGCTAACAAGGAGGAGCTTGAGAAAAGGATCCTTCATTTATCCAACTCTGAAGACTAACAACCCCTTCACTTCCCATACAGCCACTTGTTTTTTACATTTTCAAGTCCAGTAAAAATACTCTTTTTCACATTAAAAGAGCTATGTTTCTAAGCCTGTTCCAGATTGTCTGCATCAAATCTATGCTTAAACATACTGTAGATTTTTTCATATCTATCTCCTCGATCTGCATTAAATTCTGATCAGTAAATTCATTGATGAAATTATTATAGAAACTGAAGGCGTTTTATAGATTATATATTTTTGGGCTACAAACCCCAGAAGCTGCTATTGTTACTGTAAACTGGCAAGATACTCCTCAGCTTCAGTGTAAAGGCCAATAGAGCATACATATCATTTCTTATATGTGACGTTGTTATGGGGATGTAGGGAAATTTGGGAACGAGAATTTTGAGAATTAATATTGACTATTGTTAGATATCTATTTGGCTTCTTCTTTCTTGCAGCAATTGATATACTTTTGAATCAGGAAATGGGGTGAGCTAAATTCATGATGGACCTATGTGACACAGGGGGAGTCAGGCATACACACCTAGCCATTCAAGTTTCACCCTCTATGTGAAGTGTGCGTATGATTGGAATGTGTCAACATGCCAATTTGAGGCTTTTGTAGGGTTTGCAGGTCTCTCCCCCCCCCCCCCCCCCCCCCGGATTAGATGGGCTTAATTAATTGGGTGGTCCCCAATCAACTTGAATTTGGTAGTCCCAAAGAATGTCAATTAATGTGGTCGAAATAGTGATTGAGAATTCAAAGCAAAGAAACTTCCAGCCATATTGTAATCTTCTTGCTTGAAACATTATATACTTTTGTATTCAAAAACTAAGAATTCATCTCCGAACTTTGATAAAACTATGAAAACGAGCAAAATGTGACAAATTCTAGAAAGTGAAGATTCCTCTATGTGTGTTCATTTATTAGTTTATATTTCTCAATTGGTTTAAAGTTGCTCGCACATAAGTCTCATGTTTATTGCTAGTGCCCCACTTCCTCGAATTCAATGCCATATATTATTATTCTTCACCAATTTACCAATCAATATATCCATCCTATTGTTTAAAATAAGTATTCAAGTACAATGTTTTTAATTGGTGCCCCATACAAAGCCAAATGCTCTTGTATGATGTCTATTGAAGACTCAAATTGTTTTCCCCAGTTGGAACTTGGTTAGAGAACACTAGAAAATAATTGATGATGAGACACCTTAAATTAACTATACATAATATGAATGTTATGTCTCAAGCATTATGCAGTGCGTGCTTTTACAACAATGACATGCAAATTCCAAATTGGTCTTAGACCTAGTTGGTGAGCTTGAAGTCAAGACTACAGTTTTAATAGGAGTACATTGTGGCAGGCATCATATACTTAACATTCATACCTATTCAAGGCATTGAAGTTTTTTGGATTGTTGGTATGGTAAAGAAGCTAGCTTGACTTTTAAGATGGTTTGCAAAAATCCTCACTAGATCACCTACGAAAGTTCATTGAAAAGGCACTACCATCCAAAAACTACAAATACCACTATAAGGCATTGGCTTTCAAAGTTGTACGAAATAGCTCAAGCTTATGAATATATTCATTTTCCCGATTTGCTTGACAAACTGCCAAATATTGATGAATATGCATGTCAAGATCATCATGTTTCTTTTCTTAAAACTTTGAAAGTTGTTGCTCGTGTGATTGACCAGCACATGTTTAATTCCTTGAGTATTTGTAGCTATCAAAATCAAAAGTATTGATTTTTGAGATTACAATTTAATAAAAGTGGTATTTTAACCTACAAATAAAAATGATCTTGATTCAAGGTATTTTGATAATATTTTTTGTGAAATATAATCGGCAATGGAATCAAAAAGGTGTTGTGCTCCCTAAACAAATTGGCGGCCCAATTGGGATTCAAAAGTACATTGTTGTCATAATTACAAATGCAGAACCTACTTAATCATCTATCATTCATGCAATTATCAAAATATTCAACAATAGAAAAGATTGTGTAAACTATTGCACCATTAAAAAATAAACAAATAGATACACAATGCCCATCACATTGGGAAATGAAACTGTGAACATGTATCATAATCATATTCCAAAAACACTTCAAAAATTTGGGTGCTATTTATTGCTCACTTTCACACCAGATTCAGAAGATTCAGCCATACAAATCTACTGTTGAATGACATCACTTTTGACGATGTGAAGGCCAATACATTTTGGTTATGCATTAGAATAATTACTCTTTGGAATATTTGGCTTGAAAGGAACATCAGGGAATTTGGGAATGGCGATTTTGTCATCTCCCTCCTTTTAAAGGAGGGCGAAAAACTTTGCTTCTCTGAGCTTTTTTATGTATTTTTGTAAAAAGTCTCTAATCTATGGTTAGTTTTCTTCGAGAAAAAAAAAAATTCGGGTCTTATGCAAGGGAAGTGCTTCCCGTGTGAATTTGGAGACTCATCAAAAAATCTGTCTACAACCGGTGGGATGGGCTGTGCACCCTCAAGTGGGGGTGCAAATTACTCTCACTCAACCATCTATCTACTCGAAATTTATATTCAAAATACACACGCTTTTTTGAAATAACCTCGCTATTTATCCTATTCTTCGTAACAACCATTAACCCGATAACTATGTTTCACTTTTCCCCACAATTGGTTATAAGTTACCTTTAAATTACCACTTACAGTCGCTTCAAATTTCGTAATTCTCCATAGAAACGCTACACTTTGAAATCGTAAGATGTCACTAAAAATCTTAACTATAACTGTGCTATTTTTCACAACATAGCATTAAACACTTCATTACAAATTTGGCTCAAAATCGGCCAAAATGCAATGTGCTCATGCCAACAATAATGTCCCTAACACAAAGTAATAAAGAATTATGTGCTACTTAAGCTATGCAAACGATATATTTTTAAAAGCAAAGATAGAGAAAAGATATCGAGAAATATTTACAAAGGGTGAGATTGTAGCAAAAGAGGATAAAACATAAACATTCACTTTGAAAAATATCGACAATCAATCCTCAAAATGGAGGTTATGTAAAGTTTTTTTGATTGAAAATTTTCTCTTATTTGGATAATTGTTATATCTTAGTCTAGTTGGTTTATAAAACACTGTTGGAAGTTTGCATTACAAAGATCGAGAATGCTATTGGGTAATAACATATTTCTCAATATTCAATTCTAATTTTAAGTATGTTTAATTTTATATTAAAATTATTAAAGTTTCCATGCTTAACATAGACTTCTACTTTATATATATATATATATATATATATATATATATATATATATATATATTTTTCAATCAAGTTTTAACACATACATTTTCTAGAATATTTATTTTTGAAACTACATAAATTTGCTTAACTTTGTTTTATTTAATTTTCAGGTGTAAGCAAAATGTTTGACTCCATGTTGTAGTACAATACAGTTGGCCAATCAAGTTTTGGCTCTCTTTTTGAATCTCCAATTGTGACCAAAAAAATTGAATTCAATCACTTGTCCATATCAGAAGCCACAACAATTAATTGATTTTTTTTTGCAACCTGCAAAATGGATGTTAAATGTGAAAATTGTCAACTAATTTTCTAGCTTTTTAGTTAGTTGGAAATTTGAGCCTAAATCAAGCCAAATTAGTAAATAAAGTGCACATGGTTATTTCACATGTCTAAAACCAATGTACATGACCAGTTTTAAGTTGGGGGCCAAGTTCATTTAGTCACTTGTATACACAAAAGTTCATTTTGGCCAATATGACTAGTTTAGGTCAAGTTTTGGATAAGCTAGGCCAAATGACTTTACAGAAAGGAGAGAGAGTCATCACTTTCAGCTATAAATAACAAGGTCTCTACGTTGGAATAGCAAAACCTAAAAGGTATTCCACTTTTGGAGGCTTTGGAAGCAATATTATCATCTTATCTTTGGTTCTCTTCTCCATTTGTATGGAATATTATCCTTTACTTGGGCAGGTTGACGAATATTTGTTGGCACACTTTTGGTTGTTGCAAGTTGTTGGTGTGTCTCACTGAATGATTTCATTGTTTGTTCCCATTTTTCCTTTTGAACTTTATCTTCACATTGAATAGCCAGTGGCATCAAATAATCTAGTGAACATGATGTTGACATGGATGCAACTACAATGATCTTGAACTCTGGTTCATTTTCTCAATTGGAAACTGAACACATTCAGCTATTTCAGTGAACTACAAATTATATTCTTCAACAGTAGAAGTCTGTTGAATGAAATACCATTTGTGAAATGATTCACATGAAAAGACTTCAATAGTCTTTTGTCGAAATAATAACCAACGATTTCTCGAAAATGTCAATGTTTCATACTCCATCCAGCACTACCACTAGATAAGTGTAGGACCACTTGACAAAATTTTACAGCAAATTCAATCCCAATCAATCCTAAAAGTGATGGAGGATGCACAAATCAAAGATCTAGATCCAAACTATGAGCTAGAATCAAGACTAGTTACCAAAACTAGCTAATTTGACATTTAACTCCACAAAAGGCACATAGATTTGATCAAATACACAAAAGTAAAGTGCAGCAAGCATACTAGACCTGTAATAAACTTCAGTACCTTCCAAAAGATGTAATTAATGCATAAAATCACTCACATACAATAGCTTTAACTCGCCACTCAAAGACAATGTTGACGGAAGTGAAAAAGCTTGATTTTTCTTCATACTTTGATGGAAATCCCATCACATATTTATACATTTCAAGCTTGGATCTGAGCATTTCAGGACATCTTTGAACTTATCATACCCTAACCCTAACATCTAACTTAATAGGTCATTGGTGTGAAATTTTATGATTTTAGGACAATGATTGATTGTACTAATCAATCTACAAGAGTTATTAATTGCCAAATCAAAGGATTCATCAAGTTCTATTGACTAGATATTGATCTAGATGCACTAACTATTTAGCAAGATCAATAGGTGTAATACCAAAAAACTAACAAGGGCGGCCTCACACGTGTGGAAAACAGTCACTGTATGGATTGTGACCATAGAGCAAAGTACTAAACTCATATGATAGCTTACAAGCATAAAATCACAAAACAAATGTGTAGATATCAAGCAAATTGCTAGAATGGAAATCTCTCATCAACTTCTCATTAGATTTGGTGATCTCTTTATACATCAAGTACATGAACGACCTGTAAACTGGTCCAACAGGTCTTCACATGTGTCGGGAGTGCCACATCATGTAGATCCACCAATGGGAGCAAGATATGCTCATAGATCAAAGTTGACTTATCCTACTAGCTAGAATCCAAATGCTAGTCTCCACAAAAAGTGGAAATATTTTCTATAAAAATAGAATCTAAGAGAATATGTACGTCTTATCTAGTACATCCTGTGAAAAGTACAGTACTAAGGACCATAAATGGATCTTTGAATGTTCTACAAGGTGATTGTATGCTTGTTAAACAATCTATCAGAAACTAGTCATCAGAAAACAAGATCTAGTTTAGCAGCTTGATAGGAAACAAGTAGAGACAATCAAAGCATTGATCAAATAGTCTAATCCAACTCCACACGTGTGGAAATAAGGCTGTAGTACGGCCTGTAGACAGTGTTTACAAAGTGCCAAAGGTGGGTTTCATTGGAAAAATAGAGTAATCACCATACAATGAGAGGAAACTCGAGTTTCTCCTTGAGGCTCCAAAAAGTTTCTATCTTCTCACTATGGAGAATGGAAATACATAGTAAAACACACTTCCTTTTGCAAAGTTAGGTGAAAATCCAGCATGTAATAAGGAAGTAGACTCCACTTTCTTGCCCTAATGTGAAAACCCTAGCCTAGATCCAAGAGTCATGCTTGGTAGGTGCATGGTAGGTACAAATCTCATCATAAATCATGGTCTAGATCCTACAAAGTAGGAATCACTACCAAATAGACACAACCACTCCTCTTGACTCGTGGTAACCTACTTTAGGTGTGTATGTACAAGTGGCACTTTGGCCATTCAAGTAACCAGCAAACAATATTGACAAAATGTACAATATTCTACATGGCTAGATTTGCCAATGTAGGCAATTTTTCAAACTCCTCCTCAAATCTAGCCTTGGAGATCACAATGCTTTTATCAATAACTCCAATTGAAGATCTAAGTTTGACAAATGAATCTTTAGGTAAAGGTTTAGTAAACAAATCAACCAAGCAACTTGATGATGGCACGTGTTGGAACTTGATCTCTTTAGCTTGCACTTTTTCCCTCACGAAATGATGAGCAATTTCGATGTGTTTGCTCCTTGCATGGAATGTAGGATTAGTTGCAGTGATTGGGCTGATTGGTTGTCACAATAGATGATAGGGATCTCCTCCTCCATGACATGAAGCTCCACCAATAGCCTTTTGAGCCACAAGACCTCCTTGCATGTTGATGTCAAGGCCTTGTATTCGGATTCTGTGGAAGATAGGGAGATGGTATCTTGCTTTTTGGAAAGCCATGATACTACTCCATCACATAGAAAGGTGGCAAAGGCACTTGTTGATCTTCTATCCACTTTGTCACCTGCAAAATCCGAGTCACTATAGGCTCTTAAGCCAAGATTAGTTCCTCTATACAAAATACCAAAATTCTTAGTGAATGAAATGTATCTAAGAACTCTTTTGGCCATCTTCCAATGTGAAACTAGAGGACTTTGCATGAATTGGCTTAACTTTCCAACACTATAACTAAGATCAGGTCTAGTTATAGTTAAATAGATCAAGGAGCCAATAAGCCTTCTATATAATGTGATGTCCTCAAAGGATGCTTCATCACAACCAATAGATGCTTTTACATGTTGCTCCATTGGTGTCTCAATGCCTTTACAAATAGAGTAATCACCACACAATGAGAGGAAACTCGAGTTTCTCCTTGAGGCTCCAAAAAGTTTCTATCTTCTCACTATGGAGAATGGAAATACATAGTAAAACACACTTCCTTTTGCAAAGTTAGATGACAATCCAGCATGTAATAAGGAAGTAGACTCCACTTTCTTGCCCTAATGTGAAAACCCTAGCCTAGATTCAAGAGTGATGCTTGGTAGGTGCATGGTAGGTACAAATCTCATCATAAATCATGGTCTAGATCCTACAAAGTAGGAATCACTACCAAATAGACACAACCACTCCTCTTGACTCGTGGTAACCTACTTTAGGTGTGTATGTACAAGTGGCACTTTGGCCATTCAAGTAACCAACAAACAATATTGACAAAATGTACAATATATTCTACATGGCTAGATTTGCCAATGTAGGCAATTTTTCACACATCCAGATCCACACATGTGAACAACATCTTGACATGTGGGAGCATTTACTCATTCACATGGAAGTGCAAGCTAATTACAAGGAGTTTGACCAAAATTACTTTTTCCAAGATTCTACTCAAAAGTCAAGTTCAGTAGATCTATCTAAAATGAATCTAACTTTATACAAGTACTTTTTCTACTTCCTTTCACACATGAGAACAGGCTCCACACGTGTGAGATCTCAACATAATCTAGATCTTAAGTTTAACCATATTACATCAAGTTAGAAGTGACATTTTCAACAACTGGATCCACCCTAACTTGGGGTCAAGATCTCAAGATCCAAAAACAATGTAAAACATGCTATTTTTAGCTCCTAGAATTTCTCTAGCCTATTTAAACACTCTTTGGCCTCATTTCAAAGATGCTATCACAATGTAATATGAGGAATGAAGTTTTAGGAAAGCATCCTATGCTATTTGGCACGTGTGGCATCTATTTACATGGCCATTTTGCCAATTACAATGCATGTGACCAAAATTAGTCAAGCTAGAATTGTGAAATTTCAACACTCCTCACAATTTAGCTTGATGAGACTATCCTGGATCAATAATAATTACATGCATAAAAACAACATAATTAACAGATTCTTGATGTACTTAGTGAGTATGATCACTCATTACAATAAGAACATAATTTGAGCTCCAAGTTGTCAAATGTAGTGAGAGCTCCATAAAGGTTGTCTTCAAGATTGAAGCTTTGTCTTTGGTGGGTTATTGAATGATCACCTTGGGCTGCAAAATGTGAGTCTCCTCTTTAAAATAAACATGAAAAACAACAGCTTTCCATAAGATCCAACTTTTGTATGAAGAACATACAACCAAAGCTTGAAATATCACCATCTTGACTTTATCCACCAAAACAATGAACTCCAACTTGCATCCTTCCAATGAGGGTCTTCATTCCTTGGAAATTCAAGAGTGAATGGATTACAAGATGAGGCCTTTGAATATATTTTTGAAACTCTAATCAAAGTAGTAATGATCACTATTTCATCATCATAAGATATAGGATGAAAAACAATGTTCATACTAGCATCATCAAAGGACATTGTCAAATACATGACATGTTTTTTATCAAACACAAAGTAAGATGAGTAAAGAGAGATATGGATGAATTTACTTGCTGCTCCTTTCTCTTTACCCAAACCTTCATTCAATAAATCTTGATCACTGTGTCAATATATGGGAAAATAGAGTTGAAAGTTTTTCAGGCATAGTCCAATCATAGTAGGGCTCGATTGTCTATCAAATAGTAATAATGACGAACCCAAGTGGATGTAAGAAGTGGCACAATAAGTATTTTGTTGATCTCTAGGAGAGTTATTGACACTGCTATTATGCAAAACGTTGCACATGAGGATATGATTGTTCAGGTTGGCATATAGAACTCATGTATCGCAGTGCGTGCTCACCATCATGTGAACTACAATGATGTTTTGATTGTTGTGAATCTAGCTCATCATCACTGTCACTATTGTAAAAACCACCATCAATGTTGGATTGATTTGAATGGTATAGCTCATGGTCTTCATAATGATCAGACTAGTTTTCATCATATCCCAAATGGTCTCCATATGAATCATGTTGCTCATATTGATCACAACAATATGATTGGTCATTATATTCAGATTGACTATCAAATCCCAGCTCATGAGCAGGATTAGAATCCATCTCGTGAGTTAAATGAAGATAATATTTGATATTTGCATAAGAATTGTGGATTATAAGTCTACCAAATGCTCCCACCTACCCAAAATTCTAAGTCCTCGAATAATGAATCTTTTGAAATATATGGATTTGGTTGGAATTTAGTTATGAGTCTTTGCAGTCGTCAGATATAGAATAATCGTGCTCAACTTGTAGATCACTATGCAAAGAACAACTTTGCTTTTTAACCCGTCGAGATTTGAAATTGAACAGAGAAATTATAAAGGTTTGAGAAAAAACTACAATAGAACAAACTTAGAAATGGGGGTACTTTAAAAAATAATAATATAAATTAGTAATGATGACAAAAAGTATTGATGATAGTATTGAGCTCAACGAACTCATCACTTTTCATTGTTGTATTACTGAATTTCGAGATCAAACAAAAAAGTTATGAAGGTTTAGAGAACGACAAGGAAATCAATTAACTACATAATGACAACGAAATGAATTAACCGCAGCTTAGAATGGGGGGCTGAAAACAATATATAAAATGATTTTAATAAATGTTTTGAACTTTTGAAGAATCTTGAAAATTGAGTTTTACGACAATTTTTTTTTTGTCTACTCCAATAAACCATGTGCTCACCAAAAACTTGAGATCGTTGTGTGTGTGTGTGTGTGTGTGTGTCCTTGGAATGAATTCACTAAAATGGCCATAACTTGGTCATTATAGCTCCAAATAAAAAAAATTGGTACCTCCAAAAAGCTAAAATAAAGAGCTACAAATCAATGAATATACAATGAATAATGGATCAAAAAGTGATCCACAGCAAATTGAAAAATCGATAATTCAATAAAGCTAGAAAAGCCAAAAAAGACCTCTAAACTTAATGACAATTATAAAGAATCATGATGTAATTTGGATCTTATGCTTTGATACCACAAATGTCATGTGCCAAACCCACTCAAATAGCCCTCGTAAAAAAACTAAAGCTAAGATCAAGACATTAACAATGGATTCATGTTAATATAGTCATAAAATACAAAGAACAAATAGAGCTTCAAGGAAACATCGATCAAAGAGATGGAAACAATTAAAATACAAGATGGAAGGGGAATCATGTGGATTGGGCAGATGAGACCTAGCAAGCTCTATTCTTAAGGCTCACATTCACAAACATGAGCCTAAGCTCTCTCATTTGCAAATGAGGCAAAAGATCCTCAAAATGGTGACAATCCCCTAACTTAATTAAACATAACTATATTGCAAGATAGTTAGTCTTTGTTAAGTCTTATTTAGTGTACATTGGCTTATTATCCTTATTTGAATACTTTGGAGGGCCTAAAGAGGGAACCACCTTGTTCTTAAGGCTAATAGCTCCTACAAAGCTTACAAGCTTACATTGGATATTATATTACATTGATAAGCACTGATGTAGTAAAAGTACATGACATGCCTACACCTTAATAACTTCTTGTTAAACAAAATGCCCCTACTTCATTTCACTAAAGGTTGTATCACGTAAGCCCTATTGTTGCCCAAATTTAATTCTCTGTCATCCAATAAGTTGATAATACCAAAAGGCAAATAAGCATATTACTAGTAATAGGTATGAGCTTTTGTCTTAATATGAGATCATTTATTGCTTTTCACATTAAATCCATAAAACTAACCCGAGTCTGTGACGAAATTGATTTCAATCTAATCACACTAAACAAGTCCATAAAAATCAAAAACTCAAAATTTTCCTTGCCTTCTTTGCTCAATAGAGTTGAGTACAAAATTGGTACTTCATTTTCTACAAGTGGCAATCAATGGACATATAAATCCTCAACAAACATCTTCCATTTTTTGAGAACATTCTTTATGTTAATAGATTTCTGTCTCCATGATTGCTCTACATCTCTCTTCCCATTTCATATTAACATGTTGGAATTATCTTCCTCAAACTACAGTGGATGATGGGGCAACCCATAATTTCATCAATTACACCCTAGTCAAGAAGCTACGACTCCCAAAAACACCTAGTCAGCATAGGTACATAGTTTCTTTGGCAAAGGATCAGGATAAACATGTGTGAAAAACCACAATCAATAATTAGGTCTGGAGATTCAGGGATATCAGGATAAATTGAACTTTTCAAATCATGCATCTGGATCGTACCGACTTAGTGTTAGAGAGAGATCGGCTTCACAACTTGGGCCCCACTCTTCAACGGAATTATCAAGACAATATCCTCAACTTTCAACAAAACGGTCGGGAAGTTCATTTGCATGGAGAGCATGGAGTGGCCATTGAGATGTTCCATTTACTTTCCAAATACTGCATTCTTCCCATGCACCTACACAGTATCTTTTGACATAGCTTAGGAGTGTACTATGTCTTGTGGTGACTGGGCAACAAAGTCTTAGTGTTATTGCTTCCACTAAAATTCTCCCTTGTAGTTTTGGACATTTTTATTTCTCTCTACGCATGTTGTACCACTACAATCTAAGATGCTAAATTGCCAAATGACTTCATACTCCTAGTTGTAACCTCCTAGAGCGTGGCACATATAGTCAATATTTTTTGCTGGTTGATTCCAGGCTTCCATCAGACAGCCTAGACAAGGTGAGAATTTCAGTTTCAATTCCCTTGTTCTGTACAATAGAATCATTCCTAGTGCTTCAATTATTTTGTTGCTTAATCAATGGTTTACTGCTGAAAGACCTTCCTTAGAAAGCATGTCACATAATCCGAAATTAAGGAGCTGGACATATGCTCCAAGCATTACCTTCAAACTACTGATTTTGTGATCTCTCACATTGGTTCCATACTCACACTCCTAACTTTTCGACCTTATTTGTTAATGTCAATCTATAGTTTTCCATTTTGTAAACTATTGAGCTCAATGTTGTTTCTCTTATCTCTATTTTCTCATGATTTACTGTCAATTTCTCTTATTTGTCAATCTAGCCACTAGTTGTTAAATAAGAACATATTGCTTTGAACTTTTGATATATTTTTTAATGCCAAGTGATTCCAATTTCATGATATTGAGGAATAGATTGCACTAGCAAAGCAACGAACATAATAGTTGTGATCATTTAAAGGTGACTGTAATCATATATGCAAGCATTCATTCTTTCGACTTTTGTCTTCTATTTCATGTGTCTGAACTTCAGAAGTCTGATTCATGAAATCTATAGACCTTTGGGCGAAACTATTACTGCCCAAATGATGACCAAAAACAAAAAAATCAGAGTCCTCAACTTAACTCATCCTTAGTCATATTCAGGAATTACCTTGTGCAAGGCCTGTAAAGTTCTCTTTGGATTGCAGTCCTCCAAGTGTATCATTATAATCTCGAATCGAATCAGATATGTCTAACAAACTATGATGCAACAGGCTAGAAGAGGTTCATAAACAATGCAGTCCCATGAGACAGAAAGTCCACTCATATGGATTGTCATCATCATACAAAGAATGATTTGGACCTAGTATAGGTTCACAAAGTCTAACTATAACCCATAGCCAAAGACTGCTCGGATCTTGTGAAATATCAGATCTCTCCATCCTCTCTCAGTATTTTCAACAACAGTTGCGTTTCCATATCTGCCAAGCTCATGAAAGTTACGTTTAGCATGTTAGTAAACCAGATGATGCACAAATAGTCCTCATGCAAAAAACAATTCAAGATAACTGATACCCCAAAACAGATCCTGGCAGTGCAGTGTCATTAAATGTTGAAAGCACCAACGTATTTGTTTCTCTTATATGTCTGATCTGTGTGGCTGATTTGAGTCAAATGCACCTTACAAGGTCATAGCAATAGTATGAAAATAAAACTAAATGGTAACAATAAAGACATGCAGTTGAGGAGCAAACTACGTGACTGCCAAGGATGTTGAAAGTGCCATACGTTCGATCTATTTTGATTGTAAAAGCATCAGAAGAATTTCAGACTGTAAGAATCCAAATTTGAATGCGTAATTGTAGAACTAGCTACGGGACAAAAAGGAAATGTTAAATACACAATTTGGCACACGCTTCAACTTGATGAAAAGAACACTAAGTCTTTCAGAAACTAAACATTCACTTCACCTATCCTCCTCTGGCACATCAGTTTGAGTCAACTTCAAAATGGTGACACCGATCTCAGGCTCCTCGAATGTTATGCAAACCTGGAAAATGAACGACGTGTAAGCCAACTCGACTTGGAAGTGTGATACAGCTCAATGTTAACAAAGAAGAGCCGCACCTACTGCCTTAACGGAAACTACCCCTGAAAGGAACCATCTAATTCTTGACACATGCTTACGATGATAAATATGAACGAACGTGCTACATATGATATACTTCAGTTTGCTTGTTATGCAAAATGAGCATTCTTTGCTTGACTGAACCGACATCTAAGGCCACCTTATCCACCATAGTTCCAACGAATCTTGAATGTTGACTTTCGAATTGATTCAAGACTTGAACCTTAATAGTGTTAGAACCTTTTTAAAACTTGAAAATTTAAAAAAGCTTCCTCATTTCCAGTATTTTTCCAAAGGTTTCAGAATATTTAGGGCTTTTTGAACCGTTCAGCAGTAGCTCAATTCAAAAAACAATTTTGAATCTCTATTCAATCTCTTGGGAGCTATGTTATCCACCCAATGAGATGAATTTTTGGGCGAAGATGACAAAGAAGATATCATATCCAACTGGAGACAAAAATAGATAGATAAATCTTAACTTTTACAAAGGAGAAAAAATACATAACAAAAAATTTCTGTTCAGTCAGCACACTTCAAGGTATCATATAAAACAGTTCATAACTCTCTTCGTTGGCCTTGAAGACATACAAATTGAAATCAGACTAACTCTTTTCAACCCTTGCTTTTCCTTTCCTTGAATATTGTCCCTGCTTCTTTGCTATGTATGCTTGTTCCTTAATATCATCCCTATTTGTGAGAAAATGTTGTCTCATTTTCTCTTGTAACAAAATAACATCCACTCGTCGAAACTCGGTATAGTTTCTAGTAGAGATAACATCATTGCAAAATTCTAATATGCAAGCGGAAAGCTATTAAACACAATAGACATGTAACTGAATTAGGCACACATTCACCAACTACGACAAGTTGGTTCCTAGGATCTTTCGCTCTAGTAAAGTAGTTTGTCACCAATTCCCCTATATCCATTTTCGATGTATGAAGTTTATTTGTCAAAAATAGAATCCGAGACTAATTAACATTCTTGTACAGATTTTTGACAATATCCCAACTTTCATTGGGTTCTAGGAGCATCCCTGCTATGAGGAATTATCATATCATATCTTTAACTAAGTTAATAATATGGAAAGGCCTTCTTTTCCATTTTTTATATTCTCTCACATTCCTTTCAGTGCCAAGAGGAAATTCGGTGTCAATAACAATTTCCCAATATTCTTAGTCCATGACTAAGGTAGGACGCGAACGCGCATCCGGACGTGCGTTCGCGTCTGTGACGCAGACGCACCAGGGGTGCGTCCGGGGGGCTTTTTTTTTTTAATTTTTTTAGTAATAAATAAAAAATGTGGACACGTCCGACCCCGCGTCCGGGGGACGGATGCGTCCGGGTCTGGACGCCGGACGCGGATTGCCCGCGTCCGGCCCGGACGCACATCCTTGAACTCCATGAGAATATTTTGTATTTTGAATTTCCAATATTAAGGTTATTACCATCAAGCTTACTAGCCTTTGATAATACCGCATCATTCAAACTTGCCATTTTCAAGAAAATCAAAAGAAAAAGAAGTTTTAACCATCCCTTGACTTGACGTGTGTACACCATAGAATCTAAGAACCGTCAACGGTTCACCATGGTTCTCAGAACCCTACAGTGAACCGTACGGTTCACAAAGATTTTAATGGTGAACTGTGATCATAGAACCCACGGTTCGTGGAAGGAACCGTACCACGGTTCATTTGGTACGGTTCCTGCAATTAATTAATTAATTAACTGATTTTTTTTGCCAATTGCCCCCCAAAATAGTTTTTGGCCCTCATTTTACAGTTTTTGGGCTGTTTATGATAATTCGAACTGTAAAATAGAACTGTAAAAATCCACAGACTGTAAAATAGAACTGTAAAATCCACAGACTGTCAAATAGAACTGTAAAATCCACAGGCTGTTTTTGGGGGTAGGAACCAAAAAAAATAATTGATTAATTAGTACGGTTCACCACGGTTCCCCCTTAAATTTTCTGAGAACCGTACGGTTCTCAGAACCATGGTGAACCGTACACGGTTCATTAATTCTATGACCGTGGTGAACCGTACTAATTAATTGATTAATTTTTTTTTTAGTTCCCACCCCCAAAAACAGCCCAAAAAAATGCCAAAAAAAGGCCAAGAAAGGCCAAAAAAAAACCAGAATGAGGGCCACAAACAGTGAAATGAGGGCCAAAAGCAGTGAAATGGGTTTTGGGGGGAAAAGGGTCCAAAAAGAAAAATAAATAAATAAATAATTAATTAATTAATTACAAGAACCCATAGAATCAATGAACCGTTACCGGTTCAGTACGGTTCTCAGAACCGTACATTGAACCGTACGGTTCATAATTTTTTTTAGAGCAGAACCGTGTGTGGCAGAATTAATTGATTAATTAATTATTTTTTTTTTTTGGTCTCCCCCACAAAAACAGCCCAAAAAAATCCTTGAAAAATGCCAAATTTTTTTCAGAAAAAACAGATTACAAATCTGCTTTTTCTGGAAAAAATTTGGCATTTTTTTTCTAGATTAATTAATGGCCAAAAAGGCCAAAAAAGTTGAAAAAGTTACCCAAATTGATAAAAAAGAGCGGGACACAGAGAGAGGGGGAGGACTGTAAACCATTTCATAAGTACACAATGCACATCAACTGGTCATCCATCTAAAAAAACAAGTGAGCTCTGTATATAATCTCGAGCCCGCCACATACGGCTGGGGTCTGACCTCAAAATAAAACAGTGTGAATGGAACAACAATGAACTAGATGACAATGTACATGACATGTCCTCAAAATGGCTGTGGCATCCGAATCATCAAAATCATCCAGCTCATCCTCCTCTGTCGCACCCTGACTGAAGTCATGTGAAACCTCTCCCTCAGTCTGTGTCCCTGACAAAGTGATGCGAGATGCACCTCTGCCAGAGCCACGCGGCCTCCCTCTTTGTCTACGTGCCACTGTCTGACTAGGACCTCTGCCTCTCAGAGAAGACCCCCAAGCAGATCCTGGAGGCCTTCCTAAACGCCTACGAGCTGGTGTTGTGGAAGCAGATGCAGTAGGAGGTGCCGCTGATGCAGGAATAGGTGTGGCACGAGATGCAGGCACCCTGAATGTAGGCGGCGTGTATGAATACGGCTGTACTGCAGGCTGGTGAAGGACAGCTCCTCGTGGACAATAACTTGCTGGGAGAAGGGGTCTATGAGTCGAACCCTCTGGCATGGCAGGAGTAGGCCATGGTGCAGCTGCTGTAAGATGAGGCCGAGGCTGTACACCAATCGAAAAGGCCGGTGTAACATGACGAGGTGGCCCTGGGAGGCGACGTGCAGGTGCAGATGGTGGAATGTGGGGGGCAACTGTATAAGTAGATGTATGTGTCGGCACTGTATGCCTGGGAGCTACATGAGTAAGAGCCGTACGAGTGGCAGCTATATGTGAACCAGCAACTGATGGTGCTGGATGTGGCTGAGTACGTGCATGTGGTGAGAGCCAACCTATATCATCAATGGCATCCTTGTCATCTCCATACCGAAGGAGGTCTGACATGGTCCTCTGGCAAACACGGCGGGTCCGATCTGCATCATCATGAACATGAACATCTGCAGGGGCCTATGAATCCCGCACACCATCAATCCCTCCCACTGTGGCACATGCATCTCCACCCAATCCCCTGCAAAAGCATCCTGTGCCATATGGTCAGCATCCCCAACATGTGCTGCATCCACTGTCTCTCTCTCATGCTGTATATCCTCTGGTAGTGGATCAGGTCGGTACACATCCTCTCTGGTAGAGGTGGCTCATACATCCCTGCCATCATCCTCTGTAATCGATCATGCTCCAGGCCATAGCCTATGTCTGCCTCATACTCTGCCTCAAACTTTGCCTCAAGCTCAACATCAAGATCTGCCTCAGCCATGGTCTCCAATCCTGGAGCAGAAATACCCAAATCATCATCATCATCATCCCCATCCTCCTCATCAGCACCCATGCCCATACCTGTCCCCTGGCCAGCACCTGTATCCTGATCATGACACACTCTGTCCATCAATAACCGTCTAACCCGCAACAACTCTCTCTCTGTCTCTGCTGCAATGTCAGCCGCAACATCAGCCCTCGGCATGGGCGTGGTGGAATCAGCTGGATCATCATCGCCTAGTAAACACTCTGAGGGCAACACCTCTAGAGGGTCCACAATAGATGCAAGTCTGTCACTCAACCTTGCATTGGTGTTGCAAAAAACCAGCCGTGTCATCTGTGCAATAGAAAGGCGATTACGCTTCTTCGTGTGGATCAAAGAAAATGTGCTCCAGTTGCACTCGCATACACTGGAGGAACAATCCTATTGACAGTCATAAAGTTCAATAAAGCGCATTAGTTAATTCCATCCATTTAACACCCATCTTTAATCTCATAGAATTTGGTGGGTAAAGGAATACCTGTGATAGCACTCACAAGGCCAGCCTTTGTAGAGTTGGGCATGCAGAACCATAGAGGTTCCACCAAGTCACCGCTCTCTCCTGCTGGGATTCAGCGCCGCGTGGTGGCTAAACACACCTACCTGCTCTCGAAGGCAATGTACTGTGTCTCAACAACATCTATGTCAGTGAAGTGTCTGGCGACTCCATCCAAATATCTCAACCAATCCAAACCTAGCTCCATGTTTGCTGCCTGCCGCTCAGATAGCAACATGGGATGCAATAGGTGGGCAACAGAGTGAATCAGCCTATGGAACCAATTCCACCTGCGCTCCCAGATGTCCCGCAACACCACCATCCTGTTTCACATAGTTAATGACATGTCAACGAATAAATCCGAAGATGCGAAGATGATAGCAAACCTATTTCAATTACAATAGACAGATTCCAAAACAACAAATGACTAAAATTACCATCAAATTTCATACCTGTCCTCAAAGAAAAAATGCTGCTTCAGCAGCTATCCAATCCTTTCCATGAACACGTAGATAAGGCCCATAGTTGTAATAGATCCTAACACCACAGTAGGGCAAACACTAACTGATCCACCCAACCTTGCCTACTCCCTGATATAGAGTAAGCCCCTCCTAGCCCAGTGTGAGGACTGGTAGCATGCTACTGCCAAGTGTCGGCCACGTGGCACTGACGTGGCCGACTGTACGTCGGGACCCAACTGGGAGCCCTATCCTGCTGATAGGGTCCCTAGGCTGTGTTAGGCCCGCCATGGCTATGACGCTGGACACGACCCTGACTGTGGTATCTGACCTATCTGTGTTCTCTAGGGTTCGGCACTGGTTACGAGCTCGTAACACTCCCTCCCCCTTAAGAACCGTCTTGGTCCTCTAAGACAAAGTCTGGAAAAATCTTGCGAAGGACGCTGCCTCTTTCCCAAGTGGCATTCTCAACAGGCTGATCATTCCACTTAACCAGATATTCTCGGTATAGAGTATGACGAGTCTGCGTCTCTCTACTATCAAGAATCTCCTCTGGTTCATGTGGAGGTTGCTGAGGATCCAATGGGAGAACTAGAACACTGTCCCCTACCAGATTGTCTGATCTGGTTAAGGCTTTTCGTAACTGACTTACATGAAAGACTGGAAAAACCTTACTGTTGTGTGGGAGTTCTAGTTCATAGGTGACCTTGCCTGGTCTCCTACTGATGGTAAAGGGACCACAATACCTTGGAGACAACTTAGCACACACTCTTGATTTGAGGGTTTTAGAGTCAACTGGGACTCTCAAGTAGACTTTCTCACCAGTGGAGAACTGCACATCCCGTCTGTGTGGATCTGCATAATGCCTGGCTCAATCCTGGGACTGCCTAATGCTACGCTTAGCATGTTCTATCATTTGGTTTAGGTCCTCTAAAAAGTTTCTGGCTGCTTCAACTTTTTCTTGTTTAAACCCTACGGCTGTGGGTGAGCGTCGCTGAAAACCGTACATCAACATAAATGGGCTGTATCCCGTAGCTGAATGTTTGGTACTGTTGTAAGCAAACTCTAATATCGAGAGATACTCCTCCCAATTAGTCTGCTTCTTGGTGACGTATGCACGAAGCATATCCTCCAGCACTTGATTTACCCTTTCTGTTTGACCGTCCGTCTGTGGATGGTCGGTGGTACTCATATTAAGTTTAGTATGGAGATGATGGAATACTTCCCTCCAAAAATTTCCAATAAACTTACTGTCCCGGTCGCTGACTATGCCGGAAGGTAGACCGTACAATTTAAATAGCCCGTCTACAAACAACCTCGCTAACTCTAGAGCTCTAACGGTTGTTTTGGTCGGAATGAAATGAGCCATTTTGCTCAGACGGTCAACTGTGACCCATATAGCGTCATTACCCTTTTGGGTTTACTATAAAATCCATGGAGATACTCTCCCATTTACCAGCTGGTATTTCTAAGGGATGCAACAACCCTCCTGCCTTTAAACACTCTGCTTTATTTACTTGACATTTCTGGCAACTGGTTACATACTGGTGGACGTCCTTTTTCATACTGGGCCAGAAAAATTGCCTACGAAGAAGCTCATAGGTCTTCTGTATGCCTGGGTGTCCCGCGCTAGGATTGTCATGACATTCATATAGGACCTGCTGCCTATAATCCTCTGAGTTGGGGACACATACTCTATCTCTATAGAGCAAGTACTCATCTTCAATGGAATACTGTTTCCATTTGAATCCTTGAGTCAACTGACCCTCAACCACTGGGGTTTGCTTGGGTAATACAGGCTCAGAATCCTCAACGTCATCTGACGACGTATACCCGGACTCATCATCATCCTCAACAGAAGTTGCCGTATTCTTGGATGAACTGGCACCAGCCCCGGGAACTGGTTCTGGAGTCTGTAACTGTCTGCTCTGGACTGAGTTCCAGATAGTAGAGAAGAATGCATCATGCTGGTATTTCCCTCTCAAGGACTCGAGTAACTCATTACGAATCTGAGTAAAACTCAGCTCGTTTATCATAGGCATTCTGCTAAGGGCATCTGCTACTGTATTGAATTTTCCACGCCTATATCTGATAGACATGTCAAACTCTTGCATCAACTCTGCCCAACGAGCTTTCCGACCTCTAAGCTCAGGTTGATTGCAAAGGTATCTGAGACTCTCATGGTCTGTCAGGACCTCAAAATTGGCAACATACAAATAATGCCTCCAAGTCTTAAGGGCATGTACTATAGAAAAGAGTTCCTTTTCATAGGCACTGTACCTAGTCTGAGCTGGCTCGAGTTTTTTACTCTCGAACGCAACTGGTCGTCTGCCCTGAGTTAGCACAACACCTACTGCAAAGTCGCTAGCATCTGTTTCGACCACAAATGGCTGATTGGAGTCGACGACTTTTAAAACTGGTGCTGTAGCTGAGGCTATTTTGAGAGCATCAAAGCTCTCCTGTTGTGCGGACTCCCAAATGAACTCCTTTCCCTTCCCCTTAAGGAGATTTGTCATAAGAACTGCTATCTGAGCATATTCCTTGACAAATCGTTTGTAATATCCCGCAAGACCAAGAAAGATCTGAAGTTCCAAAATATTCTGAGGTCTCAGCCAACTGAGTATGGCTTTAACCTTATTTGGGTCCATCTTAATCCCATCTGAAGAGATAATGTGACCCAAATATGCTACTTCTTCAACAAAGAATTCACACTGGATTGTTTAGCATAGAGCTTATGCTTTCTGAGCAATCAAAACACCTTTCTGAGGTGTTTTAGATGCTCCTTCCTCGTTTTGCTGTAAACGAGGATGTCATCTAAAAATACGACTACAAACTTACCCAAGTATGGTCTGAGGACACTGTTCATCAAGGTCATAAAGGTAGCTGGAGCATTTGTGAGCCCAAATGGCATCACCTTAAACTCATAATGACCGTGACGAGTCCTAAAAGCTGTTTTCGAGACATCTTCCGATTTTATACGGACTTGATGATATCCCGATCTGAGGTCTATTTTGCTGAAAAACTTAGCCCCGTCGAGTTGGTCAAACAACTCGTTTGCCCGAGGCATAGGGTATTTATTCTTAATTGTGACTTTATTGAGGGCTCTGTAATCTATGCAAAGACGCATAGACCCCTCTTTCTTTTTCACCAATAGGACTAGTGAGGCCCATGGTGAACTACTGGTCTGAATTTGGCCTTTCCCAAGATAGTCTGTTAACTGCCTAGTTATTTCTTCATCCTCTGTTCGGCTGACCCGATACACAGGTTTAGAAACAGGTGCTGTACCTGGTACTAGGTTTATTACATGATCTACCTCTCTGCTAGGTGGTAAACCATGTGGCAAATCTTCAGAAAAAACATCTTTAAATTTAGACAATAAAGTTTCTAATTTACTGATTTTCTGCTAAATAGAACTGGAAATAGAAACTTCAGGAATAAACTGAAAGTCACATAAGAATACCTGATGGTCTTCGTCTCCGATTAGCTAACAGAGCTCTGAACTGCAGACCATAGGGCTGTTGGGAACATCATGCTCCCCATGCAACTGGATCTCTCGGCCTTTATGCTGAAAGCTGAGGGTGTTCTCCTGATAGTTTCTGTGGAGGGAAGGTCCTAAACTGTAGAGCCAATCTCTCCCGAGAACAATATCTGTTCGATCCAGGTGCATTATCTGAAAGTTTATTTCATCTTGGTACCCTTGAATACCAAGATTTAACTTACTTACCATAGTTTCCCATATTTTTTTATCTTCACCCTTAGCTAATGAAACTATGTACCTATGCTGACTAGGTACTTCTGGAAGTTTAAGCTTTTTAACCAGGGTGTAGTTGATGAAATTATGGGTTGCCCCATCATCAACCATAACTCTTACTGACTGGTTACCAACTTTCCCATGCATACGTACTAGGTCATGCGGCCCAAAACTGAAGGGTCTCGCTAGCATTGCAGAGGTCAGCTGGCAACAGTGTTCATGATCTTCATGATACACTTTGATCTCGGAAGCTGCCAAGTCACTGGGGAAACATAAAGTCTGAACAAGATGAACTTATTTTTTATCTTTCTTATCTTTTTTAGTGAAAGGCCCCTTGGGACACTGTCTGACTGTGTGTCCCTTGCCCATACACACAAAGCACAAACGTTCTTGTTTGGCTTTCTCAAAATCATCTGGTTTTAAGGGCTGTATGAGTGAAGGGCGTTTCTGAGGAGCTTCACTTTTAAATTTATCTTCTTTCTTTCTTTTTAAAATTTTCTTTTTAAATTGAAAGTCTTTCTGAGGAGGCTGCTCAGAAAGTGGTTGTTGTCTCGCTCTCTTCCTACCCACTGAATCATCATAGATTTGAGCATATCTGAGAGCTTGCTCAAGGGTAGTAGGTGAGTTTCTCTGGACCTCTACTTTATATTCATCTTTGAGGCCACGGACAAATCCCCTGATTTTCTGATAGTCATCCATATTTTTAATCTTTAAAATTGCTTCTCAATACTGCGAGATATATTGGATGAGGGACTTGTCCATTACTGTTCTTTCCCAGGCTTCCCAGACTCTATCAAGTTCATTCTCTGGTAGAAATTCTCTTAGGAAAGCTTCTTCAAAAGCTTTCCATGACCGGGGAGTCTGCCCAGTCTCCTGGAGATTTAACCACCACTTATAGGCCATAGGCCCTAAGGAAAGACTGGCCTCAATAGCTTGCAAATGGTCAGGGGACTGTTTAAGAGCATGAATGTTCTTCCATTTGCTGGAGAAGGTTTGTAGAATATCTGCACTTCTATCCTTCTCTTCCCCATTAAAAGTAGGAGGTTTTAAGTCTTTAAAAACACTGGGGTGAGACCGTAAAGTCTCACCCAAAACTGATGGAAGTGGAGAAGGGGATAACTTAGAAGTGGAGGGAAGGCTTCCTTTCGCAGAACTCAAAATCAAGCTTTTGAGTTCAGCGAACGAGTCGTCCACACTGGACTTGAAATTGGCTAATGCCAACTTTAGTTCATCCACTTCTGTTACCAATTGGAGAAACTGCTCCTTGGTAACCAGTTCGTCGAGTTCTTCGGCGAACTGTTCCTGTTCTTCCACTTCCATTGGTTCCTTCCCTTTTCTATAAGCCAAGGCTTCTGTTTCAAGTTCGTCGAAGCCTCTCTCCGGGGGTTGATCAGGTCCCTGAGGAGTGGTCATCTTCGGAACTGAAAGAGAGCTACCTTAACCTCTGAAGGAAAAAAAAGTCTAAAAGACTAATTTACAACTGTACAAGGGAAAGGAAAGATGACTTAGCTATTTCTGAGGACTGTACTTCCAAAGAAAGAATGAAGAGGAACCCTTTCAGCTCTTTTCCCTAAGATTTCAGACCTGCTGTCCCGGAAAATGCCAGTTTGAAGCTTCAAAACGGTGTGTAGCTCGCTGGTCTGATTGCAACCCAACTGGCTCATTTACTTCTGATTTGAGACCCAAAAGGTATTTCAATTTCTGATTTTGGTGTCTCCCTACCCTCGCTGGCTGGACAGCCACCTGTCTGGCCCAATTTTCTAAAATTGAAGGCCCAAAACTTGCTTGAAACTCTGATCTGACTTCAAGTAGTAGGTCGCTGGTCTGTGGCAATCTAGTTTGATGTTCAAACTACTGAAAAATCCTCAAAAACAGTGATGAAAAACTAATTTTTCATCTCCCTGTCCAGCGCTGCCCCTGCTAAGAAAAAGTGTTTGAAATCCCTTCAAATTTCCTTAGATTTCTCTGAAATTTCAGAGGTAGATTTCTGATCCCTCAGCGATGGATCAGCACCACCCTTTCTCCTCAAAAAACCGCTCTAATTCCCTGAATCTGATGGCAAAAATCAGAGATGAAGACTAAATTTACAGCGCTGGACCTGCTCTAGAAATTTTAACTAATTTCTCTCTGACCAGCAAGTAAATCCACCAAGATTTCCTCAGTAGGAGACTGTTCCTACAGCGAGTCTCCTCCTCTATTTCTTTCTGAGAACTTGAAGAAGTTCTGAGCAATCTAGCTACTTTCTCCACTGCTGAAAACTAAGTTCCCTAGGATGGAGATGGCTCTGATACCAGTGTAATAGATCCTAACACCACAGTAGGGCAAACACTAACTGATCCACCCAACCTTGCCTACTCCCTGATATAGAGTAAGCCCCTCCTAGCCCAATGTGAGGACTGGTAGCATGCTACTGCCAAGTGTCGGCCACGTGGCACTGACGTGGCCGACTGCACGTCGGGACCCAATTGGGAGCCCTATCCTGCTGACAGGGTCCCTAGGCTGTGTTTGGCCCGCCATGGCTATGGACCGTGCTGGGGCACACTACTCACACTGTCTTGCCCTGTTGGTCATGTACGCTGTACACGACCCTGACTGTGGTATCTGACCTATCTGTGTTCTCTAGGGTTCGGCACTGGTTACGAGCTCGTAACAATAGTGTTGCCCTCGCTATCAACTAACCTCAGAACATGGTAGAACGGACTCATCAATGTAATGCTCTCAGCCTGACGCCAAAAATCATCGTCAAACACAATCCTCAAAAATCTCAAACCATCAGGCCTACTAGAGAAAGGCAGCTCCCTAAATGCAACACTAGTGGCCATGTGTCTGAGCTGATGTCTGACTCTAATAAGCTTATGCATGACAACCAGGTCGAATGCAAAACGTGTGGGAGCTGGTTTCTTCAGATCAAGTGAACTGAAGGTGCGGAATAGGGCGAGGGCGCGCCTCTTCTGGGTGATAAATGTCACCACGGCAAGTGCCATGTCAGCTATCGTGCGAACCCAGGGCAAGCGGCCAATATCCCCCAATATAAGATCAATGCTATGTGCAGCACAGGGGGTCCATACAATAGCAGGGTACTGCTGCTGTAGCAAGTGAGGCATGTTCACGCAATTACTTGCGTTGTCGGTGACAACCTGCACTACGTTGGCAGGGCCAACCTCCTCGATAACCTCCTGATGATATCGAACATAAATTGTCCGTCAATGACCCCACCACCTCTACTAGCATCAATCGCCCGATAGAACATAGTGCCCATGCAGCAGGACACCAGTATGTTGATTACTGGCCGACGGCGGGTGTCACTCCAGCCATCAGACATGATCGAGCACCCATAACTCTCCCAGGCCTTCCTAAGAGGCATCATCTGTGTGGCGAGATCCTCCACCCTGGACGTAAGGTAGGTGGTACGGATAGCCTCAGCCACGGGTGGCCGGAAGCGTGGACCTGCAGCAGCAACTGCAGCTATAGCCCTCTTGAAGGGCTCCGTGTCAGCAATGGCAAATGGTAGGTTCAGCTCATAGATCATGTTTGCCACAGCCTGATGGGCCTCGGCCTCAAGATGGGGCTGGAAAGACTCCCCCATGGACTGTTGTCTATACTGGGAGCTGTGAGACGATCTGCTGGAAGATGCCCTAGTGCGGTAAGCACCCCTACGAGGAGCAAGAGGAGGTATGTCAGTGGCAGGGGGGTGCCGAGGCTGGGGGGGAAACTGGGCCTGAGGTGGCTGAGGGGGATGTTGCGGCTGCGAGGGATGTTGGGGCTCCAGAGAAGGTGGCGAAGAAGCTCCAAAAGAACCAGCCTCACCATGCTGTCTATCATCACCGTCCTCATCATCGGAGTCCAAATCATCCTGATGTGTAGGGAAAGTGGATGGTATGTCCTGGGTGTCCTGTGAGAGACCATCTGGCGCCGACTCAGAGCGAAGAAACCAGAATGTCTGCACTGGGCGAGTCATCTGAGTGACTGCAGGAGGACGCTGTGGAAATGCATCGACTGGAATAGATGTAGCAGGAGGAGGGGTGGGATGTGGTGCAGTGGGCTGTGGTGGTGCGGTATGATGTGGTGCGGTGGGCTGAGGAACGAGTGATGGATGTGCATCAGGCTGAGGGGGAGGAGCAGGAACAGGATGTGGGGGAGGACGTGGTGGTGGTGGACGAGGAGCTAGTGGATCCCGTGGGGTGGATGACACCACTGCATATACATCAAGATCTAGTGACATACCGGCCTACGTCAATCGAGCTCCATATATGTCAATGAGCCTACAACGCTCCAGAGCAGGCATGTGTTGGCAAGGGTGGGAGCCTAAGCGTCGGCCATCACCCTTGACAGCACCAAGGAGATGGCCTTTCAGCCTAGTGAGGGTGCTAACAAAACGAGCATGACAAAACCTACAGGACCATCCACGCGTCCCAGACCGAACGTCAGACCTAACGAACTCGGGGTCTTGGTCCACCTCACCCCAGAGCTCAGGCATATCTCCAGCAGGCATGGTGTGAGACAGTTAAGGAAACAGGGAGTACGGAAGTGAAGTACGGAAGAAGTGCAAGACAAGACAAATGCAAAAAAAAATGTCTGATCTGTAGCGCTCTCTCTCCAAGGATGTCCTTTAGCAGTAGCAATCCTTCAGGTTCAGCAAACCTTCTCAAAAGTTGTCTTCCAGCAGCATCCCTGTCCTTGCAGCACGTAGCTCACTCAACCTCTTAGCTGACCAGTAGCAACACATTGTCTCTTACACCTGAACCCGGTGCTTTGATATCATATTGGAATCTAATACTCAATTCCTAGTTAGAAGTGTACTAATCATATCAGCACTCACACATGAAGACCAGATTGAGAGATTACTAAGCAATAAATTGATTGAAGAGAACAGCTTTAACTCACCACAGAAACTATGTAGGTGGGCGCTAGTCCTCCTTATATAAAATTTGCCTAGATCTATCTCAAGTAAAAGCTATACTAAAGCAAAAAACAGATGTCTTAACTTGATGTCTATATGAGGTAAAAGTCCTGAGCAATATCTAAGCCTAATTCTAGCTCTTCTGTAGAATTTTAACTAAACTAAGAACTATACAACCCTAAAATAGCATGCAAGCATGGCCTAGAAC